>PVKU01002254.1:0-126072 GCA_004027475.1 Anoura caudifer | reverse complement strand
ATATAAAAGAAAGAATGAACAAACATGACTACATCAAATTAAAAAGCTTCTGCACAGCTAAATAAAACATTAGCAAAATGACAAGAGAATCCAACCATAAGGGAAAATATATTTGCCAATGATACCTCAGAAGAGAGTTTGATCTCCAAAATATATAAAGAATTCACACTACAGGACAAGCAATCCAATTAAAAAATGGGCTTAGTACCTGAGTAGACACCTCTCCAAGGTGAACATACAGAGGGCCCTGCGACATATTAAAGGATGCTCAGCATCACTAGCCATCAGAAAGATGAAAATTAAAAGCACAATGAGATACCACTTCACACCAGTCAGAATGGTCATTATAAACAAATCAATAAATAACAAGTTCTGGCAAGGGGGTGGAGAAATAGGAACCCTAGTACCGTGTTGTTGAGAATGCAGACTGGTGCAACCATTGTGGAAAACAGTATGCAATTTACTAAAAAAAACCCTAAGATTAGAACTGCCTTTTGACCCAGCAATTCCACTGCTTGGATTATACCCTAAAAATCCTGAATTACCAATTCAAAAGAACCTATGCACCCAATTATTGGGTAGTGAACTGCTGGAAACAACCTAAGTGGCCATCTCTAAATGAGTGGATCAAAAAAACTGTGGTTTATTTACACAATGGAATACTACACAACAGAAAGAAAGAAGGAATGCCTACCCTTCTATGAGGGGCATCTGCCTTCAGAGCAACCCCATCCACCACAGATGAGAATAAGTCTACCAAGACATGATCTGCTTGGGGAGGAAGGTAGCTAATCTCTCAAAGGAGAAGGGCCTTGAGCCTGTTCATCAATGGTCTTTTATTGGGTTTAGTTTGCACAGGAATACAGGTAAAGCTCATCAATCATTGTCAGGAAGTAATGATCAAACAATAGATAACACTCAAAGAACTATGAGGGCTTATTGTGAGTCAGAGTCAGTTAGCTAAAGGGCCATACAGCTTTGGGAAACAAACTCATTTCATGCTTGGACCCTTAGAAAATTGAGGACATTCTTAGCAAAGCAGTTTTCACAGGATTTTAAGCATTTTTTCTTAGGCCTGATTGCCTCAGGAAACCACCTGTTCCTGTCCAGGGTTGCACTGCCCTCTGACATTGTTTCAGGGTTAAGTCAGGAAGGGGAAGTAAGGCAGCCAAGAGATTAGGAGACTTCTTGCAGACAGAATGAAAACTCAGGCTCTGCCAAAGCTGAGAGGTGAGGGTCCATCACTCCCTTTTTCTATAGCTCCCCAAGTCCTTCTCTGATGGCCCCATTGCGACCATGCCTGTCTTAGGTTGTCCCTCCCTTGAGGAATTTTACCTGTCATTAGCTAACTAGTCATCTGCCTAGGGCGAAGTAGTGTGAAGCAAAGGGGGAAGAGGTGGTGTCCCAGCCAAGAAGATAAGCTTTGTGTCCTTAGTGGCTTATGGTTCCAACGTCTTTTACTCAGCCTTAGCCATGGGGAGATACAGCTTTTGAAACCAGGCAGAGTGACTCCCAACACCCTTCCAAACAGGATGGATGGAACTGGAGAATATTATGCTAAGTGAAATAAGCCATGCACTGAAAGACAAATACCATATGATGTCATCTTTAAATGAAACCTAATCAACAACAACAAAAAACCAAGCAAATAAAATAGAACAAGAGACATGGAAATGAAGAACAAACTGACCATGACCAGAGGGAGGAGGATAATGGGGATGGAGGGGAGAAAGGGTGGGTTAACTCAAGAAACATGTATAAAGGACCTGTGGACAAAGATAATGGGGAGGAGGATTGAATGTGGCAGATAGGGGGTGGTAGGGCAGGGGAGACTAATGGGGGAAAATGGGGATGATTGCTATTGAACAACAATAAAAAATAAAAATAAAAATGTTAGAAAAATAAATAAATAAAGGTGTGGGTTTATTTCTGGGTTTTCTATTCTGTTCCATTGATCTATGTGTTTTTTTTTAATGCCAGTACCATGCTGTTTTGTTTATTATGGCCTTATAGTATAGTTTGATATTAGGTAACATGACTCCTCCAACTTTATTCTTATTTCTAAGGATCACTTTTACCATGTGGGGCATTTTGTGGTTCCATATAAATTTTTGAAATATTTATTCTAGTTCTATGAAATATATCATTGGAATCTTGATAGTTATAGAGTTGAATCTATAGATTGCTTTGGGTAGCATGGACATTTTAGTGATGTTGATTTTTCCTCTCCGTGAACGCAGTACATACTTCCATTTATTTGTGTCTTCTTTAATTTCTTCAGTGTCTGATCAGAGGATTTGATGGACTAGCATATTTTTACTGATTTTGGTAAGGCCAATGAACCTGCTTGAGGATCAATTAGTGTCTACCAGTGGGGTAACACACAGATTCCTAGGTGTCTTCACAGAGAAATATTTAACACAAATGCTTTATTTTTATGTATTTGTTTTTTTAAAAAACAAATGCTATTCTTTACATAAGAAAGGTGACATTTTTGAAAATCATTGACATTTTTCTATGTCTTAGGTTATTTCAAGTCCTGTCATTATCAAATTAATTCAACAAAAGTAGAAAAATTGTGTCCAGAGTATCCAGCCAAACATAAAGTCCAAATGTGTAAATATGATCAACTGCTAAAGCATTTATAATTCATAATCCCCCTTACTTGCATGACTTTGAGTTTATTTTTAGTGGGTTGATAAGACCAAGTCATTAAGATTGAATTTGAAATTCTAGTCATTTTATTTCCTTTATTTTTGTTTATATGAAAATATGTATAAAATAACAGTAAATATGTTTATAAGAGATATATTTCAAAAATTGTCTTTAAACTGAATGTTTATATATGAAACACTATAAATGTAATTTTGAGTTTGAAGAATTTCACTTTTGGATTATAAAATCCCAGGGGATTTCTTTTTTTGTTGTTGTAATCTCAAAGAAACCTTATATATTGAGTCCAGAGGCTTTAAAGTAGGTTTCAGGGAAAGAATATGATAATTAACTTCTATTTATTTTTACTTAAATAAAAAAAGAATTTGAGCTGAACTAATATTTAATATATCAACTACTTGTCCCACTGTCACCAAGTTTGACGTCAGAGGCCCAGGGCTGTATTCCAAAAATGTGTATTGACCAGAGCAGTTAATCAGAATAAATACCAGCCGCAAAGGTGAAGATGTTAACTCTTCAGTTGCTGCAGGTTGGGGAGATATGAGAGTCTAGAGGGAGGGGCAGATTGGTAGATATTTTGGGAGGCTCAGGACAGTGGCTATTTATGCCTACAATTAAGAAGATTCAATTTTGTATTTTAACAACCGGTATGGCAACACTATTGCATTCTACTTGTGTATCTATTCTGCATGAGTGCCATAAGGTACCCATGGCATTTAAGAGAGAAAAAGGTATTCTTCCATGGGGACTCATGCACAGGGCAGTCTCACACATGCAGTTGCCCAGTATATCATTATATAGTGCAGTTTATGTGTAGCTAGTTAAGCAGATTTAGGAACTGGATTATGTAGTTTCAATCAACACAAAATGGACAAATGATTTGAATTATTGTTGTAAAAAAACCACTGTTTTAAGATGTAATTGGTAAGACAAGTCCATGTTAACCAGTCAGTGGAGGATTTGATATATCTTACTCCTGACAAAAACTCTTCTTCAGTCACATTGTGACATTTGAAAAATTAAATTACAAGCCCTGGGTTGTGTGGCTCAGTGGATTGAGTATGGGCCTTTGAACCTGAGTTGCTGGTTTGATTCCCAATCAAAGCAGATGCCTGGGTTGTGGACCAAGCCCCCAGTAGGAGGCATATGAGAGGCAACCACACATTGATGTTTCTTTCCTCTTTCTCCCTCCCTTCCCATCTTTCTGAAAATAAATAAATAAAATCTTTAAAAATTAAGTTACTAGAGGTTGACATAAAAGTATATAAATAAATGATCAACAGTACCTTTTAAGATATGGATTTATATCCAATATCAGTAATGCTAAATGGAATGCAGTATGTGCTATATTTTAGATAATATTGAATGACACAGACATGGTTTGGAAAACATTTTTAAAATGTTTAATATTATCATAACCATCTTAAGCTTTCAAAAATCTAAGAAAAATCTGACAGTAACCAGAGAGGAGGTGAGAGGGGATAATGGGGGGGGGGGAGAAGGGAAAGGTTTTCAAGAATAACTATAAAGGACACAGGGACAAAATTAAGGGAGGATTGGAAACAAAAGGAGGGAAGTTGGGATGGCTTGGATAAGGGGATGAGGGTAAATGCAGACAACTGTAATTGAACAATAATAAAATAATTTAAAAAATAAAAATTCTATGTTTTAGAAATTCTAGTGCATAAAATTAGATTTATTTATTTTTTAATTTATTACTTCTTATCAATTTTGGTTCATGTAAAGTCCCCTTGCATTTAAATTATACTTTATGTCATAGGCTATAAGAAACATACATGATTTATGAGTACAAATGAATCCTTCATCCAAGGCAGGAACTAAAATGTTGCCAATAATTTATATATATGTATATTCTAGGTTTAAAATTCTTTCTGTTTGGTACATGGGTATATGCTTTTTAATGTACATAATATAACAATGCAGTAGTACTTTCCTTTTTATTCCTTCAGGACCTGTTTGTATTTGCAGCAATGCCAAACTATTCATTTAGAGTAGTCTCCCTTACCGCGGTTTTGCTTCCCACAGTTTCAGTTACCTATAGTCAACTGCAGTCTGAAAATATTAAATGGAAAATTATAGGAATAAATAATTTGTAAGTTTTAAATTGTGCACCATTCTGAGTAGCATGATTACATCTTGTGCCTTCCCTCTCTGTCCTACCCAGGATTTAAATCACCCCTTTGTCTAGCATGTCCACACTCAATATATGCTACCTGCCCATAGTTTTTGCTAGCCATTTTGGTAATCAGATTGACTCCCAAGGTATCTCAGTGCTTATGTTCTCGTCACTCTTATTTTACTTAATAATGGCTCCCAAGCACAACAGTACTTATGTTTGCAATTTGGATATGCCAAAAAAAGGTCAAATGGTAATGAGAAAAAGTACAATAAAGATTGCATTTTTTAAAACATTGCTTAAGTGAATAGGTGAAAGTTCTTGACTTCATAAGGGAAGAAAAAATGGTATTCAGAGTTTGCTAAGATCTAAGGTAAGAACAAATCATAGATGAAATTGCTTAATTTACAAGTTGAACTTTATCAAGTATGTTATGTATAGGAAAAACAGTATATGTAGGGTTTGGTACTATTGTGGTTTCAGGCATCCACTGGAGGTCTTGGAACACATATCCTGTGGACAAGGGATGACTACTACTAATTTTCTGGTCTCCCATCATCTGGTATTAACTACGTATGCCTTTTGGATCATGTATTGTTTGGGTTCACTTTGGTAGATATAAGAAGGTGGTGGCAAACTAACCCTTGGAACAGAGGGAATCAGAGTGCCTTAGCTGGTATCCAGTGAAAACATCTGAGCACACCACACCTGAACACTTAAGAAAAGAAAGCAAAGCTGCTCTTCACTTGTTTTCAAAGCAAATTCACTGCAAAAGTAGTGAACAAATGGTGATCACAAGTCAAATGCATTAATCACCTAAACCTTCAACGTAGGAAATTAAGTTTATTTTTTTCTGATATGAAGCTCTGAAATAAGTGTACCAATAAATCCCAAAGATTTACTACAAATAGTACAATTCATATTTGCTTTTCTCTTTCCAGTAATTAGCCAGGATCTGCAGTCTTCACAGGAAACCCCAGTAATTTCTGTAATTTGGAGGATGAATGCCTATGATAATTAGTCCTAGACCTAAGCATTTAAAGCAAATGAACATTTTTTCCAAATTTTAGGACACACAGACTGCTATAGAATTTTTATTTAAAAATGCCATGTTTATAGTTTTAGTGCATGTGTGCAAGAATACATGTTTCTATTTATGTATGTATATACCATAAGACAATCCACACTTCATAAATATAATGAAATATATTAAAGAGGACAGGGATCATATCTATTTTATTTATTATTTGATTCTCAGTATTTTGCAGGGTAAATGGCACATATTAGATGTTTGATATTTATTGAATGAATGAATGAAACCTACTCTGAGTTTCCAAGAGCTTGGGCTTAAGATCCCTTTTTCTTACTTAACAACCTTCAGTCTCCTGAGTTATTGGCATCACATGCACTGAATCTTAGAAGGGTCATGTGGCCACAGCTGGGAGATTGATTCTGTCATGAAAACATGTCAGAAGTCACTCTTTGCCATACCTTTTCCCTCTAGGCTATTTACACTTTTATTTTCTTTCTTCCAAAGAAAGGAGCTGGGTAAAATCATCCAATTTGGTGTATTATTAATAATTCCCATCAGTATATAAACATATCTACCACAATGTCTGCTCTTTAAAAGAGAAAACAGTATCTTTCTTGAATTCAGACTTTTCTAACCAGCTACAACCTCATATTTCTGATACTTTTCCAAGTTCAAAAAATATCAAAAACAAAACAAAGAAAATTATGCAAAAAGTTGTCTGTTTTTTATCTCCATTTTTCTTCATATTCTGTCTGTAATCCATATCAATCACATTTCTGCTCTCTGTAGTCCATCCAAACTACTCTTGGCATCAGTGAAACCCTGTTGCCACACTATGACATAACATGCTCTGTTTTTCCTCCTCGTGCTCAGGACAGTGTGACTTAAACTCTTTTACTGCTCTCTTCCTCCCTAATGGGTCCCAATTTGGTGAGAAGTTACACTAGTTGTCCTAGTTAATTTTAAGCAGTTCCATGACTGTACTTTTTTAAACAAAACTGATAATTTCCAAACTTAAAATTCCACACCTAAATCCTTTCTCAACTCTCCAGGGCCACATATACACTACTTACTTGAAATATCTACCCTGATGTCTCATTTGCCTCTCACATTTTATATATACAAAAGAGATCTTTCATTTCCTTCCTCCCCAACATGATCCTCTATCATGTTCTCCCATAGCAATTAACTGCACTATCTCACAAGCAAGTTCTCCAGCCAAAGCTCCCAAATCATGCATGACTGCTCTTCTCCCCACCATTTCTCTACATCCTACTCACTAGCATATCCTTTTGAAAGTACCTTCATGGCATATCCCAACTTTATCTGTGCCTTATGAATCCTATTTCTACCACACACATTCAAGTCACCATTATTCTTTGCTTTGATAATAGGTAAAGAATAATGTCCACCACCCAAGCTGTAAGTGACTGTAAGTGACCCCTTCTTGTTTCTGCTCCTTTATAATTCATTTTCCACAATAAAGACATTTTGTAAAGGCAAAATGATTTTTAAATTCATGATGCATTTCTTACCTCTCCAAAGCTCACTATAACGTAGAAATTATGCCCAAACTCTGTGGTAGATGTGACAAATTCACTGACTTGGATTCTGACTTTTTTCTTTTCTTTTTTTTCTCTCTCTCTATATATATATTTCATGTTCCACAATGTTTCCCTCCATGGACAATCTGAAATCTGCATGGTTTTCTTGCTGCCCTTAAACATACCAACATTTTCATTTTTTTAAGTCCTTGGGCCTTTGTACTAACTCTTCCCTTTTCTTGGGAAAAACCTTTGTTGAAATATTCCAGTGGCTTATTCATTTTTGTCATTCAAGATCTCTTCTGTCACCTAGTTCAAAGGTCAGCCACACAAATGAAGCTGATATACCCCCACCAAGAAAACAAATATGCACATATGCCTTATATCATATTCTTTTTTAGGCACATTTTAATATCTGACAGCATCTTATTTTTTGCTCATTTTTATTCCTCAACTGAAATGTTAGAGCCTGGCACATGGTACATGTTCAATAAATATTTGTTAAATGAATGGTTGGAATAAGGAAAGAGAGTATAAATTCCATCCAGGTACCTTTACAAATATACAATTTAAAAAAAATTGAAAGTATTTTGAGGCTCAATATATACCCAGTATCAAGTCTTCTTTCTTAGCATGGGTATAAGTTTTGTGTTATTTTAAATAAGAAATCTAGCTAACTTCCAGTAGTTATCTTTAGATTGCTCTCAGACAACTACTCTCAGGCCAAATCTAGAAGCATAATTCCCCAGAATCAGCTAATCTGTGTAAAATTTCATTGCCTTGTACATGTATGGAAACTCCTATTTGGGAAAATCAGCTGCAGCTTTTGGCATCACTATGTCCGTTAACAAATTTTATTTATTTTTCACCATCCAATAAAGGATTTTAGAGAGTGAAGAAGCATAAAATGGATTTCGATAGTAATTTAGTCATTTAAGGAAGACTGAAGGTCTAGGAACACTTTGAGAACTGGTGTCAAATTCTTGAATTCCTCTTTTCTTTCTAAATATTGATTTAGCTGGGTGAAAGCACCAAAGAAAATTGATTTGTTACTAAAAGCAATTTTAATATAATCTTTGTTCTTTGTTGGTAACTCTATACAGTTTAGCATGGTATGTAGGTGGTGAGAATCTTTTTTTAAAATACATTTTATTGATTATGCTACTACAGTTGTCCCATTTTTTCTCTCCTTTATTCCCCTCTACCTTGTAGCCCACTCCCACCATCATTCCCCCACCTTAGTTCATTTCCATGAGTCATACATATAAGTCCTTTGGCTTCTCCATTTCCCACACTATTCTTAACCTCCCCCTGTCTATTTTGTACCTACCATTTATGCTTCTTATTCCCTGTACCTTAAGGTGGTGAGAATCTTGATACTAAATTGTTGCAGCTCAGTGAATAATGCTGGCTCATCCTCTGAGCCAGATGCAGCTCCATCACTAGCCCTGGTTCATTTGCTTTTTAATTAAAAAAAATCCTAGAACTTGGAAATTGTACAAGAATTATTGATATTAAATTATAATTGAGCAACTAGAGGATGGGTCTCATCAACCAAAATTAGAATTCAAAAGGTATTTAAAATCATCAGTCTTAGGGCTGATGAACACACAATGTAATATACAGAAGATGTATTATAGAATTGTACACCTGAAACCTACATGATTTTATTAACCAAGGTCACCCTAAATATTCAATGAAAATAAATAAAGAAGTACTTAAAGATAAAAATAAAGCAAAATGAACAGTCTTAGATTATTTGTTTCTGGCACTAAGCTGTCGCATTAAATACCTTGGAAATATCATCTGGGCCATGTGTATTATATGTTTATACAATGAAACATTAATATTTAATACTAGTCCTCTCCTCAAGTTCTTCTAAATGCATTGCCATGTTCTTTCTTAGCTAAATAGAAAAATGGTACAACTTTCACTATTCTCAGTTACTTCAACTACACTAGAAAATTAAAAGGTGAGGGAGATTATGATAAACAAAGAACATCTTTAAATTCAGAAATAAGAGATAGACAAGTCAAAACCTGAATAGTATTAACAAATTATTTGAAAGATTACTTATTAGAAGAGAGATATGTAATTAATTATATAAATATAAAAAGGGCAAGTGTAGCCAGCAGGTTAATAATGAATATTTCAGAAAGTAGTGCCTAAAAATGATTCTTAATTATGTTCACTTACAAATATCTGAAAGAAAATGTGTTAATGGGATAAAATAATTTCAGTACATAATATAAAGATGAATCAAAATGAATTATGAGCAAAAAATTAGAGCAGATGATGTATATAAATATGTTGTGAACAGTACACTCTTTTTTCTAATCCATACACACTGATATAAAATGTTCTCTTTGTTACTTTGGATTCTGTAGGTTGAAGTTTAATTCAGCCTTAGGTAAGGAAAGCTAAACTCTAATGGCTTACATTTATGTATCTATGCATATATGTATGTATGCATATTTATCTATAAAACCTAGACTTCTTACCAGAGAATACTTTGTACTGAAGGATAAGGTCAGACTTTGTATATAACATACAAACTAACTTAAAAACCAAACTTTTTAACATTTAAGAGAAAAAGGATGTGAGAAATCCATTTGGGGTTGAAATCTGTCAAATACTAGTGTACTTTACTGAAAATTGGACTTATATTCATATTGCATAGACATTAAGTCAAAATATTAATATCAGTAATTATCTATGGCTTTGAGCTCTAGATAGATACCCTGATTTGCTTCCATTTGATCTTTTGGGAGATTTTTAAAAAATAAGTCAAATGAAGATCACAGAATTATAGAGCTGAATTGGAGTTTAGAAATCACTGAGTACCACTTCCACAATGCTCCACCCCTACTTTGTGGATAAGAATTCTGAGAGTCCCTGATAACCAAAGTTGTTAGTTCCAGGTGAATCAGACTGTGAACCTGTGCAGATGTTAGGATTCCAAACCCCAGACCTATTTTTGCCCTCAGTGAGAGAGGCTAAAACCAAATTCTTTGAAATCATTATTAAAATAAAATGTAGGAATCTGTTAAAGGGACCACCTTACTGAACCCATAGTAAAAATAGACTAGGAATTTTATATCTTTAGCCATATTGGGGGGGGGGTCTTGTACCTAGTCTGCCAAAAGAAGTCCCAGTTCTGTGTGCTTAAAATGCCCTTTGTCTTACTTTTTCATCTTCATTAATATTTCATGTGTTCAAAAAATATCACATTTTATAAATACAAAAAGAACTACAGGTTAGATACTAGTGATTTGAAAACATTCCTATAGTTATTTTGTAATAAAGGGGAAAATGATTCTACATTATATTTTATTTTCAGTATGATATTCTCTGAGAAGTAGGCATTGTAGCCCTAGAAAGGTCAATGTCAACAAATACCCATTACTGAGTTGCTTCAGATTTCAATTAAATATTTTTCTGATGGTCTTTGGTAAAATTCTATTAATTTACTCCATGTAAAAGATTCAACTAGCAGATTTTGGTGGAGGTAGTCTGGCCAAGTCAATTCTAAATATAAGGAAATGTGAAGTATAACAAACCTTGTGGGTTACAAAGCTCTCTGTCTAGCTCCTACTTCTTTCTTCCTTTCTAAGAGAACACTGAGTTGACTCAGGTCTTTCTCTTTTAGCTACAAGCTTCTAGTTCTTCTTCTAGCTACAGTTACTTCTAGTGAAGTAACTGAGAATTTCATTAAGTCAATCACAGAAATCCCATCTCCCTTTCACATGCTTAGTTTTGGAACTTGCATGTGACATAACTCAGAATGAATTGTGAGAAAAGATTTCTTCTCACAAAAGAGATAGGGAGAAATTATTAGCTTCCATCGGACACTGTCATGTGTGAATGTCCTGTCCAGGTTGATGCAGACATGAAGGCAGCCAGTTGGAGAATGAGTAGAGCTAAAAGACCAGGAGGAGGGAAGACAAGCACAGAAAAAAAAATCCTGGTTCTCAGTGACATTACTGAGCCTCTGATTTAACCAGCTCTTTCTCTGTGATGCTAGAGGCTTCTTGTTATACAAGATAATACAACTTTTCCTCACTGTTTAAGCCAATAATCGACACTTTTCTGTTGCTTTCTGAAAAATGAGCCCTAATGAATGTACAAAGAATATGGAAGTAACCTTTTCTCTGAAAATTAAAAAAAAATGTGGTGATCCCTATCAAGGACTTATACTTCAGCAATATACTTCTGTCACTAAAGATGCTGCAAAGAATATGTGGTTGGCTAGATGACTGTCTTCGGTGATGGAATATTCAAATTCTAATCAGTTTTCAGTACAAGGGAATAACCACTAATAAAAAAAATGCTTTTGGATCATTTCATGAGGAAGAGTATTTTATTCCATATGGCATCCTGCACATCCATATGGCTTCAGGAATTAGAGAGGTGGATTTGTCAAAATAGTCAAGCAATTGCAGCACTTAAAGTTGATAGTGTTATGTGTTTGGAGCATACAGCATCTCTTAAATATAAGGGAAAGTCAAAGGAGAAAATGTGAGCCAAAAGAAAATTATGATGAGTTTGTATTCAGTGAGAGAGAAAAGAAAGACAAGAGACCTACACTGCTGTAATTAATCTAAATCATGTGAACGATATTGACTCTGTGTGGCAATAAGCTAGTCACTGGTAAAAGCAATGTGTAATAAGGTTTATTCAAATAAGAATGGGATAGAAAATTCTGATTATTTTACATTTCAATTGGCTTAATTTTAGATTTGAATCCTGTATAAAACAGCTTCAAGAAAAAGGTTTATAATAGCAAACTTAAACACATTAAAAATATTTAATTAAAAAAAACTTTTCTGTGCCACCTACATACCTAACCTCCCTTCAAATATTTTTCTTAACCCCTCTGGCTTTGGCTTCCTACATGCTATTTAAGTTGTGTCTGATTTGGGAATTCTACAAATTAAGTTTTCCAGATAACTGGTTTAAATAGAATAATTGGCCACATAGAATACACAGCACCATAGACATGTTCCATTACTATGTCCTGTAATCTAGGACTCATGCCTCTCAGATTGAGTGGGTGAGGCTGCTCAAGAGGGTGGGAAAAGCTTTCTGGCAACAGGCTTTTGATACAAGGTATAAAAAAAGAAAATGAAAGAATGGAAGGTTGAGTTGGAGCTGTATTTCCGTGAATATCTCCAAAAGGGCTGAAAGCAAAAGATATAAGATTCTAATGCTATGTAGAAAAGAGAGTTAACTACCAGAGAAACAAGGTCAGTTCCCCAGGGGAACAATAGAATTAAATGCATCAGTCAAAAAAATGGTTCATTTATACTATGGTGTTGGAAGAGAACTCTGCAGATACTCTGGATTGCCAGAAAGAGAAACACCTGGGTCCTAAAGCAGATTAAGCCTGAAACATTCTTGGAGGCAAAAAGCACACAACTGAAGCTATCTTACTTTGGGGCATGTTATGAGTAGGAAGTGTTCTTTAGAAAAGACAATAATGCTGGGAAAAATAGAAGGGAGGAGAAAAAGGGAATACCAAATGTGAAATGGATTGACTCCATAAAAGAAGCCATAGGTAAGAGTCTACAGGGACTGAGCAGAGCTGTAGAGAAGAGAGAATGTGGACATTACTGATTTGCAGGGTCGTCAGGAATTGGAGCCAACTCAACAGCACCTGATATATATACTTTGAGATGTAAAGATAATCCTGGGTTAGCTAGGTGTGACAGCTATAATCTCATGGATCTTTCAAAGTAGGGAAACTTTCCTGCCTGTAGTTAGAGAGGGGAGAGAGAGAAGGAGAGGGAGAGGGAGAGGGAAGCATGAAAATAATGTAAGGGCCACAAGGCATAAAAAGACCATTATCTGAAATGCCCTTAATTGTAAATTAATCACTCTCAGATCAGAATGCAAAAAATACCCTGTATATGTTAGGTGAGTACAATGCAATGTGTATATGTGTCTGTATATTTATATAAGAAATTCATAAATGAATAAATTCAAAAGATATTGCAGTTTGTCAAGAACTACTTTCAAGATATTGTAGTGAAATTGGAATACCATAAACATTAGCCTATTCCCCCAATTCTGCCACTATCCAGTACTTCTCAGGCATGAGAAGCCCAGAAGTGACCTCCTCTGGGGTTTAACTTAAATAAAAATGAGCAAGACATTGCCTTTTGAACAACACAATGAAACTAGCAAAGTTTGAACTGCTGTAGATATAAACCTATTGAAAAACAAACAACAAACTGTGGAATAATATTGAGTTTAATGAATCAGTCCTACAACATCAGGTTTGATAATACTCTCTTACACAACTTTTAGCTAAATTTTTGATATGCACAAATCACATTCCAACATAACAGTCGTCCATGAAAAACTCACACCATGGTTATGTGAGTGTCTTGAGAACAGGGCACTGCCTCCATGCATCCAGCAAGTCCCTGGTGCCCATCAGGCACTGAGACACAAGGGCAGGCATGGACTGGAGCCATCACAGGGATTCAGCCCCACTGTTGATCTGTTCAAATCCTTCCTTCTCTGTGCAGACTTTCCTGATATCCCCAGATCCTGCTGGTGCTCCAGCTATGTATAATTTAATGTTTAATTATATTCTTCTAGTTTCTTACTCTCTTGTCTCAGAACAGTTACAAGCCTCTTGATCACAGAACCCACATTTTTTCTCTTAGTCACTTGTTTTCAGTGCCTCAGCTGCTGCTGCTCAGGATATGGAAAATTGATTGATTTATGGGAAGAAGAGGGGATTTCTAAAGTATTAGGAAAGGCTTGCCTCAGTTTATGCTGACTCTTTGCTTGATCGAATTTGGAAACATATCATTCCGATTTTCCTCAGAGGCAAACTCTAATAGAGTAGAACTGGCTAAAATTTGGAAACAGATAAATATGGGTTTGAAGCTTGACTCTAGTATTTATTAGCTTCTAACATTTGGCACATAATCTGTTTCTTCATTAGCAAAATTAAAATAATACAAGTTTCTCGCATGTTTTGGGGAGTATTACATGAGGTAATGCATTGTACAGAACCTAGCATGAAGGGAGGCAGAGACTCCTTTCCAATGATTAATTTTTTGTGCTGGTCACAAATAATTCATTTTCTAAACTTCTGGTTTCTCCCTGGAAGAAATTTCTGTTTCCCTTTACATTGATATTTTGACACTATCCATGAAGAGTTCTTATAAATAAAATTAGGGCATTCAAATGCCCAGAGGGAATGATTTCTGTGGGTAACTTATTCCAAGGCCTCCTACTTATTGTATTGATGTACAATATAATTTATGTAATGTAATAATTACACAAATTTATATAATTTCAATATAAATATATATCTATATAATTAAGAACTATTCTATTAGTTTCTTTTTCTGCCTAACAAATTACCACAAACATAAAATTACATACAACACAGATTTATTATTTTACACTTCTGTTTAAATGGGCAGCACAGGGCTAAAATTAATATGTTTGCAGGACTGGCTTTTTTTCTGGAGGATGTAAGAAAGAATTATTCCTTGATTTTTCTAGATTCTAGAGATAATCTGCATTCCTTGTCTCATAGCCTGTTACTACATCTTCAAAGATGGCAAAGGTGGATTCAGTTCTTTTCATGTTGCTCTCTCTTTCTCTGATTCTCTAACTACAGCCAGGAAAGTTTCTCTACTTTTAAGGATCTATGAGATTATATAGCTAGCCCACCTGGCTAATCCAGGATTATCTTTACATCACAAAGTATGTGTATCACATGCTGTTGAGTTGGCTCCAATTCCTGATGACCCTACAAATGAGTGATGTCCACATTCCCTCTTCTCTACAGCCCTGCTCAGTCCCTGTAGACTCTCACATATGGTTTCTTTAATGGAGTCAATCCGTTTCACATTTGGTATTCCTTTTTTCTCCTCCCTTCTATTTTTCCCAGCATTTTTGTCTTTTCCAAAGAACACTGCCTAAAGTAAGACAGCTTCACTTGTGTCCTTTTTGCCTCCAGAAATGTTTCAGGCTTAATTTCCTCTAGGACTTAGTTGTTCATCTTTCTGGAAGTCCAGGGTATCTATAGAGCTCTCCTCCAAAACCATATTTCAAATAAGTCTATCTTTTCCACTATCAAACTTCTTCTCTGCCCAACTTTCACATCTGCACATAGTAATTGGGAATAGGAAGGTGTGTGTGACCTAAGACTTGGTCTCCAATGACTCATCTTTGCTCTTGGTGCCCTTTCCCAATTCCTCAATTGCTGCCTTTTGGAACCTTAGGCTTCTCTTGATTTCTTGGCTGCAGTCTGTTTGAATTGATGACTGAACCAAAATAAGCAAAATCTTCAACAATTTCAATGTCTTTGTTGTCAATGTTGAAGATGTGCATTTCTTCTGCAGTCATAATTTTTGTCTTCTTGGTGTTGAATTGGTACACAAAACATACATGAAAAGCTGTGCTAGACTCAGAGAAGGAGTGAAAATTGGTAGAAGAAATGTGAATAACTTAAGAAATGAAGATGATACCATCTTACTAGCAGGAAGTAGCAATGATTTGAAATAACTTTTCATGAAAGTGAAAGAAGAAAGTGCCAAAACAAGACTGCATTTGAACATCATGACCACATCTCAAAGTTCTTAATCAAATCTACAAAGTTCCTTTTGTCATATAAGATAACATATTCATAGGTTTCCATGGTTAGGGCATAAACAATTTTTTGGGATTCTGGACTACCACAAGTACAAAGAATACATTGCAGAGTGCATGGGCATAGTAATAATTCCTGTGCCACCTTTGTCTATAAAATTAACCCATCTCTACTGAAAACTTCTGATACTTTGAATTTTTACTCAGACTAATATACCTGTCCTCCAGCTTTATTTAGTTTCCGTTGCACATGTAGCTTTCTGATGGTAGATAAACAATAACAATGACAGCAGCATCAACAACAAAAACAACAACAAAACTCTCTCTCCTATTTTTGGCTGAATCACAATCTTCTCTGTGAGACCTAGATTTTCCTCTGGTTGGGCAAACAGGAGTCTCATCATTTTCACTTTTCGAAAGCTTCAGGGTGTACAGAAGTGTTGTGCACCTGGATTATTCCCTATACTTCTTATCCAGGACACTCATATCCCTAAATCCTCTCTGACATCTCCAGGGCAGGAGCCCAAGGAGAATGTAATTCTTTGTTTAGGAAGTTGCCATTCTATGTATCACTATAGGTTTATTCTTGCACTGACACCTCCTCTGTCCCTAGCATAACTTTATCCTTCTTGCTGGTCACTGTACCCTAATGCTCTGACAGAAGACCACCTGATTCACAACTCTCAATACATGTATGTCTCCAGTGGTATCATGCACCTTGCACTTTGCAAAACTCTCTTAGTCTTCTTAGTGGTACAAGGATAGAGCTTTGACCTAATTTGGTCCAATTGTATGGAATCCTGGATTTGAATAGGAGTGATAGGAAAGGGATGATTTCATTTCTGGTTTGTGTTCTAATAATGAGGATGATAGGAGCTATGAGTGGCTGCCACATGCAACTTGGGTTGAAGCCAACACAGAGTCAGAGTACAGGTGAAAAGAAACTAGACCCTATTGACTTTGAATGACATTAAAATTTCAGCCATCTCTCTGAAGTTAAATATCCACTAACATTTCAGTGCTGATACAATATTTTAAAAGCTTAGCTTTAGCTGGATTACTCCTCACATTTTCTCACTTGAAAATGTAAGTATGCCTTTTCTCACCAGGCATGATATCTCCCTAAATAATATCACTCTTGATTACTATCTGGTATAATATAGTTTGGGCTGCCACAGCCATTGTAACATTTATTTTTAAAATAATAGTACTGGTGAAATTGAAAAGTAGTGGGTAAATAGATTACTTTCCCCTAAGTAAAAACATGTTGATGATGTCTACAAGAATTTTTTTCCTACATAGGAACTTTTTCTGATTTTAAATGTTTAAATATTATAAATATTAATGTCACATATATTGATTTTGTTCCAAGAATAAGTGAAATATTTTCTTAGTATTGTCTAAGAACACATCTTCATAATAAACCAAGTGTTTGATAGTTAAATTTAAGCTTATGTTTCTCTGAGATATGATTACATCATGTCTCTTTTTAAAATAACTTTTAATAATAATAAAAATATAACTCAATATGGTTAAGATACGTATTAATTTGATGAAACAATCAGTATGTCACTTTTTCCCAACTTTTTGTTTTCAGAATGAAGTATATGGTATTAAAGGACATATTGTGTCTTTTCTTTATTTTCACAGAATATCTTTCCATTTCATTGTGTCTTTTTTAATCTCTTTTAATAATGCCTTGTAGTTTTCAGTATATAGTCCTTCACATTTTCTTTTTTAAAATAATTTTATTTTAATTGTTGTTCTTGTACAGTTTTCATATACTCCCTTCCTAGCCCACCGCCCCAGCCATCCCCACCTCCCTCCCATTTCCATCCCCCCTAGTTTTTGTCCATGTGTCTTTTATACTTGTTCCTGTAAACCCTTACCTTTTCCCTTGAAATTCCCTCCCCTCTCACCTCTGGTGACTGTCAGCCTGTTCTCAATTTCAGTGTCTTTGGTTATATTAAGCTTGTTTGTTTGTTTCATTGATTAGGTTCCTGTTAAAGGTGAAATCATATGGTATTTGTCTTTCACTTCCTGGCTTATTTCACTTAGCATAATGGTCTCCAGTTCCATCCATGCTGTTGCAAAGGGTAGGAGATCCTTCTTTCTTTTTGCTGCATAGAATTCCATTGTGTAAATGTACCATAGTTTTTTGATCCATTCATTTACTGATGGACACCGAGGCTGCTTCTAACACTTGGCTATTGTAAATTGTGCTGCTATGAACATAGGGTTGCATAGGTTCTTTAGGACTGGTGTTTCAGGGTTCTTAGGATATAATCCTAGCAGTGGAATTGCTGGGTCAAAAGGTAAAGCCGTTTTCAGTTTTCTTAGAAAATTCCATACTGCTTTTCATAGTGGTTGTACCAGTCTGCAATCCCACCAACATTGCACTAGGGTCCCCTCTTCTCCACAACCTCTCCAACACTTGTTTGTTGCTTTGTTTATGATGGTCATTCTGAATGGTGTTAAGTGGTATCTCATTGTGGTTTTAATTGGCATCTCTCTGATAGCTAGTAATATTGAGCATCTTTTCATGTGTCTCTGGATCCTCTGTATATCCTCCTTGAAGAAGTGTCTGTTCAAGTCCTTTGCCCATTTTTTAATTGGGTTGCTTGTCTTTTTAGAGTGGAGTTGCGTAAGTTCTTTATATATTTTAGAGATTAAACCCTTGTCTGAGTTATCATTGGCAAATATGTTTTCCCATGCAGTTGGGAAAACATATTTTATTTATTTTATTTTAATTTTATTTTAATACTGTTTTCTTTAGCCATGCAGAAGCTTTTTATTTTGATGAGATCCCATTTGTTTATTCTTTCCTTTATGTCCCTTGCTTTAGGGGACATATCAGTAAAAATGTTGCTGCGTGAAATATCTGAGATTTTCCTGCCTATGTTCTCCTCTAGGACTTTAATGGTGTCACGGTTTATATTTAAATCTTTTATCCACCTTGGATTTATTTTTGTGTATGGTGTAAGTTGGTGTTCAAGTTTCATTCTTTTGCATGTAGCTGTCCAGTTCTCCCAACACCACTTGTTGAAGAGGCTATTTTTATTCCATTTTATGTTGCTGCCCCCTTTGTTGAATATTAATTGAATATACAGACTTAGGTTTATTTCTGGGCTCTCTGTTCTATTCCACTGGTACATTTGCCTGTTTTCATCCCAGTACCAGGCTGTTTTGATTACAGTGGCCTAGTAATACAGTTTGGTGTCAGGTATTGTGATCCCTCCTACTTTACTCATTTTTCTCAAAATTGTTGCAGCTATTCAGGGTCATTTATGGTTCCATATAAATTTTTGAAGTGTTTGTTCTATGTCTGTGAAATATGCCATTGGTACTTTAATAGTTATTGCATTGAATTTGTAAATGGCTTTGGGTAGTATGGACGTTTTGATGATGTTGATTCTTCCAATCCATGAACATGGTATATGTTTCCATTTGTTTATATCTTCCTTGATTTCTTTCTTTCTTTCTTTCTGCATATGGGTCTTTTACCTCCTTGGTTAAGTTTATTCCTAGGTATTTTATTTTTCTTTTTGCTATACCAAATGGGATGTTTTTTCTTGATTTCTGCTTCTGCCGCTTCATTGTTGGTATACAAAAATGCCTTTGATTTTTGGATATTGACTTTGTATGCTGTTGTTTGGCCAAATTCATTTATTAGGTTGAGCGGCTTTTTGGCCGAGTCTATAGGATTTTCAATGTACACTATCATGTCATCTGCAAACAATGATAGTTTTGTTTCCTCTCTTCCAATTTGGATGCCTTTTATTTCCTTTTCTTGTCTAATCACTGTGCCTAATACTTCCCATACTATTTTAAATAGAAGAGGTGAAAGTGGACAACCTTGTCTTGTTCCTGATCTTAGTGAAAAAGATTTTAGTTTTTGCCTGTTGAGTATGATGTTGACTGTAGGTTTCTCATATATGGCCTTTATTATGTTGAAGAATGCTCCCTCTATTCCCACTTTGGTGAGTGTTTTTATTATAAATGGGTGTTGTAGCTTATCAAATTCTTTTTCCAAATCTATTGATATGATCATGTGATTTTTGTCTTTGCTTTTGTTTATGTGATGTATTACATTTACTGATTTGCAAATGTTGAACCATCCTTGCATCCCTGGGATGAATCCCAGTTGGTCATGTCATATGATCTTTTTAATGTGTTATTGGATGCGGTTTGCCAATATTTTGTTGAGGATTTTAGCATCTATGTTCATCAGTGATATTGGCCTGAAGTTTTCTTTTTTTGTTGTGTCTTCATCTGGTTTTGGGTTTAGGATGATGCTGGCTTCATATAGAGTTTAGGAGCCATCCATCTTGGTTTTTTTGGAATAGTATGTGAAGGATAGGGGTTAGCTCTTCCTTAAATGCTTTGTGGAATTCTCCTGTGATTCCATCTGGTCCAGGGCTCTTGTGTTTCAGTTTTTTTATTACTGCTTCAATTTCAACTGCTGTTATTGGTCTGTTCAAGCTTTTTGCTTCTTCTTCACTGAGTCATGGGAGATTATATTTTTCTAGAAACTTGTCCATTTCACCTAGGTTGTTAAATTTCTTGGCATATAGTTCTTCATAGTAATTTCTTATAATCCTTTGTAATCTGTGGTGTCAGTTGTAATCTCTCCTCTTTCATTTCTGATTGTGATTATTTGGATCCTCTCTCTTTTTTTCTTGATGAGCCTGCTTAAAAGCTTGTCAATTTTGTTTATCTTTTCAAAGAACCAGATCCTGGATTCATTGATCCTTAGACATGTGCTTTTAGTCCCTATGCCATTTAATTGTGCTCTGATCTTGGTTATTTCCTTCCTTTTACTTGCTCTGGGCTGACTTTGTTGTTGTTCCTCAAGTTCTTGTAGGCATAGGGTTAAGTGGTTTCTTTAAAATGCTTCTATCTTTTTAGGTAGGCCTGTATCACTATGAACTGCCCTCTGAGGACTGCCTTTACTGTGCCCCATAAGTTTTGGGTCATTGTGAGTTCATTTTTGTTTCAAGAAACTTTTTGATTTCCTCCCTAATTTTATTCTTGACCCATTCATTGTTTGAGAGATTGCTATTCAACCTCCATGATTTTGAGGGTTTTGGGTTTTTCCCCTTGTGGTTGGTTTCTAGTTTCAGTCCCTTGTGGTCAGAGAAAATGCTTGGTATGATTTCAATTTTCTTGAATTTGTTGAGGCTTTTTTTGTGTGCTATCATGTGGTCTATCTTTGAGAATGTTCCATGTACATTTGAAAAGAATGTGTATTTAGTTTCTCTGGGATGAAGGGCTCTATTAATATCAGTTAAGTCCATTCCATGTAGAATGTTGTTCAATGCCACGATATCTTTGTTGGTATTTTGTTTGGAAAATCTGTCCATTTTTGACAGTGAGGTGTTAACATCCCCTACTATAACTGTATTGTTGTCAAAATCTTTCTTGAAGTCTTCCAAGATTTACCTTATATATTTGGGTGCTGTGCATATAGATTTACAATATTTATGTCTTCTTGGTGGATTCTTTCCTTGAGTATTATGAAGTGACCTTCTAGGTCTCTCTTTATGGCTCTTGTTTTGAAGTTTATTTTGTCTGATATGAGTATTGTTCCCTGTCTTTTTTCCCTGTCCATTTGCTTGGAAAATTTGTTTCCATCCCTTCACTTTGAGTGTGTGTATTTCTTTTTTCCTGAGCTGGGTCTCTTGCAGGCAGCCTATATGTGGGTCATGCTTTCTTATCCATTCAGCTATTCTATGTCTTTTGATTGGAGCTTTAATCCATTTACATTTAAAGTTATTATTGATAGGTACTTATGCATTGCCATTTTTGTACCTGTGTTCCTCTTTCTCTTTCTCTCTTTTCCTTCCTTAAAGCAGTCCCTTTAGCACCTCTTGAGGAACTAGTTTGGTAGAGGTGTATTCTTTTAGACTTCTTTTGTCTGGGAAACTCTTTATTTGGCTTTCTATCTTGATTGAAAGCCTTGCTGGGTAAAGTAGTCTTGGTTGCAGGCCTTTGGTTCTCATTACTTGGAATATTTATTGCCATTCTCTTCCAGGCTTGGAGCGTTTCCATTGAGAAGTCAGCTGCTAACCTTATCGGGGCTCCCTTGTATGTTGCTTCCTGTTTCTCCCTTGCTGCCTTTAAGCTTCTCTCTTTGTCTTGGAATTTTGCCATTTTAATAATGATGTGTCTTGAAGTGGGCTTGTTTGGATTCCTCTTGATTGGGACTCTGTGTTTCCTGTATTTGTGTGACTTTTTCTCTCATCAAATTAGGGAAGTTTCCCATCATTACTTTTTTAAATATGTTTTGTATCCCTTGTTCTTTTTCTTCTCCTTCTGGTATCCCTAGTATGTGGATATTATCACATTTCATATTGTCTTGCATTTCTCTTAATCCCTCTTCATTCTTTCAGCCTCTTTTCCTTTTCTTGCTCTTTCTGTTTTTTTTTTTTTCTAGTTTGTGTTCCCACTCGCTGACCCGATCTTTTGCTTCATCGATTCTTCTTTTCATTCCTTCAACTTTGTTCTTCAGTTCAGAAATTGTATTCCTCATTTCCTCTTGGCCCTTGTTGATAGTTTCTATTTCCTTTTTCATGATGATATAGTTTTCACTGAGTTCATCATAGCTTCCCTATAGTTTCTGGTAGCTCATTGAGAGCTCATGGAGATTCTTGACAACCATTGCTTTGAACTCAAAATCTGATAGTTGAGTTGCCTCCATTTCATTTAGCATTTTTTCTGGGGCTTCCTCCTCTCCTTTCATTTGGGGATTGTTTATTTGTCTTCCCATTGTTTTTGAGACTCTTCTTTTTAGCCTCAGCTTCTTAAATTGATCTGTTCTGGCTCCCTGGGTTTATGGTGTGAACTCCTGTGGTAGAATACCTGTGAGATTCAGTGGTGCTGTCTCCTTTAGGTATCCTGGTGTTCACAGCTTCCAGTGTGTCAGCTGTTGAGATGCCTCCTCTTTGTGACCAACTCTGTTTTTTCACATTTCCAGGTTTTCTTCTTCTTTTTTTTTTTCTCTCACTCATGGGTATTTAAAAGAGAAAAGAGGAAGAAAAAAATGAAAAAAAAGATGAAAAAATGATGGAAAAAGAGTAAGGAAGAAGAGCTAGAATTGGAGAGAAAGGAAGAATTAATAAAACAGGAAAGAAGTAACGAGAAGCAAAAGGAGTTGAGGGGTAAAAAAAGATAAAAAATATGAATAAAATAATAATAAATTATTTTAAAAAAAACTTGCTGTTTTCAATCTTGCCAAACCAGTTTTTCTGGTCTTGCTGGCTGCATTGGTCAAGGGGTGACAGTATTGTTTTTTTCCCTGTTCAGCACTCAGTTATCTTTGGGCTACTATCCATAGGTCTAGCCGTGCACTCTCCCCAGAGCCAGTCCAGCCCTCTCTGCACAGGGCCTCAGGCTATGTTCTGAGTCTCCTGAGGAGTGCGCACTTTCTCGAGTTTGTGGGTGTGAGCTTGGGTCCTATGCGGCATGCACCTACCCCCACACACAGGTGCCTATGTTCTTGCAAGAGTCTGCGGTCCTGGGGGTGCCTCTTGTTGTGCAGCCATTTCCGATGGCGCTCAGGTGTGTGAGCTCTGGCCTGCACTCCTCCTAGGGCTATGTGTGGGTGTTCACATCCCCCATGTGTTTGCCACTGAGACCTTAACTCCTCTCTGTGAGACTTCAAGCAACCAGGTCTCTCCTGGTGCTGCTGAAAGCTTGTTTGGCTGAGGAGGGAGTGGTTGACCTGGCCCCTTCCCTAGAGCCCAATGGCAGGCCTGGCAAGTGCCAGCCAGGGGCCTCAGCTGCCCTGGTCCACTGATCCCTGAGCTTATTGTTCTGAGGTAGTCTCCTTACCATCTGGTTTTTCAATGTCCGTTACAATTTTCAATCTCCTGTTTTCAAATATGCTGTGTTTCCACTGGTTGATTGTTCTGGTCCTCCATAGATCCACCAGGTTTTTCTCCAGTGTGTAGGGGGAAGTGGAATCTTCTCCCCCCTATAGTGCTACTATCTTCCTTCTCCTGTTTTTCTCCTGTTTTTTTTAATCTGTCTAAAATTTATAAGCACAATTTAAATTAATTTTTATTTCAAATTGCTCAGATTAAGCTCTGACATTTTTATTCAGGTGAAGTTTGTGTAACATAAAATTAATTATTTTGAAATGTGCATTCCAAAAGAAAACCCTGTACCCATTAAGCAGTCTTTTCAAATTCCCCTATGATCCCAGGCCCTGAAAAACAGCAATATGTTTTCTGTTTTTATGGATTTACCTATTCTGTATATTCCATAAAATTAGAATCAAACACATATGATTTTTGTCTGGCTCCTTTTACTTACTATTTTTGATATGTATACATATTATAGCATATACCAGTATATCAACTAGATTTCCGCTGAATAGCATTTCATAGGACTGTGATTTTTTTATTTGTGTACTCACTAATGAACATTTAGGTTGTTTCAACATTTTGGCTATGGTGAATAATGCTGTTCAGTTTTTGTTTGGACACATGTTTTCACATCTTTTGGGTATATATCTAGGAATGGAATTACTGAGTAATCTGGCAATTCTTTAGTTTACATTTTGAGGAATCATAAAACCGTTTTCCATAATAACTGCAGCATTTTACACTCCCATTGGTAATGTACACGTGTAATAATTTCTCTACATTTTTAAAGACATTATATTTTATTGAAGTTATTTTTATAAGCCATTCTAATGGGTGTAAATAGTTATCTCATTGTAGTTTTGGTGTACATTTTCCTAATGATTAATTATTTAACATTTTTTAAAATGTTAAAATATATCTTTGGCCATTTGTATATCTTTGGAGAAGTGTCTATTGAAATCCTTTGACTATTATTAAATTGGTTTTTTGTTATTGATTTATTAAAGCTTTTAACATATATTATGAATTATAGATCATTGCCAGAAATGTGTTTGTTATTCATTTTCCCCATCTGTGATTTGTCATTTCACTTTGTTGAAAATGTATAATGCACAAATAATTCTATTTTTTATGAGGTCCAATTGTCTATTTTTCTTTCGTTATTAATGGTTTTGGCATAATATCTATGAATCCTGGCCATATCCACATTCAAAAAGATTTACTCCTGGGGTGAGAGGTTCTTCCCTTCCATCTGGCCATTGGGTAAGCTTGCAGGTACATTAGGAGCTATGGAGGAAGAAGCATGCTGACATAATGTGCTTCCTTCTTAGGGTGGGATGTTGGCAGTACCACAAATTATCTGTGCTCCACAGAGCTCCAGGTCCCATGCCCCACTGACCCAATAAAGTCACAGGCAGGGATACAAGGCTAAGCAATGTTATGTCATATATTGGACATATGTGCTCCATGGTGGCCATGAACACCCGGTTTCAAAGGGTGAGTCCTATCACAAACTTGTGCATCGTGATGTTAACAAGCTAACATTTGCTGGAAGCCTTCTGTCTGCCAGCAGGAGTGAGCTGGATGCCACTGCAGGGCTCTGAGAGTACTGAGTTCTTACTGGATTGAGAAAATTGCATGTACACATTCTCCTTTGAGGTTATTGTCATTTCATTCCATAAGGCTATCAGCTGGAATTCTGATACTCAGTAGATCAGTGAACCAGTCCACAATCACAGGGAGGTGTGAGGGCTGGTCTGTAGGTGTCAAGAGCCATGGTCTTGGAAAGGGCCACAATCCCACCACACTATTAGTGGTTCTCTCCCTGCAGCTTGGAGAAGGCACAACACTCTCCAGCTCCATCATTACCATTCATATAGGTAATGAATGGTAATTACCAAAGTGACATTTGTACAACTCCTACCTAATAAACAATTTAGGACAGTCATGTATGCTTAAAAATATTATTTAATTTATTAAAACTAGTTGTCTGCAGATTGTGTCATGAATATATTTTCAAATTATGAAAGTTAAAGTGCAGTAATATTTGAAAATTACAAGTAAAAGTGTATCTCATTTCTCATAAAATGTTTTTGTCTTTGCTTTATCTTACTAGGGAATTTTCTATGTCAGTGTTTAAAATGCTGTTTGATATAATAGATGTAAAATAAATTCTGTGAAAGAAGAATGCAGGACTAGCCATGTAGAGTTGTTCATACATGTTATGAAATCTACAGCTTTGTTGGGATAATGCAATGCTCTGCTGGTTTACTCTTAAGTGGATGTTTTTTGGAGTTTGGCAAGGATGAACATTTTTAAGTTGAATTTTGGAAATGCAAAAGATCTTTCATGCTCCTATGCAGAAAATCAAAGTTAACTAGGGATCCACCTTTTTAGCTTAACCCAATATAACTGCTGCTTCTGAAAGGAGAAAGGTTTAAAAGCATGGTACCATTTTAAGGAGAACCAAATGATCCTGTTGCAAGAGGTTTCTCTTAAAATTAAACATCTCCACAGTACCATTGACCTTCACATAAAAGGGGGAGCCTCCTGTGAAATGACTCATGGGTTCCATAGAATACTGAATTTCATGCAAAGTATAAATGGCACTTACAGAGGGATATATTGAAACTGTCATAAGTTGGACACAAGGTAAATGAGAAGGGAATTAACTTAAATTCCTTCGTTGTGTTAATTAGCAACCATTATGAATCCTCTAGCCACTTAGGGGAAAAATATGGTTGGCTTTATTAAAAAGTACTTCATTGCTTAGTCCATTTAGTCTTACAAGTCCTCTTGGGTCAACCCACTATACCCATTATTTCCATAAGGCTACTAAGAAAAGTTGTATAGTTGGCTTAAATACAAGTTCATAGCTTCCAGTCTAACCATATGCATTGTCTATAGTTCTTCTCATTCTTGTCCAAACTACCTTCAAAATCCTTAACATTACACAAACTTTCCAGGGCATTAACTGTGCCTACCTTAATGTTAAAGTGTTACACTACATTCTGTTTGCCTCATGTCTTACAGTAGACTAGGTTTCTACTTTTCAGGGCAAATTCAAGTGTGTAGGATATATAGAAAGGGAATTGGCCCCAATTTCCAATTTCAGCTTTGCCGACTCAAGGTACTTTGGTTCCAAAATCTAATTGCTGATTTCCTTTTTAAATCAATATTTCTTAATTTTTTCAGGAGTCTTAAATGATCCAATGATTTCCAAAAAACATGTAACAGACTCATAAAATCTATTAAGACCTAAGAGGTCTTACACTAAAACATCTTAAACCATCTATTTTATATGTAAAAGTTGTTCAACTAAAGGAATAAACATCTGTTAAACATTGAAAAAAGATTTATTCCTATGTTTTTATGTAAGAGTTTTTATAGCTTTAGCTATTACATTTAAGCCATTGATTCATTTTGAGTTAACTTTTGTATACAATGGAAGGTAATGATCTAATTTTATATTTTTGTCTCCATATATCCAGTTGTTCCTAAACCATTTGTTGAAGATACTATTCTATGCCTATGAGTTATGTTGGCACACTAATTGACCATAGATGTGTGGGCTTATTAGTGTACTCTAGTTTCTATTACATTGGTCTACATATCTAGTTTTATGCTAATACCATGTTGTTTTGATTACTATAGCTTTTCAGTAAGTTTTGAAATTGGGAAGTATGAGTCCTCCAATGTTATTCTTTTTCAAGAACATTTGGCTATTTGGAATCAATTGTAATTCCATATGGATTTGAGGATCAGCTTTTCCATTTCTGATAAAAGGAACTCTGTCCACTGGAATTCTGACAAAGTTTGTATTTAATCTACAAATCTCTTTTGGTACTACCGCCATCTTAAGTATTAAAATTTTCAATCTGTGAATGTAGGATATTGGTTCATTTATTAGGTTTTCTTAATTATGTTGAACAATTTCTTTTTCATTTTTTTAGTGTTTTGGATACATCTTTTACCTCCTGGCTTAAATTTACCTTTTAGCATTTTATTCTTTTGGATATTAATGTAAATTGACTTTTTTTTTCTTTTTTTGCTTTAACTATATAGTTTTATTTAGAGTGTGAATATATATACACTCAATATATATATTAAATATATATAATCACACTACATGCATTTGAATATATAGTGAGTATATATTCAAATATATATTCAATATATATATAGAATATGTTCACCCTAAATATATATTTGATACATATTTTATATAGGGCAAATGTGTGTGTGTGTATATATAGTGAATATATATGGTGAATATATAGAGAGAATGAATATATATAGTGAGAGTTTATATATTATATATATAATTTATATGGAATATATCTATTCCCACTTCCCATACTCCCACCCACTACACTATGCCCTATTCCGTGGTAGGGCATAGTCACCCCAACTCACTATTTCCTTTTGACTTGTTCATTGCAGATGAAATTTAAAAAAAACCCCACAGTTTTGGGGGTTGATCTTACAAATTGCAACTTTGCCTAATTTGTTTATTGGCTTTAGTAAGGTGTTTTTTCCTCCCCCTGTAGTTTCTAGATATAGAATCATGTCATCTGCAAATAGAGTTAAATTCTTCCTTCCAAATTTGGATAGTCTTTATTTATTTGTTTTTTCAATCCTCATCTGAGGATAGTTTTACTGATTTTAGAGAGAGAGGAAGGGAGAGAGAAACATCATTAATGTGAGAGAGAAACATCATTCGATTTCCTCCTATTAGCACCTCACACAGGGATCAAACCCACAACCCAGGTATGTACTCCTACTGGGAATTGAACATGCAGACTTGCTGGTGCATAGGATGATGCTCCAACAAACTGATCCAAGTGGCCAGGATGATACCTTCTATTTCTTTTTGTCTGATTTTTCTGGGTAAAACTGTCAGTAAAATGTTTAGTAGCTATGGTAAAAGTAGATACACTCGCCTTGTTCCTGAGGTTAGGAGGAATGTTTTCATTCTTTCATTATTAGTGCAATATTAATTTGAGTCTTTTTATAATATTCTTTATTAGTTTTAGTAGCTTTTCCTCTAATCATAATTTTGTAAGTGTTTTTATTATGAAAAGATGCTAAATTTTGTCAAATACTTTTCCCACACAGATTAAGATGATCAACTATGTATTTTTGTTATTGTTGTTATATTACTGTGGTATATTACATTGATTTTTTATGTTGAACAATACTTGAATTATTGGAATAAATTCCACTCAGTCATGGCATGCAATCCTTTTCACATGCTGTGGTATTCAGTTAACTAGTGTTTTGTTGAAGAAATTTGCATCTGTGTTATTAGCAGATATCCATTTCTTTCTTTTTCCTGTGGTGTTTTTGTACAACTTTGGTACCAAGGTAATACTGGTTTCATAGAATAAATTAGGAAATATTTGCTCCCTCTTATTTTTTAAAGATTTTGAACAGGATCAATACTTCTTTTTTAAATGTTTGGTAGAGATTATCACTGCATCTACATATTCCTGGACTTTTCTGTGACGTTTTCGATTACTGATTCAATCTCTTTTCTACTTATAAGTCTATTTAGATTTTCTAATTATTATTGAATCCGTTTTGGTAATTTCTAGGAATGTTTCCATTTTGTTCAGGTTATCTTTTTTTGTGTGTACAATTATTCTTAGTATTCTCTTATAATTCTATTTATTTCTGTAAGATTAGTAGTAATATCATCTTTCATTTCTGATTTAATTATTTCCATATCCTCTCCTTCTTAGTCTAGCTAATTTTTATGAATATGTTTAAAAAGGCTTTTGTTTTAACTTGTTCTCTGCATTATTTTTCTGTACTTTATTTTACTTCTTCCCTTTTAAACTTTATTATTTTTACTTCTTTTAATTTTGTGTTCAGTTTGCTCTTATTTTTCTGGATCCTTAAAATGTACTCTAAATATCTGATTTTATATTTTCTTCTTTATAAGTACAAGCATTTACAGCTATTAAATTGATTTCTAAACTCTAATATTGCTGCATCCTGGAAATTTTTATTCTTCTGAAGTATTTGCTAATTTCTTTTGTGATTACTTTTTTGACATATTGGTTGATTAAAAATATGTTGTTAAATGTCATATTTCTGAATACTTTTGTTTCCCTTATGCAATTGAGTTATGCAATTTCTAACTTATTTTATATAATATAAATTTCTTAAATTTATCGAAACTTGTTTTGTGCATTAACATAATCTTTCCTGGAGAAAGTTCCATGTGCAATTAAGAAGAATGTGTATTCTGCTACTGTTGCATGGAGTGTTTGTTAGGTGTAGTAAGTTTCCTGGGTTGGTCAAGTCCTCTATTTTCTTAGTGATCCCCTGTCTGGATGATCTTCTATCTGGTATTGAACGTGAGGTTTTGAGGTCCCCCACTATTGTAAAACATTTCCTTTTTCAATTCTGTCAATGTTTGCTTCATGTATTTGGTGTCTCTGTTGAGTGTGTGTATATATAATCTTCATATATGAAGTCTTTTATCAATATGATATGTTCTTCTTGATCACCTATAATGGTATTTGATTTAATGTCCATTTCATGTTATAATAGTATAGCCAACCTAGCTCTCTTTTTATTACTGTTTTATGGTTTTCTTGTCATTCTTCTTTGAGAGCTGCAATACCATTAATGGATTTTCTAAGCTATTTTTGTAAAGGTGGCATTCTTTGTCTTGTGGGCCTTTAAAACCTCTGTTTTTTTTCATTTCAGTGATCAGCCAGTGATCTGAAGAGATTTTCTTCAGTGACTGTAGCATGAACAAATAATAAATTATTCTAATTTTTATAGATCACCTCTGAGCTGGGGTACTTTTTGACTTTTAGCCAAGACAGTTACAACTCTCCCTTATCATTTACCTCCTTCTTGCACAGAGCCCAAAGATTGGTCAGAGGTGCTAACTTAAGGTCCTTGATGGTCTTTTGTGGGTATTCATCCAGACCTAGTTTCATGAGTTGGACTCCAGTTTTTCAGGTGTTTGCAGTAGCACTTCAAAGCCTTTATCTCCCTGAGAATCTTTCTCTTCAGATTCTCCTTTCTAGGCTTTTGGTCTATTTGCTTCTTGTTCTGTTTGCTATTTCTTGCTCTAAATGGTTATGGATAGTATACATCCTTTTTTAAAAATGATTTTATTTGTTTGTTTGTTTGTTTTCAGAGAGAAGAGAAGGGAAGGAGAATGAGGCAGAGAGAAACATCAACGTGCGGTTGCCTCTCACACGCCCCCTACTTGGGGTCTAGACTAAAACACAGGCATGTGCCCTGACTGGGAATAGAACCAGCAACCCTTTGGTTTGCAAGCTGACACTCAATCCCCTGAGCCACGCCAGCCAGGGATGACATTATATGACCTTAAATGCCTCTAACACATACCACCCTAGGAAACCAGAGTGGGGAGAAAAGACAAATCTCTGAGTTGGTCCCTCAAGGAACCCAGACATCAAAATTTGCAACCACAACTTTTTAAAAAACCAGGTTCATAACTCCCCACACCCTGCTGCACCTTCATTCCAGCAAACCATCTTATGCATGCAGGTTGATGTCCTTATGGATACTGCTAAGCTGTGGAATAGGGGATGGTAGTCCATTAAACAAAAAATGCCAGCATGAACTTTAGCAATCTCTTTCTTCATGAAGCACTTCCCTGGCTGCTGTACATTTTTAATTAGATTAAAGAGTTCTTTAAAACAGTTGATTTTATCAGTTTAAACGTTGCTGCAGCTGATGAACTGAGTCTTGAAGCTCTCTAATCAACCTTTGTTCAAGACATTACTCCTGAGTCTATTCTTTTTTATGTTATTCATATGGGATCTTTATTGCAAAAGCTACACAGGTTACTTATTCCTATGGGAGAAATTACCCACAGAAGGATAATGTGTGCCATGACAGAGATATGCCACATGCAATAGAAGCCTCCAGGAGAGGGACGCATTTTGGTCAGAGTCACTTGCCAAGTAAGACTTCTGAAACACGTATTACAATTACTGATTCTTGTAGGACAAGCAGGTTTACAGAGTCCCAGGGAGAGGGAACAGATGGGGCAGATTTGTATACAGTGTGAAGTGATGGTGTGACTCATCATTTGTGGAGCTGTAGGATGGTGATGCAGGGCATGGCATTGATTTGAAGCCATAGCCTGGTAGGCAGGTATGCCCTCTTAAAAGATCTGATCCTAAAGGCACTGGAAAACTATGTAGAGATGTTAAAAATTTGAATGATTTGACTCAATCATTTTTTCTGCCAAAAAAATTACCTGGTAGCACTCTGGACATAGAAGAGAATACTGTGGACACTGTTGGGCTAGAGGCAGACCAAAGAGTCAAGTTAAAGACAAAACAGATACGTGTTTTAGCTATGGAAGTGGGATGAGGTGGAAAGGAAGTCTAGATTTTACACTTAATTTAGGAGGTTTAATCCATATGACTTGGAGACCAATTGGATGTGGCAAATAAAAGTGGAGGAACTAAAGAACTACCAAATTTGTGGCTTATTTGCCTAGCAATAAGGACCAGAGAAGCCTTACATTTGACAAGGGAAATAATGAGTTTAGTTTTGGATATACTATTTCTGAATACCCAAGGGACACTCAAGTGCCATGAGTAATTTATTTTTCATTTATTTTATAAATGTTGTCAAAGTATCTGAGACTCAGGAGAAAGGCCCAGTCTGTTGACACAGGTGAAGGGATTATTTAGTACAAAACCTTTGCTTTTGAACCTGTTAGCTGATAACTTTTTAAAACAAAACCAACAAAGAAAATTCTTGTGATATTTTTCTTTACCCTAAACCAAACCACTAATTTTTTAAAATAAAAAATTGCAAAACATATATGTACAAAATGTTTTATTCTGAGAAATTCCCAGTCTCACAGGAGAATTGGTTGGAGAGACCCACAGGATCCTAGAACATACACACAGCCACCCACCAAGGAATCAAAACCAGAAGGGCCCTATTTGCTTGTGAGTAGCAGAGGAAGTGACTGAAAGCTGGTGGAGAGCTGAGCAAGTGGCATTGTTCCCTCTTGGACTCCTCGCTTATATACAGCACCACAAAGAAATTATGTGGGTTGCCCCACCCTGGTGAATACCTAAGGCCCTGCCCCTTACTTCTTAACAGGTGCACCAAGACCAAAAAAATGGCCCAAATGAAAGAACAGATCAAAGTTCCAGAAAAAAAACACAACTAAGCAATGAAGAGATGCAGAATTCAAAACACTAGTATTCAGGATGCTCATAGATATGGTTGAGTCTGGTTATAAAATAGAGGAAAAAGTGAAGGCTTTGAAATGTGAAATAAAGGAAAATTTATAGGGAACCAAAACATACAGTGAAGGGACGGAAATCAGGACTCATCAATGGTTTGAAGCAGAAGGAAGAAATAAACATTCAACCAGAACAGAGTGAAGAAACAAGAATTAAAAACAAAACAAAACAGAAAAAAATGAGGACAGGCTTAGGATCCTCTGGGACAACTTGTGCATCTGGGACATCTGTCACTCCTATGAGTCCAACATCTGAATCATAGGGGTTACAGAAGGAGAAGAGGAAGATCAAGAAATTGCAAACTTCTTTGAAAACATGATGAAAGAGAACTTCCCCAATCTGGCAAAGAAAATAGACTTCCAGAAAGTCCAGGAAGCTCAGAGTCCCAAAAAAGTTGGATCCAAGGAAACACACACCAAGGCACACCATAATTACATTACCCAAGACTAAAGAGGAGAGAATCTTAAAAGCAGCAAGAGAAAAGGAGATGGTTAGTTACAAAGGAGTTCCCATAAGACTATTAGCTAATTTCTCAAAAGAAATCTTGCTGACAAGAAGGGGTTGGAAAGAAGTATTCAAAGTCAGGAAAGGCAAGGATGTCCATCCAATATTACTCTATCCAGTAAAGGTATCATTTAGAATGGAAGGGCAGACAAAGTGCTTCACAGATAAAGTCAAGTTAAAGGAGCTCATCATCATCAAGCCCCTATTATATGAAATGTTAAAGGAACTTATCTAAGAAAAAGAAGAAGACTAAAATATGAACAGTAAAATGACAACAAGCTCACAATTATCAACAATTGAAACTACAAAAGCAAAATCAAAAAGGAAAAAGAACTAAGCAAACAACTAGAATGGGAACAGATTCACAGAAATAGAGATCACATGGAGGGTTATCATTGGGGCAGGGAGTGAGGAGAGTAGGGGAAAAGGTATAGGGAATAAGAAGCATGAATGGTAGGTACAAAATAAGGGAGGTTAAGAACAGTATAGGATGTGGAGGAGCCAAAGAACTTATATGTATGACCCATGGACATGAAATAAGGTGGGTGAATGATGGTGGGAGAGGTGTATAGTGCAGAGGGGGATAAAGGGGAGATAAAAATGGGATAACTGTAACAGCATAATCATAAAATATATTTTTAGAAAACCTGCATTCTGTCCCAGAGGGCCTTTGAGGCATGAAGCAATCAATAGAGACTTGTGTTTGGGATCAGACAGCTGAAAAGGGAGAAGTTCTGATGAAAGGCAGGAGGTGCAATGGAACACATGACCTCCCAGGAACACAGTTTGAAACCCTGGTACAGAATGGTTCAAAAGATAGATTTCTTCTGCCTCAGTCCATGACTAAACTCATTACAATTAAAATGGGAAACTGAGACAAAATGATGATAAAAACCTGGGGACATCCTAAACTGCCACCAATAAAAGACTGATTAAATAAGGTGGCATTCAGGTAAACAATGAAATATTATTCAGTAGTAGAAAAGAGAGAGATGACTATGTGGGCATATGTAGAATAATGGGTATGATCTATGCATTAAACAATAAAAACTAAAGTGCAAAAAAAAAAAAGAACATATTCTATTCACGGAGGCTCTACTTCATGACCTATGAACACCAGAAAGGCCCAATTTCTACTACAGTTCATCTTTGGAATTTAGAATTGGTCAGACCTTTATAGTACCATATAATTCCATTTAAAAAATTCTTAAAAAAGCAGAAGTATAAGTAATAAAAAAAACTGGTTAGTTGTGGTCTGGGGCTGGTGGTGAGAGGAGAGAATAGATTGAAAGGGGCCATGAAGAAACTCTTAGGTGGCAATGGAACAACTTTCTATCTTGATTGTAGTGGTGCTTATGTGACTGCAATGAAATTCAAAATGCATCAAGTTGTACACATAATGTGGATGAATTTTATTATGTATAATTTATGTTTCAATAAAGATAAAATCAAAGAACTGATCTCTGTAATAGAATGAAGTGTATATGGGTTCATTTGCTGAAGATCTTTATAAATAAATACTTCTTGAAAATAATAATCTATTATTACTTTTGCTTACTTTGGTCTTTTAGTAGGATATATTTACCAATAAAAGTTTTAGTTCCTTAGATAATGTGAAGTAGCTCCATAGGAAATCTTATCTTTACTTAATTGCTTGAGATAGTATTGCCAGCAGCTCTCATTTTTACTCATTCATTAAAGGCTAGGGTGATGAAAATTCTTACACTTCCAAAGCTGTTTCATACCACTTTAAAATAGCAGCGTAGACAATACTAATGTCTCTTCCCTATCATTCACAAGTTGTTAGTGCCACCTTATGAAAAGAGTCGCATTTGGTTTTTAATTGTAACTCTAGCCCTCTCTATAGTGGATCAAATTCATCTGAGATGTGGCAGAACTATGAGTTTGTACTGTGGTCACTTCACCTCTGTGATACATTAAAAGGTGTAATCCAACTGAAATATAAATCACTGTCTTGGAAACAAATTATAAATGGAGATAACAGGGCTACAGAGTAACTTTAAGCTTCAGAGGGCTCACCCAAGACCTCTTTCTTTCAGGTCTAAATTGCAGCCACACTGTTATCAAGGGTAATAAGGGGTTGCTGAAGCAAGCTGACTACAAGGTGAAGGTAAACAATGCTTTTAAAAGCAGGGCCTGAACAGAAGAACACACATTAATTACCTGAATTCACAAAGACTCACAGGAGTAGAGAGTAATTTCCCTGTGTGCTGCAGCTCTCACAAATCCCTGTAGAGGGCCCACAAAAGGATCCCTGTTGGAACCCTGGTTCATATTCTTTAATAATCATCATCTACTTATGCCAAATCCTAATTGCTAGTCCACTGGGAAAAATAAAATATAATGTTTTGGGTTTTTTTATGACAACGTTGTTATTATTATACTAGTTGATCCCGTGTCTGTGGGAGGTACATTCCAAGAGACACAGTGAATGACTTAAACCACACGTTGTGCTGAATCCTGTATACACATTTTTTTCCTATACATACTTACAATAGTTTTATTTATAAATTAAGTACAGTAAGAGAATAAAAACATGGACTACTAATAAATTTGAACAATTATAATAATATACTATGATAAAATTACATAAATGTGATCTCTTTCTCCCTCTCTCTCTCCTCTCCACCCCCTCCTCCAATATTTTTTAATCCTCATCTGAGGATATGTTTGTTGATTTTGAGAGAGAGAGAGATAGAAAGAGAGAGAGAAACGTCTATGTGAGAGTGAAACATTGGTCAGTTGCCTCCTGTGTGCACCCTGACTAGGGATCGAAACTGCAACCTAAGTATGTGCCCTGACCAGTAACTGAACCACAACCTTTTGCTGTATGGGATGATGTTCCAACCAACTGAGCCACCCAGCCAGGACATACAGTAATTTTTATCTTTTCAGATGAAACCTATTCCTGAACCTGGGTAACCATTCCTCACTTGCAGTAAAAGGCTTAGTGTCAATTGTGGCAAGGGGTCCATCCTTTGCTGAAGTCTTTGTATGAGCAAAGCGCTTTCTGGCACAACATATTGCAATTAATTGGAATATATTTTCTGTTCATGTCTTCCACCCACAAATTCAATGCTGTTTCCATCTTAACTAATTACTTGTCATGCACTGTGACTGTAACTTTTGCAGTTTGAAGTGTAACAGCAAAACTAACATGGATTTCTTCTTCCTTCACAATTTCATGGATAGAAGATTCTTTCTTAATATAGATCTTAGCAAACTGCATATAATTTTATTAATTACTTTTTAAGTTGAGAACTTTTACCTTTTTACTTCAAGGAAACTATACATTTTCTTTTTAATTGTCAGCATCACTACTCTTTGTGCTTTGTAGCTATTATTACGTAAATTAAGGGTGACTTGAACACAAGTACTGTGTTACTGTGACAGTTAATCTAATGACTAGAAAGCTACTAAGTGACTAATGGGTGGGAAGCACCTACAGAGTGGACACACAGGACAAAGGATGATTCACATCCCTTTGTGGTGAGATGGAGCCAGACAGCATGAGGTTTCATCATGAAACTCAGAATGGCCACAATTTAAAACTTTTAAATTATTTATTTCTGGAACTATTCATTTAATAATTTTGGACCACAGTCAACTACAGATACCTGAAACTGCAGAAAGTAAACCACAGATAAAAGGGACTACTGTATTATTATTACTGTCATTCATTATAGGTGAGGTTTGGGGTTTTCAGGAGTTGAAGAGAAGAAAGGCATTAAGCAAATGTCTCTATTTCGACTCTTTTTTACTTTGGTAGAAGGTGATAAGGATGTGCCTGAGCTCATAGGTCCATTCTGGGATGGAAAGGTTTCTGAAAGTCTTCCAAATATTGGGCTGCTGTGCTTGACTAAATGAATGAGTAGACCTATCTTTTACGGAATTCTAAACTGAATGCTAAGTTTGAGCTTACTACAAGCTAGTTTTTAGGCCTGATGGGCAAGCAAAGATGAGATTAATTGTAATTGGCTTGGATTAGTGTGTGTGTGTGTGTGTGTGTGTGTGTAATTGCTTATGTAACACTTACACCTCAAGAGAATATAATTTACAGTTTACTTCTCTCATATTTAACTAGACCCTGAGACAGAATTAATTATTCTATTCTCACTTTCTGGATCAACTACCACAAAGATATGTTGATCAAATCTCTACTTATGAAAAACTTTAAGCAGGTTGCTCTGTTATATTAACCCCCCCCATAGTTTCTTAGTTCAACATGCAAAGTCCTCAGTGATGTTATTATCTTTCTCAAAATCATTTTCTACTTGCCTGTGAAAATCTCACCAACTTACACTAGCTTCCAGTTATTCTCCAAGCTTTTCTACCTTTTAAAATCTATTATTGCCAAAATGCTCTTTATCAAATTACCTTTTTTAGTATTACTGAATGGTTTGTTCATCCATCCATTAGATAATCATTTATTAAAGAGTATATGCCATTGCTGTAGGCAAGAATTGACATAAATAAAATATTGACACACTTCTTGAAGTGCTTATGGTCTAGTTGGTGAGGACAGGGTGTAGAAGAAACATAATCTTAGTCCATTTCAGTGAGTGTAGTGGTAAAATTATGTGTTCAGAACAATACTAGCATATTAAATTATCTCAGCTCAGTATCTGGTATTTCTTGTAGTTACTTAAATATCTTTTTAAGTAACTGCTCTCTTCACTGAATGATTATCCTCCCCATACCATCTAAGTTATTCCTGAGGGACTTATGACAGTTGAAGTAAGGAATGTGGATGACTCAATGTGTGACATCAAGACCTTTGGCTATAGCTAACACTTCCCAGCTACAAAGGTATCTTGAAAATTTCAAAATTTACCAAATATAGAATGAACAACTTTGATGTGAATTAGATCAGGTCACATGGATGAATAGTAGTCTCTGCTCATAAAGATGAGTCATACTTGTACACCTTCAACTCTGCAACCAGCAGCAAGGTGGTGTTTTCAAGATGCCTAACAAAATTACTAAAAAAATTAGGTAAGAAGGAAGAAAGGAGGAAGGGAGGAGACAAATAGAACTATAGCTCAAAAATTATTTTTCTCTATGACCTTGGGTAAATTAATCCAAGTTTCTAAGACTGATTAAAAGAAACTGAGCTATATTATTTTTCAGATTTTGTCTATCCTAACACATTACTGACTAAGAAACTTCTTGAAGGTTCCAGTAATTTTAGCAATATTGTTTTTATGAGAACTAAAATATATCTGTATGTATGATTTTAAGGAGATAATAATGCCCCCAGAGTAATACATATTCCTGCTTAGGTATGACTGTCTTCTCAGGGAATAACATCAGTGTTCTATGTTTTTAAAAATTTAAATGTGTAAGCATTTTCTTTTTGTATGATATAAACTTTGTTGATTCTACTGTTCATGCTAGGAATGATTACAGTAGTTTTGATTTTGTAATTTGAATCCTTCTGTATGCAACCCATAAAAGAGAAATTATATGAGATAAGATATAATTAGATTTTGTCTCAATGCATTTTATTCTTTGTTGCAGAATAACATATAGCATAGTTCTGTATTTGATGAATATTGATAATTAAATGCAATTCTGTGTAACTATTTTTAATGGACTAAGCCAGTTGAACATTAACACATAAGAATTATATCATGCCTAGCATCACTGAAGCCAAATTCTACAAAGCTAAGGGTGTTCTGGCTGTTGTATAGAAAAATTAAATCACTTGCACCTAACTGTGACTTGTTTGGATGTCACCTTTAATTACATTTTTGTAACTGCAATATTATTTTGCTTAAATAACATATAACTAACTTTTACAGTGTTATTTTGTCAGACATAGAAGCTGGATGTCTGTATGATTATTTGTGTAACCCATTTGTAAAGATGAATGGACTCTTCTTAAAAATATGCATGGGTGGCAGGCATTAACCATGGACCATCACAGACAAATTGGCATGTGGTGATTTTACTTATAAGAGGCTCAGATATTTGAGATAGAGAACTGGAAATGCTTTAGTAGGCAAAATCTCTCTAATCACACATTCTTTAGTCTATTCACATTTGGAGACTCTGAGTAGCTTTTGGGAATTCTATTAAGCTTAGTTTCAAGTATACTAAAAATATCAGTTTATTTCATAAAGACAGATACACCTTTGTCTAACCTCAGAGGTATATCATGGAACAGAAAATTTCACATTTCATTATACAGTCTAGCTCATGTCCCAAAATGGGAATACAAGTGAAAGGCATATTTACAAAGTTCAACTCAACATTTGAATTGTGATCAAGCCTAATAATAAAACTATACATAAGCCTTTGTAATTTCTACATGCCACTTAATATAAAGTTTTATGATCACAAGTTTTGGTCAACTAGCCATTATTTTATTTTTTATAAGCATTTATAGAAGAAATACAATAAAAATTATAAAAATTAAAAAACAAGAAATACAAACATTTTGGATATTTTACCTGGTGCTACTTCTACCCTCAACAATTGACCTTTTTTTCCTTCTCTATGACCTACAATCTTTTAAAATTATCAAATTTCTCTTCTAATAATCAAGTTATTCAATAACACACACATGAAAGGTAGCTTCTACTCTGTTACAAATTCAATTCAATCACAAGGGCAGCTGACAGTACAAATTTGTAACAAATTGGGCAATTCAAGAAGATATATTAATGAATGCTATGAAACATAGGGATTGTTTCTGTAAATGGAGTTGGAAAAATACAACTGCTGTTTCTAGTTAGTGATAATAATCATACTGCCAGGCCATAGAATAAGGCCTGCTTTCTTAGTTTATGCTCATCAGGAAACAACCCTTCATTGTTACTTTGCATGTGGAGCAGGGTTGCAAATGCAGGGGTGACAGGAAACGAATCTGTGGGAATCACTGAGTGCAACCCTATACTCAGACAGGTGCCACTTTTAGACATTTTAATTGATCTCATTTGTTAGTTATACCTGTATATCACACTGTTATCATCCCTGAACAAGAAATAGAAACCAGAAATTGTCACAGGCTGAAGATAGCAGACTGAGTTCCCAAATGGACCAGCCATATAGTTTTACTGGCTTAGTTTCACAGTAGTACATTAGATTGAAATTAGACACCTGAAAAAATCCAAATTACATGAGGCCTCTTGTTTCTTTCTATCAAAATTGACAGAAAACATGGTTTAATATTCTACTACAGCCAAGGCTGCATATTTTATACTGAGGTATGAGTGTGTGTGTGTGTGTGTGTGTGTGTGTGTGTGTGTGAGAGAGAGAGAGAGAGAGAGAGAAAAGAACTTTTGAAATTGTAAATCAGTCCTATTTTGACTGTAAACAGCACCATGCTACAGTAAATATAATGCTTTTTCAAAGTCTTGTTAGAAAGTTCCACTGTGTATCCAGTTACAGTACTCTCCAGTATCAAAATGATGGAAAGATATAGTCCAAGAATATCAATGGATTGAGAATAAAGAGTCATTCAAAAGTGGTGAATTTCAAGGGTGTCCCAGCCTGGATGATGGTGGAGTGGGGGACATTCTGCTTTTCTGTGTCTTTAATGAATCACCCAGGATTAGATAACCCTCATAAATTCCTGAATGAGGATACTGAAGAGGATGGTTAGGGATTAAGTGTAAATTCAGCAGAGTGTCCATTACCAAAAAAATCCTCATAAACTTTTCTCAGTATAGATAGAAACCTGTTGTATTTCCAGGCAGCCACTTTTCCAAGTTTACTGTACTCATCAGCTGCAGTATTTACTGGACCCAGCAGCAGTCATTGTAAAAGCATTCACATGAACATCATCACAAAGCATTTAACATCAGCATTTCTGTCATCTGGGACTTGGGTTAACTGATGGCCAAGTCAAATGCCATTTTAACTTCAACTTAGTGAATTGCTGTGTGACACGCCATCAACTTTTCATCTGCATCAATAAGAATTATAGTTAACATAATAAAATCTGTTAACTTCTTGAATACTCTAAAGTATTTTGTTGTGATTACACTTACCAATGACTACTATCTAGGAAAAATATCAATGTAATCAGTGTATGAGAAATGCCTAAACTTGTACCAAGTAAAAGACACACAAAAGTTTTCTGTTGATCAGTCTGAACTTTCAAATGCCACTTTATTTGTCTCTTTAATGCTTAATTTAAGTAGTAAAATTTCCTTTTCTTATCATTTTTATTGTTCAAATAGAGTTGCCTCCATTTTCCCACCACCACTTTCCCATGCCCCACCCACCACACTTCCCACCCTCCAACCTTTCCCCCTTTGGCTTTGTCCATGGGTCTTTTATACATATTCTTTGACAACCCTTTCCCTAGATTGCTTTCAGCACCTGGCTATTGTAAACTGTGCTGCTATGAACATAGGGGTACATAGCTTCTTTTGAATTAGTGTTTCAGGATTCTTAGGGTATAATCCCAACAATGGAATTGCTGGGTCAAAAGGAAGTTCCATTTTTAGTTTTTTGAGGAAATTCCATACTGTTTTCCACAGTGGCTTCACCTGTCTGCATTCCTACCAACAACGTGCTGAGGTTCCCTTTTCTTCACAACTTCACCAGCACTTGCTGTTTGTTGATTTGTTTATCATGGCCATTTCAAATGGTATCTCATTGTGGCTTTAATTTGCATCTCTCTGATGGCTAGTGATGCTTAGAATCCTTTCAGAGGTCTCTGGGCCTCTCTATGTCCTCTTTAGAGAAGTGTCTGTTCAGGTCCTTTGCCCACATTTTTAATTGGATTGTTTGTCTTCCTGGAGTGGAATTGTGTGAGTTCTTTATATTTTGGAGATCAAACACTTGTCTGAGATATCACTGGCAAATGTATCTTATTTGCCAATGATACATTGGAATGTGGTTTGTTTCATTTTCATTTTGCTGATGTTTTCTTTAGCCATGGAGAAGCTTTTCATTTTGATATAGTCCCATTTGTTTATTCTTTCCTTTACGTCCCTTGCTCTAGGGGACATATCAGTGAAATTATTGCTGTGTGGAATACCTGAGATTTTCCTGCCTATGTTCTCCTCTCGGGCTTTTATGGTGTCATGATTTATATTTAAGTCTTTTATCCATCTTGAGTTTATTTTTGTGTGTGGTGTAAGTTGGTTGTCAAGTTTCATTTTCTTGCATGTAGCTGTCCAGATTGGGACAGCATGTATCTCCCAAATCTTCCAACATCATTTGTTGAAGAGCCTGTTTTTGCTCCATTTTATGCTTTTGCCCTCTTTGTCAAATATAAATTGACCATAGAGACGTGGGTTTATTTCTGGGCTCTCTATTCTGTTACATTAATCTATGTGTCTTTCTGTTCTTATGCAGTGCCAGGCTGTTTTGATTACAGTGACCTTGTAATATAGTTTGATGTCAGGTATAGTGATCCCTCTCACTTTATTCTTCTTTCTCAAAATTGCTATGGCTATTTGGGGTCATTTATAGTTTCATATAATTTTTTTACATATTTGTTTTATATCTATGAAATATGTTATTGGTATTTCAATAGGGATTGTGTTGAAACTATAAATTGCTTTGGGTTGTATGGGCATTTTGATGATGGTAATTCTTCCAACCCATGAACATGGTACGTGATTTTATTTATTTGTGTCTTCCTTAATTTCTTTCTTCAGTGTTGTCTATTTTTCTGAGTACATCTTTTACCTCCTTGGTTAGGTATCCCTAAGGATTTTATTATCTTGTTGCTATAACAAGGGAGATTTTTTTTTTCCTGATTTCTGTTCCTGATATATTGTGGTTGGTGGACAAAAATGCCTTTGATTTCTGTATATAGACTTTGTATCCTGCTGCCTTGCCAAATTCATGTGTTAGAGCAAGTAGTTTTTTCATGGAGTCTAAAGGGTTTTCTAAGTACACTATCATGTTATCTGCAAGCAATGAGTTTTACTTCCTCCCTTCCTATTTTATGCCTTTCATTTCTATTTCTTGTCTGATTGCTGTGGCTAGGACTACCAGTACTACATTGCATAGGAGTGGTGAAAGTGGGCATCCTTGTCTTGTTCCTCATCTAATTGGGAAAGCTTTTAGTTTTTGTCCATTGAATATGATGTTGGCTATAAGTTTTTCATATATGGCCTTTACTTTTTTTAATGTATGCCCCCTCTACTCCACTTTGCCGAGTGTTTTTATTATAAATTGGTGCTGTACCTTATCAAATGCATTTTCTGCATCTGTTGATATGTTCATGTGGTTTTTGTTCTTTCTTTTGTTTATGTGATGTATTATGTTTTTTGATTTGCAAATATTGAAACATGCTTGAATCCCTGGGATGAATCCCACTTGTTCATGGTGTATGATCTTTTTTTAATGTGTTGTTGGATGTGGTTTGCCAATATTTTGTTGAGGGGTATAGTGTCTATGTTCATCAGTGATGTTGGTCTGTAGTTTTCTTTTTTTGTTGTGTCTTTGTCTAGTTTTGGGATTAGGATCATGCTGGGCTCATGAAGAGAGTTTGGTAGTCTTCCCTCTTCTTGAATATTTTGGAATAGTCTGAGAAAGATAGGGGTTAGCTCTTCCTCAAATGTTTTATAAAATTCTCCTGTGAAACTATCTGGTCCAGGGCTTTTGTGTGACAAGAGTTTTTTGATTACTGCTTCAATATCATCAGCTGTTATTGGTCTGTTTAGGCTTTCTGCTTCTTCTTCATTGAGTTTGAAAGATTATATTTTTCTAGAAATTCATTCATTTCACCCAGGTTTTCAAATTCCCTGTCATATAGTTGTTCATGATAATTTACTAATCTCTCCTCTTTCATTTCAGATTTTATTTATTTTTGTATTTTTTTCTTGATGAATCTGGTTAAATACTTGTTGATTTTGTTTATCTTTTCAAAGAACCAGCTCCTGGATTTATTCATCCTTTGAATTGCTCTTTTGGTCTCTATGTCATTTAATTCTGCTCTAATCTTGATTATTTCCTCCCTTGTACTTGCTGTGGTCTTGGTTTGTTGTTCCTCCAAGTTATTATAGCTGGAGGGTTAGATTGTTTATTTGAAATGTTTCTATCTTTTTTAGGTAGGCCTGTATTACTATGAACTTCCCTGTCATGACTACCTTTATTGTTTCCCAAGGTTTTGGACTATTGTGGGTTCATTTTCATTTGATTCAAGAAACTTTTTAATTTCTTCCTAGATCTAATTATTGACACACATATTGTTTAATAGCATGAGATTCAGTCTCCATGAGTTGGTATATTTTTGATTTTTTTCCTTGAGGATGGTTTCTGGTTTCAAGCCTTTGTGGTCTGAGAAAATGCGTGATATGATTTTAATTTTCTTGCATTTGTTGAGGCTTGTTTTGAAACCTATTTGTGGTCAGTTATTGAAAATATTTCATTTGCATTAGAGAAGAATGTCTATTTTGCTTCTTTGGGATGATAGCTTATATATATATATCAGTTAAGTCCTTTTGATCTAAAGTGTTGTTCAATTCCACAATATCCTTCTTGATATTTTGTATGGAAGATCTATCCATTTTTGACACTGAGGTGTTAAAATCCTCTACTGTAATTGTGTTGCTGTCATTATCTTTCTTGAAATCCTCTAATATTTTCCTTATATATTGAGTGCTCCTATATGGGTGCATATATGTTTATAATATTTATTTTTTCTTGATGGACTCTTCCCTTAAGTGTTATTAAGTGTCCTTTTTTGTCTCTTTGTATGCCTTTCTTTGAAGACTATATTGTCAGATATAAGTATTGCTACCCCAGCTTTTTTTCCTATCCATTTGCTCAGAATACTTTTTTACAGCCATTCACTTTCAGTCTGTGTAGGTCTTTTGTTCTCAGGTGGGTCTCTTGTAGGCAGCATATGTTCAGATCATGTTTTCTTATCCATTCTGTTACCCTACATCTTTTGCTTGAAACGTTTATTCCATTCACTTTTAAGGTAATTATTGATAGGTACTTATTCTTTGCCATTTTACTTCCTTTGACTTGTGTTCCACTTTCGCTCACTGTTTTTCTTGCTCATTTTAAAATAATCCCTTTAGCATATCTTGCAATGCTGGTTTGGTGGAGGTGTACTTTTTAGCTTTCTTTTGTCTGGGAAGCTCCTTATTTCACCTTCCATTTTAATCGAGAGCCTTTTTGGGTAGAGTAGTCTTCATTTCAGACCTTTGCTTTTCATTTCTTGGAATATTTCTTGCCATTCCCTTATGGATGTTATGTTTCTGTTGAGAAGTCAGTTGCTAGTTTTATTGGCGTGTGCTTGTATGTTACATCCTGTTTCTCCCTTGCTGACCTTAATATACTCTCCTTGTCTTGAAATTTTCCCATTTTAATTATGACGTGTCTTTAGTGGGCCTGTTTTGGTTACTCTTGATTTAGACCCTCTGTGCTCCCTGGACTTGTGTCCTTTTTTCTCATGAAATTAGGGTCATTTTCATCATTACATTTTCAAACAGTTTTTCTATTTATTGCTCCTTTTCTTCTTCTGATATCTCTATTATACAGATATTCTTATGTGTCATGTTGTCCTGCAGCTTCCATAACCCCTCTTTGTCTTTTTTGTGTCTTTTTTCCTTTTTTTGTTCTTTTTTAAAAAATTATTTTAATTGTTGTTCTTGTACATTTTTCTATCTTTTATTCCCAAACGAGACCACCACCCCAGCCATCCCCACCTCCCTCCCATAACCACCCCCCTAGTTTTCCTCCATGTGTCCTTTATACTTGTTCCTGTAAACTCTTACCTTTTCCCCTGAGATTCCCTCCCCTCTCCACTCTATTGATTGTCAGTCTGTTCTTAATTTCTGTGTCTTTGGTTATATTTTGCTTGTTTCTTTGCTTTGTTGATTAGGTTCCTGTTAAAGGTGAGATCATATGGTATTTGTTTTTCACTTCCTGGCATAACCCAATTAGCATGATGCTCTCCAGTTCCATCCATGCTGTTGCAAAGGGTAGGAGATCCTTCTTTATTTTTGCTGCATAGAATTCCATTGTGTAAATGTACCATAGTTTTTTGATCCATTCATTTACTGATAGGCCCCTAGGTTGCTCCCAACACTTGGCTATTGTAAATTGTGCTGTTATGAACACTGGGGCACATAGGTTCTTTAGGACTGGTGTTTCAGGGTTCTTAGGATATAATCCTAGAAGTGGAATTGCTGGGTCAAAAGGTAGAGCCATTTTTAGTTTTCTGAGAAAATTCCATACTGTTTTCCACAGTGGTTGTACCAGTCTTCAATCCCACCAACAGTACACTAGGGTCCCCTTTTCTCCACAACCTCTCCAATACTTGTTGGTTGTTGCTTTATTTATGATGGCCATTCTGACTGGTGTGAAGTGCTATCTCATTGTGGTTTTAATTTGCATCTCTCTGATAGCTAGTGATATTGATCATCTTTCCATGTGTCTCTGGATCCTCTGTATGTCCTCCTTGGAGAAGTTTCTGTTCAAGTCTTTTGTCTGCTTTTAAATTGGGTTGCTTGTGTTCTTAAAGTGGAGTCATGTAATTTCTTTATATATTTTGGAGATTAAACCCTTGCCTGAGGTATCATTGGCAAATATGTTTTCCCATACAGTTGGTTCTCTTTTTATTTTAATACTGTTTTCCTTACCTGTGCAGAAGCTTTTAATTTTGCTGAGATCCCATTTGTTTATTCTTTCCTTTATGTCCCTTGCTTTAGGGGACATATCAATAAAAATGTTGCTGCATGAAATATCTGAGATTTTCCTGCCTGTGTTCTCCTCTAGGACATTAATGGTATCACAGTTTATATTTAAATCTTTTATCCACCTTGAATTTATTTTGTGTATGGTGTAAGTTGGTGCTCAAGTTTCATTTTTTTGTGCATAGCTGTCCAGTTCTCCCAACACCACTTGTTGAAGAGGCTATTTTTACTCTATCTTATGTTGCTACCCCCATTGTTGACTATTACTTGACTGTGGATACTTTGGTTTATTTTGGTTCTCTCTGTTCTATTCTACTGATCGATGTGCCTGTTTTTATGCCAGTACCAGGCTGTTTTGATTACGGTGGCCTTGTAACGCAGTTTGGTATCAGGTATTGTGATCCCTCCTACTTTGCTCTTCTTTTTCAAAATTGCAGCAGCTATTCGGGGTCGTTTATGGTTCCATATAAACTTTTGAAGTGTTTGTTCTATGTCTGTCAAGTATGCCATTGGTACTTTAGTAGGTATTGCATTGGATTTGTAAATCGCTTTGGGTAGTATGGACATTTTGATGATGTTGATTCTTCTGATCCATGAACATGGTATATGTTTCCATTTGTTTGTGTCTTCCTTGATTTCTTTCTTCAGTGTGGTGTAGTTTTCTGAATACAGGTCTTTTACCTCCTTGGTTAGGTTTATTCCTAGGTATTTTATTTTTCTTTTTGCTACATTGAATGGGAAATTTTTCTTGATTTCTTCTTCTGCTGTTTCATTGTTGGTATGCAAAATGCCTTTGATTTTTGGATATTGACTTTGTATCCTGCTCTTTGACCAAATTAGTTTATTACGCAGAGCAGCTTTTTGGCCAATTCTATATGATTTTTTATGTACACTGTCATGTCATCTGCAAAGAATGATAGTTTTGTTTCCTCTCTTCCAACTTGGATGCCTTTTATTTCATTTTCTTTTCTAATTGCTGTGGCTAATACTTCAAATACAATATTGAATAGAAGTAGTGAAAGTGGGCATCCTTGTCTTGTTTCTGGTCTTAGTGGAAAAGATTTTAGTTTTTGCCCATTGCATATGATTTGACTGTGGGACTCTCGTAAATGGCCTTTATTATGTCGAGGAATACTCCCTCTATTCCCACTTTGCTGAGTGTTTTATCATAAATAGGAGTTGTACCTTATCAAATGCTTTTTCCACATCTATTGATATGATTGTGTGATTTTCTCTTTTCTTTTGTTTATGTGATCTATTACATGAACTGATTTGCGAATGTTGAACCATCCTTGCATCCCTGGGATGAATCCCAGTTGGTCATGTCATATGATCTTTTTAATGTATTGTTGGATGCAGTTTGCCAATATTTGGTTGAGGATTTTAGCATCTATGTTCATCAGCAATATTGGCCTGAAGTTTTCTTTTTTTGTTGTGTCTTTATCTGGTTTTGGGATTAGAATGATGCTGGCTTCATAGAAAGAGTTTTGGAGTCTTTCTTCATTGAGGATGTTTTGGAATAGTCTGTGAAGGATAGGGGTTAGCTCTTCCTCAAGTGCTTTGTAGGATTCTCCTGTGAAACCATCAGGTCCCGGGCTTTTGTGTGTGAGGAGTTTTATGATTAGTGCTTCCATTTCATCTGCTGTTATAGGTATGTTCAAGCTTTCTACTTCTTCATTAAGTTTTGGGAGATTATATTTTTCTAGAAACTTGTCCATTTCACCTAGGTTTTCAAATTTCTTGGCATACAATTCTTCCTAGTAATTTATTATAATCTTTTGTATTTCTGTGGTTTCAGTTGTAATGTCTCCTCTTTCATTTTTGATTGTTTTTATTTCGGTCCACTCTCTTTTTTTCTTGATGAGCCTGCTTAAAGGCTTGCCAATTTTGTTTATCTTTTCAAAGAAACAGCTCCTGGATTCATTGATCCTTAGAAGTGTTCTTTTAGTCTCTATGTCATTTAATTCTGCTCTGGACTGAGTTATTTCCTTCCTTTTATTTGCTCTGGGCTGTCTTTGTTGTTGTTCCTTGAGTTCTTGTAGGCATAGGGTTAAGTGATTTTTTTTAAAATGTTTCTGTCTTTTTTAGGTAGGCCTGTATCACTATGAACTTGCCTCTGAGGACTGCTCTTGTTGTGTCCCATAAGTTTTGGGTTGTTGTGAGTTCATTTTCATTTGTTTCCAGAAACTTTTTGATTTCTTCTCTAATTTCATTCTTGATCCATTCATTGTTTGATAGCATCCTCTTCAATCCTCATGATTTTGAGGGTTTTGGGTTTTCCCCCTTGTGGTTGGTTTCTAGTTTCAGTCCCTTGTGGTCTGAGAAAATGCTTGATATGATTTCAATTTTCTTGAATTTGTTGAGGTTTGTTTTGTGTGCTATCATGTGGTCTATCTTTGAGAATGTTCCATGTACATTTGAAAATATGTGTATTTAGTTTCTTTGGGATGAAGGGCTCTATATATATCAGTTAAGTCCATTCCATGTAGAGTGTTGTTCAATGCCACAATATCTTTGTTTATATTTTGTTTGGATGATCTGTCTATTTTTGACAGTTGGGTTTTAAAATCCCCTATATAATTGTGTTGCTGTCAATAGCTTTCTTGAAGTCCTCTAAGATTTTATTTATGTATTTAGGTGGTCCTATATTGGGTGCATATATATTTATGATGTTTATGTCTTTTGGTGGATTCTTCCCTTGAGTATTATGAAGTGACCTTCTGGGTCTCTCTTTATGGACCTTCTCTTGAAGTCTATTATTTTCTGCTATGATTATTGCTATCCTGACTTTTTTTCCTGTCCATTTGCTTGGGAAATTTGTTTCTAGCCCTTCACTTTGAGTCTGTGTAGGTCTTTTGTCCTGAGATGGGTCTCTTGTAGGCAGCATATGTGTGGGTCATGCTTTCTTATGCATGCAGCTAGTCTATGCCTTTTGATTGGAGCATTTAATCCATTTACATTTAAGTTTATTATTGATAGGTACTGATTTATTGCCATTTTGTACATGTGTTGCACTTGCGTCCTCGCTTACACTCTCACTCTCTCTCTCTTTTCCTTCCTTTCATTAAAGGATTCCCTTTAGCATCCCTTGTTGAACTGTTTGGTAGAGCTATATTCTTTTAGACTTCTTTTGTCTGGAAAGCTCCTTATTTGGCCTTCTATCTTGATTGAAAGCCTTGCTGGGTAAAGTAGTCTTGGTTGCAGGCCATTGGTTCTCATTACTTGGGATGTTTCTTGCCATTCTCTTCTGGCTTGGAGTGTTTCCATTGAGAAGTCAGCTGCTAACCTTATTGGGGCTCCCTTGAATGTTACTTCCTGTTTCTCCCTTGCTGCCTTTAACATTCTCTCTTTGTCTTGGAATTTTGTCATTTTAATTATGATGTGTCTTGAAGTGGGCCTGTTTGGGTTCCTCTTGATTGAGACTCTCTGTGTTTCCTGGATTTTTGTGACTTTTTCTCTTTTCAAATTAGGAAATTTTCCATCATTCCTTTTTCAAATACATTTTCTATGCCTTGCTTTTGTTCTTCTCCTCCTGGAATCCGTATTATATGGGTATTATCACGTTTCATATTGTCTTGCATTTCTCTTAATCCCTCTTCATTCTTTTTTGAGCCTCTTTTCCTTTTCTTGCTCTTTCTGGGTGATTTTTTCTACTTCGTCTTCCAACTTACTGATCTGATCCTCTGCTTCATCAATTCTGCTTTTCATTCCTTCCACTGTGTTCTTCAGTTCAGAAATTGTATTATTCATTTCCTCTTGGCCCTTGTTGATAGTTTCCAGTTTCTTTTTCATGTTGATATAGTTTGCAGTGAATTCATCGTAGCTTCCCTGTAGTTTCTGGTAGCTCATTCAGAGCTCATGGAATTTCCTAACAACCATTGTTTTGATCTCAATATTTGATAGTTTAGTTCATGTGTTTCATTTAGCATTCTTTCTGGGGCTTCCTCCTTTTTCTTTCATTTGGGGATTATTTCTTTGTCTTCCCATTACTTGTAAGACTCTTCTTGTCAGCCTCAGCTTCTGAAATTGATCTATTCTGGCTCCCTGGGTTTATGGTGTGAACTTCTGTGATAGAATACCTGTGAGATTCAGTGGTGCTCTCTCCTTTGGGTATCCTGGTGTTCACATTTTCTACTGTTTCAGCTGTTGTGATGCTCCCTCTTTGGGCCCAACTCTGGTTTTCTGACAGTTACAGTTTTTTTTTTTTTTTCTCTCACCTAGGATCATGGATGTGAGTTCTGGGTCATCCACAAAGCCCCCTCCACCAGTCGCAGAGCCACCTCTGGTTGCTAGGCCTCCTTTGGTCCCATGGCCCTTTCTGGTCACAGAGCCATCTCCGGTCCCAGTCCCATGGCCACTTTTGGTTGTTTGGCCATTTCTGGTCGCAGGGCCACCTCTGGTCACTTGGGAACCTTTGGTCCCAGGGCCACCTCTGTTTGTAGAGCTGCCTCCAGTCTGGGTCCCATGGCCACTTTTGGTTGCTAGGCTGACTCTGATTGCTTGGCTGCCTTTGGTCCCAGGGCCACCTCTGGCAATCACTGGCTTTTATTCTACAGTGGCAGCGATAGTCCCTATATAGTCCTTGGCATAGTCCCAATCTCATTTGGTATCCAGATTTCCCAAGCTAAAACATTCCAGTTGTGCAAGGTGAATCATAGCTACTGACTGGCTAATTTTTCTAGTAACAAAATTAGCTTCTCTTCTAGGACTCTCATGATTGAAGAGAATGCCATTCACTGCAAAGAGATTATATGCCTCATGGAAATTCACCACAATCCAGTAGGCATACACTTCGGCTGCCTCATATGGTGACCAAGGATAAAAGTGTGTGGTCTCATTCTAGGGTATTTCTTGCACTTTTCCATAAAGTTCACTTGTTGAAGCTTGATAGAACTTCATAGAGTTGATTAGGCCACAGGTGTCAACTGCATCCTGAAGCCATAAAGTGCCAACTCCATTAACATCTGCAATATATTCAGCCGAGTCAAAAGAAATTGCAGGGAAGGTCAGTGTTCATGAGGAGGGCATAGGCACTGGTCAAGGCTGGGCAGGAGTGGGCCCATCCCTTTTTTGTTCTTTCTGGGAGTTTTTTTCTACCTTGTCCCCCAGCTCACTGACTATCCTGTGCCTCATGTAGCCTGATTTTATTTTTTCTGCTGTGTTCTTAAATTCAGAAATGGTATTCTTCATTTACTCTTTGCCTGTGTTAATTGTTTCTATATTCTTTTTATGTTGATATAGTTTGCAGTAAGTTCCTCATAGTTTCCCTGTAGTTTTTCCCACTGAGCTCATTGAGCTTCCTTATAAACATTGTTTTGAACTCAATATCTGATTATTAACTTGCTTCTATTTCATAGCATTCTTTCTGAGGATTCCACCTTTCCTTTTGATTGGGGGTTTATTTTTCTTCCCATTATTTGTGAAACTCTTCTTGTTTGCTTCTGCTTCTTAAATTGATCTGTTTTAACTTCCTGACTTTGTGGTGTGAACTTCTATGGTAGGAGGCCTGTGAGATTCATTGTGTACTCTCTTTGATCACCTGAGCTAGGTGCTCTTGGGCCATCATTTACATTGGCTTTTGGATGTATTTTGATTGTTGTTGGGTCTTTCTTTGATGGGTCCTTCCCTCTAGCTGGCTGACTGAGGGTCACTCTGCCCACCATGCCTTGTGTGCTGTTGTGCAGGTGCTGCCAGAACAAAACCACAAAGTCCAGGAACAAACCCACACCTGCAATAATATCTCCAGCCCCTCAGCAATGCCAATATCAACAACAAATGAACCAGTATCAATAATGTTGTAAAAAGATTAGGACTATTACAAGAAAGGAGAGTGGATATAAGATAAGCTACTGAAAGAAAAATGATTTTGAGAGGGTAGAGGGAGAAGCATCAATAAGAGTTGGGAGTTGGAGCAATGGAAAGAGAGAAGGTAAAATTTACATCATGAATGAAAAAGGGAATGAAGAATGTGTAATGGAATATAGGAAGGCAATCATATAGTATTAGGTTTGAATAGAAATTAAAATAATATACAATAATATAAAGTGAGAGAGAGAAAAAAGGAAGGAAAATAGTAAATAATTAATAAAAATATACGGGGCAAATTGGAGAGAAAGATCCACCACAGTACTCTCAATAACAAATGACCTAAAATTAATATAGGTAGTAAGAGAATACAGGGCAAAAAAGAAATGAAGAAAAGCTTAAGAGATGTCTATAGGAATGGGCAGTGATTTTGAAATGACAGAGGGAGATAGAAAACTAAGAGTGAGGAACAAAAACCAAGCTAAGACAGGGGAAAATTTAAATTTGGACTGTGAGGAAAAAAGAAAAAAAGACAAAATAAGAGAATAAAGAAAAATAAAAGGGCATGATGAAATAGAAATAGAAGAAATACAAAAAAGAAAAGAACAGGATAATATGGCAAAATTAAAAATTTGAGACAAATAAAGAATAGGAGAGAGGATCAGCAAAATTTGATATTTGAAATACAAAATTAGTGTAGATGTAGAGATAAAATTGGAAAAAAATGCAACAGCATCTATCGTACCCACAACCAACTAGCAAGGATTGCTAAAGGTGGAAAGAGAATGCAAGTATTTTAAGAGTGGGGAAAAGTGAGGTGCGATAACCATTGACAAGAAAATTGGTTTTGTGTGCCTGGAAGTGCAATAAGTAGTAGGAGTGTGGAATGGAAACTAGTTGTAGCAAGAGAGAATACAAAATTTGAAATGTAAGTAATGTAAGGAAAAAGGAAGGTAAAATTAGGTAAGAGAAGGGAGGTGCAAAATATGTGAATTGAAATACACTATAGTATAAAATCTAGTGACTTAATATGTACAAACTTCCTGGACAAGAAATGAATGTTATGCTAAATGAAATAAGCCAGGAGGTGAGGTACAAATACCATATGATCTCACCTTTAAGTGGAACTTAATCAACAAAAGAAAAAGTCAAACAAAATATAACCTGAGATGTTGAAATTAAGAACAATCTGACAACAACCAGAGGGAAGGTAGGAGGGGATAATGGCGGAAAGGGTTTTCAGGAACAACTATAAAGCACAGATGAACAAAACCAATGGGGGCTGGAATCAAGGGAGGGAGGTAGGTTTGGCTGGGGTAGGGGGAAGTGGTGGAGGATAAATGCAGACAACTGTAATTGAACAACAATAAAATAATTTAAAAAAATGAATATTAAAAAGCTACGCAGGAAGGAGAATATAGCAAATCCTGGAGAAGACCACAGTGGATTTTATCTCAGGAGCCGCTTGTATTTACCACTGTTTTTTTTTTTTTTTCTTTCTGGATCTGCCTCTGGTGATGTCAGATGTTGACCCCATCTGACCTTACACAGCCTGTTCCAGACTTCCAGAGATCTACTGTCTGTCGCTGTTTCCTTCAGTTGTTAATCTGGTCACTCTGCTATGAACACTGGGGTGCATATGGGATGGGAGTAGAAAACAGAAAACTGTATAAGAACAACAAAATAAAATTTAAAAAAATCTGGTCACTGCACTCAATTGTCAGGTTTAAGTGCCGTAGGGTGGGGCTGAATCCCTCCTGGTGTCAGGGTTACTTTTTCCCCTCAGGCTGCCACTGCTCAGAGGAGAGTGGTCTGCTTGAGCAGGATGGGTACTGCCACATGGGGGTTGGCTCAACACCTGAATCCTAATGGCTACTCTCTCATTTCTCTCCCCAAAGCCTCTGTCCTGTTTCTCTTCTAGCATCTGTAGTCTTCTATGACCCCTCCTTTGCCAGGAGTTTACTGTCTGTGGCTATCTTCTTCAGTTGTTAATCTAGTCATTCAGTATTTACCAGTGAGGCTTAAGCACCACAGAGCTGGGCAGAGTGTCTGCTGGGTGCTGTTGTTTCCCCTCAGGCTGCTGTTGCTGTTTGAAGGGGAGTGGTCTGCCTGAGCAAGATGACTGCTTCTGTATGGCAAATGACTCAACACCAGTTTCCCAGTATCTACTCTCTCAGTATTCTCCCCAAAACTTCCCTCCTCAGTCTCTTCTCAGGCATCACCAACACATTCTGTCCCTGTCTTTGCCAGAGCCCAGGGTAGGTGGCTGCAAATAAAAATTTGTTTGTTGGCCTTTTAAACAGTTCTTGCATCTCGAGCCATCTGTCTCTGCGGTCCTATCCTAGCTTAGAGTTTAGATCCCATTCTTCTCAGGGAGATCCTACTGGCTTCCTAATTATTTCTCTGGCACTGCTGCCTGTGGGCACCCAGCCAGCCCTCTCAAGTGTCTACCATACTCCTTACCAGATATGTTGTGCTGAAGATGATTCTTCTGACTCAGTAACAGATTTAATAAGCAGGCATATCTCAGTAAAGTGTAGGAAATTTAAACAATTTAAACAATCTAAGTAGTAAAATTTTCTATTTGACCTGTGAAGTTTTTTTATTTAAAACAAGTTAACCATATTCATAAATAAGAACAATATATAATCATTCAAAAATATAATTAAAAATAATAAAAGGCCATAAGGTGGGAAGCTGTAGCAGATGCTCTCACTTAAAATGTGTGAAAAATCTATTAATATTCTTCATATCAATGAGTCTTAATCTTTTAGGGGCATGGGCTCTTTAATAATCTTAAAATCTCTTCCTTAAAGTGAAATCAACACAGTCTATTACACAAGATTTGACATCTGGAAATTGATTAACTTTTTTAAAAATATTAAAAATAACCTTTACACTTTCATGAGCAATTCATTGGCCTTTTTTTCCTGAAAGAACTTGAAATTAGATCACAGTATGCAAATGAAACAAAATTAAATTTTATTCTGCTCAAATATATATTTCAATGAGAAGGCTACTATTGTTTGGTGGGAAACCATATTTGAAAATTGTGTGATATCTTTGATAAGGAAGTGATCTTTAGCATTTAATCAATTTACATGTTTTTGTCTGACAACAAGTGCTGAAACACTTTAGTTGTGAAGGTTCTCAAATAAAATCTCCTCTAACTTAAGTTTCCAGAAGAGAACTAGATTTGTACAAGTCTTTTCAAGTGGAGTTCATACAGCTGTATTTATTTTGTATGCAACCTCATTAGATTACAAAGCCTGTGTTGTAAAACTTAGTGCTACGTGGAGACTTTGCCATCTTCTGATAGTAGGTCCACCATAAGGGACCATAAGTATAATCAGCCTTCTTCTTAGAAATGGTTCTTGGTTTGCTACTATGTCCTTGCAGAAAATGACCATAGGACTCCAGCTGGCTATACCAACTGTGGTGATTGTCAAGAACTGGGTGTGACATGATTTATGTTGACATAAGGTCTGTCATGTCCAGGAAGTACAGAATCACCAAGTGGATAAAATGTTATACTGGGAACAAAGCTAGAGCCAATCATCAAAAAATATAAAGAATGCATGAGCCATTGGGTCATATTCCTATTGTATCTAATATTGACTCCTTACCATTCTCCTCCAAGGCAAACTTATAGATTCATCAGCAGTTCCCTATGACTCTCTAAGTAGAAGGAAAAAATTTAATCTGAGTTACAGCTGACTAGCATCACTGGAAAAAGGGCTTAGAAGTGTGATGACCCCATTAATACATGAAAAAGTGCAGAATGGAAATCCTCCCTATAGAAAGAATTTAAAATTGTTTATCTTAAATTATAAGGAGTGTGAAGTATAGATCTAGACTAGGTAAACAAACAAACAAACAAGCAAACAAACAAGATTGTTCCACTACATGGTCAGGGATTTGGAATTAGCAATACTAGTAGATTGAGAATGAAGATATTGATATATTTAAGTGTGGATATCCTGCAAATGTAAGGATATTTGGGCCTGATGTGAATAATCATCAAAAACCTCCCACTGCCAAAAAGGTTGCTAAGTATCACAGGTCATGTTAGTCCATTTTTTTTTTATTTTATTTTTTTTTTGTATCAGACAGCTTCCTTACACAACTTGTGCAGTATTTGCCCAGTTGGCCATGATGGCAGAGATAGGACCTATGGAGATCTCAGTGGTCAATGAGGAAATAAGGCTGCTGCTATGCAGTGAGGCAGGATGTCCTGGTGTGGAGCTTCTGCAATTTCTCATGCGCTCATATTATTCAGAGAGGAAGTGAATGGAAGATGGTGGTGATGGTATAGCAGAAACACCACCAAGGTGTCACATACTTTACACTATTTGTGTTTTTGAAGCATGTCTTTTGCAGACTATATATTATCAAATCCTAGTTTTTATCTTTTTTATCCATTCTGCCAATCTCTGCCTTTTGACTGGAATGTTTTAATCCATTTACATTTAATGTAATTACCACAGATATTATTTGTCTCCCGTTCTGCTATTTGTTTACTTCCTTATGGATTGCTACAAGTTCTAACAAAATTTTCTTTAAAACATTGACAGTTTTTTGGCTAATGTTTTTGTTGTTTTAATGGAAGAGAGTATTTTGGAGTTTCTCCTTCTGCAATATACACTGATATCACTGTGCATTTTTGTATCACTTTTGTAGTTTTTATATCAGCTTAATTACCCATCTCTCTTTTGTATTGTCTCCTTTGTCCCATAAATTATTTAATATAATAAAGATAGTTATTTTAAATCACCTAATACTTTCAACATCTTTGTTCTATTTGAGTTTGGTGTGGTGAGTGCTTTGTTTCTTCAGATTACCTGGGTATTTCTTCTTTTGACAAATTTTCTGTAATATTTTGTTGAGAGATGGACATATGTAGGTACTGAGGTAAGAAACCTTTGGAGTTAAGGTTTATCTTAATTCAGCTATGCAGTGACTATGCTTGTTTGTTGTAATTACAGATACCATGGTATTCAAATTCCTTTGGTGGGTTTCTTTTTGTTACACCTTCCTAGTTTTATAACTTGTCTTTATACTACTTCTCAGAGAAAGTCTGAATCTTAGTAAAATATAGCTAAAATAAATAATCTTGGAGACTTGTTATTGTGGTTTTATGTGTAGGGAGGGAGATATTCTCTAATATTTTAATTAAGTATATCAATGCTGTAAGTGGCTTTCAGAATTTTTTCTATTTCTACTCCATCTAGTATTAGAGTCCCCCCCCCCCTAAATTACAGCTCCTTACCAGATACAGCATCAACATGAGTGGGGGAGAGTTTCTCTTCATACAGAATTGTCTTCTGGGGAAGTCCGTCTTCCACATGACTAGGCCTTTTATAGGGAGAAGAGTCAGAGGGTTTTAAAAAGGCTATTCTTCCGTTACCCAGATAGGGCCATCAGGGAGCTTTCTTGTGTTGTAATACCCTAATAGGCCCTAATAGAACAGGGTTGCTTGAGGGAAAGTTGGTAAAAATGTAGGGGTCTCCCTGTAACTATTATACTAGCCTTCATTCACCCTGTAACATTTAGTCAAAATAACCATTTAAGTATTTCTACTAGTTATATCTCATTCTGCAGCTTCTGCTGCAAGTGAGCAAATCTCAAGTGTTCCATGTTCCTGAATGCACTTGACTACGCATTTTGCGGCATCAGTTTCCCTTTGAAACTCAGTTCTCTAATGGGTTCAAGAAAAGTTTTCATTTTTCAGCCCAGGTGGTTCAATCGGCTGAAGCATAATCCCACATGACAAAGGGTTGCAAGTTTGATCTTCAATCAGGGCACATACCTAGGTTGCAGGTTTGGTACCCAGTTGGGGTGCGTATGAGAGGCAAACAATCTGTGTTTTTCTCTCATATCAATGTTTCTCTCTCTCTCTTTCTAAAAATCAATAAACATTTCCTTTGGTAAGGATTTAGAAGAAAGTTATTGGTTTTCATTTTTCCCCCTGCTCTTTCTTATAAGAATTGGAATGATGAATTTCAAGCTCTTTATCTATTGGAGATTAAACAAATTTTTCTCTAATTTTAATATTTCAGTGTATTTTATCTTAGCAACTATGGTGGATCTCTAATGGTGTTTCATAATGGTTTAATTTCCTTTTTGACTGCTAATATTTGTTGGTTGCTGGAATGACTTTATTCAGTTGTCATTTTCTGCCTCTTTAAATCTCCCATACATTTCTACTGGGTTTTCAGGATTTTTATTTCTGTATCACTGAAGTTCTTTATGTGATTTGGATATAAGACCTTTGCTATGTGCTGTAATATCTTCTTCCATTCTGCAATTTATTTTTGTCCTCTACTTATGATGTTTTGAAATATCAAAGGAGTTTTTTAATTTTAGTGTAATAAAATTTGTAAATTATTTCAGTTATGTTATTGTTTTTTGTGTTGTTTTTAAGAACCCCTTTTCTACCTTAAAGTTTAAAGATCTTATGCTACATAACCATCCAGAAGATTTATTATCTTATTTTTATGCTGAGATGCATATTTTTACAGGAATTGATTTTTGTATATGTTGTGTGTTGGGGATCAAGTTTCATTTTCTTTATTAGAATATCCTGTTGTCTTATTAGTATATCTTTTTCTTAACTGTTTAAAATGTGATCTTTACCACATATATTCAATATTCTTAGAAAGTAAATCCTAAAATCCTAACACAGTATTTTGTATATATTCAAAGATAACATATTCCTTGATTAATGCATTTATTATTTTGAAAATGCACAATCATTTAGATGGGTGACAGGCAAATTTGGATAATTCAACTTCTTTTTTTGTTGTTGTTCATTTACAGTGGTCCTGCCTTTTTCCCCATTGCTCACCCCACTCCCTCCCCCAACTCCCACAGTCAATCCCTCCCATTGTCCGCACACATGAGTACTCATTTGTGTTCCTTTGCTTGCTCCATTCCCCTTCTTTCCCATGTTATCCTCCTCCCCCTCCCCTCTCATCACTGTCCATTTGTTCTTTATTGCCAAGTATCTGGTTACATTTTGCTTGCTTGTTTGTTTTGTTAATTAGGTTCCACTTATAGGTGAGATCATATGGTATTTACCTTTCATCGGCTGGCTCATTTCACTTAACATAATGCTCTCCAGTTACATTCATGATGTGAAGGGTAGGAGTTCCTTCTTTCTTTCTGCAGTGTAGTATTCCATTGTGTAAATGTACCAGTTTTTGATCCACTCATTTATTGATGGGCACTTAGGTTGTTTCCAGCACTTGGCTATTGCAAATTGTGCTGCTATGGACATTGGAATGTATAGGTTCTTTTGAACTGGTGATTCAAGATTCTTAGGGTATAGACCCAGCAGTGAGGTCACTGGATTGAAAGGCAGTTCCAGTTTTATTTTTTTTTTTTTGAGGAAATTTTATACTGTTTTTCACAATGGCTGTACCAGTCTGCATTTCCACCAGCAGATTATTCAATGTCTGTTGAAACAAGTGACTTTAATAATGCAATAGAGTTCCTTACATAGATTATGCAATAAATATGACATTGGCAAAATATTTTTAAATGAATTGTGGTAGTAATATGGAAGTATAAGTTTACTCTTATATGTGAACACTTAGAAAGCAGCTTGAAATTTGGATTAATAAATAATAGTATGCCTATTAATGCTGTTTATTAATAATTCCATTGTATATCTTTTTAGTTTTAATATTAATCATATTATGAATGTTTTCACATTAATGTAACTTCATTACTACAACAGGGTGATTGACACCTCAGTCTCTTAGTCTCTTCACTTAGATTTTTTCCTTTGTCATGCAAACTTTGATGTTTCATGCTTTCTCTTTCCAAACACTTTTTTCAAGGCTGTTTTTTTCGTGTATTCAAATGATCCATTGGCCAAAGTAAGACACACATTCAATTCCAGATTTGAGAGATGGAGAAATAGGCTCCACCATTTTATGGAAAGTGCAGCAAAATCAAATTGCAAGAGGGATATACATGCAGTGGAAAGGAATTTGGAACTATTTTGGGAGGTGCAATATTTATATTGTAGGCATAATACTTTATAGGCACAGCATTTGATCCATAAAAGATACTCAACAAATGTTTGTTGCCTAACTGACCTACTGCTTAAGTAGAATTTAAAGAATAAATATTGTAAAAGTAGCCATTTATATTTCACATCGAAGAGTAACTTTATATATGATTACTTTTCTTCCTCTTTTAAGATTCTCTGCCTTGAAATGGTAACATGCTTACTATTACTTTAAGGTCTGATTGTTCATTCTTATTTGAGAGTAAGAAATGCAATAAAATGCATTTATATTTTATTATGACAAAGTGTTAAAAATAGACTGCTTAACAGACTTTTGCGTGTTAGAGCTTTTAAACAACTAAATGATGAGGAGGGTACAACTTCAGCATTTTGTTAGTGAAGGTAAACATGGAATAAATAGCAACAACAAGAAGATGTTTTTCCCTATAAGGGGAACAGATAGGACAGCACATGCTTATCTAAATGTGGAGTTGTTCAGTGCTAAGCTTCCAAAACACTCTTTAACTTCAGTATGCAAAGTCAAGTGGTCTAGAATGAAATACAGACATTGAATTTATTTGATTTTTTTAAACTAGGTGTCTATATGTGTTTGACTTGATAAAAAATTTTCTTTTTGCTTGAAAAGCCATAACATTGTTTTTTCACATGTTCTTGATGTGGCCTAGAAATTAAAGAGGACTGATAAATGTAACAGTTGGTTTAGCAAACAATCCTCAACATTGCTCCTCAGAAAAGGTGATTTAAATGTATGAATTCAAATATTCTTTGCAGAACTGTATTTTCAGAACTGTATTTTCATTCAGTTGTAATCCCCACATGTAAAGGATTAACGTCTTTAGACATACTTACGAAAGCTGCCATGAAAATCATATCTTTTTGGTTCTATGATTAAATTTTACAGATTTGGGTATAATTAAGCTAGTTTCCTACTTCACCCTACTGTTTTAATTGCTCCACTCTTTTCTGTCATTCATTAACTCATCTGCCTAGAGGTTGAAATAGGACCAGTTACTAATCAAGGCCAAAGGCAATGATAACTGCATTGGGTGCCATGTTTCATCTGTCAAAGGGCATCTATCACTCTTCTTGTCAAAAAGAAAATTAAATTGGACTAATGCAAATCTCTATATTTCCCCTGATTAAAGGCCTAAGTCTACCCTAGGCATTGCCTGACATAATTTGGACTTCTGAGAGGCTCAATGTTCTTATAACATCACTCAGAGAGAGTGTGACTGTCTCCCTGGGTCATTATTCTTCAGATTCACTTATTTTTAGGGACTATAGGCAGATAATCTAGATCTCCTTTGGGGTGTTAATTAAGAATAGTATCCAAAATTAATCAACAGACTCACTAGGGCAAAGGAGAACTGTCTGAAGACCTTGAGATATAACATGCTTCTGGCACAGAGAAATGTGCCTTCAGCTATTGACAAAAAGCAAACAAGTGTACAGACAGTAATGCGACATAAAAATTCATATATGTACACAAGTATACACTCATTTTCTTGGCAGCTTGTCAACTTTAATTATAAAGGTTGATTTGCTATTTGGCATATATTAACATTGTAGATATTGGCCATTTGAAAAGCATCATATTGTCAAGGTCTTGGAAAAATGACATAGGAAGGCAATGGATAAATGATATGGTTAAAGTCACTACTCAGCAAAAAATCCTTGCATAGTAGCTGAATTGTAAAAATTCTGTCATCCTTTCAAGACAGTATATACTTTATCCACAACAAAATATTATTAATGGATGAAAACCTAGTTTAGAAGGTACATTTTTTCCATCACAATGTGCATTATCGTCTTTTAGAGTTTATTACTTTATTCTACTATATTTATATCTGGTATTAAAATTTTCTTAGAACTTTATGCTAAAAGTAACCTTTTAATTAAATCTTGGGGTTTGAACACACTAAAAATCGAATAACTTCAAATTTTTAACTTTAACAAAAGTTTTTATTTTTCTTCCAACTTATAGAATCACATATCTCTTTATAGTGCTTATTTAATTAAGAAAGTTATGGTATCTGTCAGCTGTCTGTTGTTAACCCCCTACCTAATAGTTTATAATTTTTGCCAAACCAAAGGTGATATCAGATTTTCAACATCCTTTTTAAGGCTGGGAGTTTACAGACACCTGCTTTACCATTCTAAACACTATTTATTAGATGGGAGACTCAGAGTGCTTATATTCTCTAAAGATAGGTGTGCCTTTACAGCCTCATCTTGCCTGTAATAGGCAAGAGATAAAGAAGCTGTATATTAGCCCCACCGAGTAATGTTTAGATCCTGGACTATCTATATTGATCCTGAAGTTTGGTCTGATTCTGGTATTGGTAGAATTTACAAAGCAATATGAGTACAACTTTAAAATTGTTGAGGTTGTTTTATTACAAAAAGTGTCTTATGCCAAATTAATATCTTACCTTAGGCTGTCAAAAAATGAAAGAAAAGCAATTAAAGTAAATCTTTTTTGTACTTTCTTGGGGGTAATCAGACATGTATTCTCAGAAATAAATTGCATATCTTAACACTCTAATTTAATATTACCTATCCAAAGGATAATTACATAATTTATATCTAGTAGCCAGTAACTACTTAAAGCCTGTAAAATATTATGACTTAATTGTGTATATCAAGATTGTTCTACTAAAGTGTATTTCTTAACTATTTTTAAATTTAATCTTACTCATATTTGTAAAACAACTTTATGTGTTATGACAGTGTAAATAAACTTGTTATTGATAAGATAGGAAATTTATGCAAGAGACAGAAATTTCAATGATCAATTTAAAGGACACATTACAATTGGGTTTTGCTTTGATTTTTGACTAGTGACATGAAGATAAAGCATAAATGTAAAAGGGGCTTTCAAAACTTTATAAAATATTTTTAATATTCTAAATGTTGTCAACAAATTTAACTTACTAAAAACATTGATATTTGTTTCAACTACTTCTTGAGTTAATTGATAGCTTAATGGCCTTTTAAATATTTTGCCCAAAGACTGTACTCAAACTTTTGGTTCTTTTTACCTTCACTTTGAAAAAGAATTCAGTCTGACTAAGCACATTATCTTCAAAATGAGAACTTTTCATCTGTGTATTTCAATGTATAGTCTTACAACCAGACTACACATACCCAAATTGCTTTTATCTCACATTTTCCTTCAATCAACAAATATTAACTTACTTTGCACATACTTTCATGGAAATTACATTCTCTCTGGCACATTATTTTCCTGTAACAATACAGAGCATCATTTAAAAAATATTCATTAGTGACAAATAGATGGTCATAAGAAAAGTGTGGATATGTTTTTGAGTCCTGTGGCAGATAGAGTTTTGTGATCCATTTAACCAAAACAAAGTCATTATTCATTAGATCAACCTTATCATTTTTACACTTTCTAGTTTATTTAGTCTCCATCTGAGGCTGCTCTTTGGGTGAGGGATAGAGGGGAGCAGACAATGGCATCTATTCCCAAAGGTAGTGGGGTCATATTCACCACTTTGGAAATATCTTTAATAACTCTGAGTGTAGTAAGTTGCCTCTTTTTGGAACTACAAGTTATGGCTATAAAAAAGTAAGTACCCTGACCCATCATGTGCAAAAATTCAAAATTCATATAACCAATCAAAAGTGAATAAAGAAGATGGAGGCATAGGTAAACACAGCTTGCCTCCTCACACAACCACAGCAAAATTGCAGCTAAACTACAGAACAAACATCACTGAGAAATGTCAGAAAATCAAGCTGTATGAGAGTCCAACAACTAAGGAATTAAAGAAATCATGTTGATCCAGACAGATAGAAGGGATGGAGAGGTGGAGACGCAGAGATGCAGAGATTCAGAACAGGCTGGTCTCAAACCCATGTGCAGTGGATATGTAATGGAGGAATATCTTGGGAGCAAGGGATGCCAGGCCCATACCAGACAGCACAGCACAGGTTTCAGTGCCAGGAAGATAAGTCCCCATAACTTCTGGCTGTAAAAACCAGTGGGGGTTGAGCTAGAAGAAACTGCGGGATTCTTAGGCATCTTTTCTTGGACGGCCTTGCATGTGGACTTACTCAGACAAGTTCTCTCTGGGCTCCAGAACTGAGGCAGTATTTTGAAAGGCAACCAGTGGTATATGGGGAGGAACCGAAGTGTCTGGCATCAGGGTGAGAGCTGATGGGAAGCTTTCTCCCGGAGATAACTGCAGACAGTAGCCATTGTTTCTTTCCAGCCCTCCACCACATAGAACCACAGTGCAGTGGTACCATATCTGAGTCTTCATTAAACTGGTTCACAAGGCAAGCTCTGCCCTGACAATTATCTAAGGCTCTGCTCCAATAAACTTACAGGCCCACCCAAGCTTGTAACAGTAGTATTTCTATATGAAGGGCTGGGCTGGCTAGGCACAGGCTTCAGACTTTCCTAACACTGTTCAAATAAGCAACAGCTGAGCCTAGCCCCCGTACCTCTTGCTGAGTAGCCTGAGGACTGGCACTAGCATCAGCCATCTGCAGATCACTTTATAGCTTATGCCAAGGGACCCCAGAAAGAACACAGTTGGAGGCTGACCTTGGCCTGTACCACCCGGGAAACATCAGAGCCTGCTCACCAGCAGACAGTTGCACATAACATCAGAGTATCACTAAACTACCTCCACAAGCCACAGAAGGAGTTGGTTGCTGGCCAGTGGTCACAGCCAGTACTACCAGCTGTCTGGACTGGGTACATTCCTCCCATTGATCTGCTGACAAAAATCAAGATCCAATTACAACAGGAGAGAATACTTGTCCACATGAAGGGAGCTTCTTGAGTACCTAGCTTGGGGGAATGGGGAGGCTGTGTCACTGAACCCTACTACATAAGTCCATACTACCAAGACACAGAGCCAAAGCAGCTCTACCTAATACATAGAAATAAACACAAGGAGGCTGCCAAAATGAAAAGACAAAAAAATATTGTCCAAATGAAAGAAAAGAGTAAAACTCCAGAAAAAGAACTAAACAAAATGTAAATAAGCAATCTAACAGATGCAGAATTCAAAACACAGGTTATAAGGATGCTCAAGGAGCTCAGTGGGTATTTTAGCAGCATAAAAATGATTTAATCAAAAATTAAGTGGACACTAATTGAAATAAAAAGAACAATTTACAGGGAATCAACAGTGGAGTAGATGAAGCCAAGAATGAAATCAATGATTTGGAACATAAGGAAGAAAAAGAAATCCAATCAGTATTGCAATAAGAAAAAAAGAATCCAAAAAATTGAAGATAGCATAAGGAGCCTCTGGGGCAACTTCAAGCATTCCAACATTCTCATCATAGGAGTCCCAGAAGGAGAAGAGAAAGAGCAAGAAGTTGGGAACCTATTTGAAAAAATACTAAAAGAAAACTTCCCTAATTTGATGAAAGAAATAGATATACAATTTTAGGAAACAAGATTAACCCAAAGAGGCCCACACCAAGACGAACAGTACAATTAAAATATCAAAGGTTAAAGATAGAGAATCTTAACAGCGGCAAGAGAAAAGCAGATAATTACCTACAAAAGATCTCCCATAAGGCTGTCAGTTGATTCTTCAAAAGAAACTCTGCAAGACAGAAGGGATTGGCAAGTTTTCAAAGTGATGAAAAGCAAGGACCTACAGCCTAGATTATACTGTATAGCAAAACCATTATTTAGAATTGAAGGGAAGATAAAGTGCTTCACAGACAAGGTAAAGCTAAAGAAATTCATCATCACCAAATCATTATTATATTAAACGTTAAAGGGATTTATTGAAGAAAATGAAGGTCAAAACTATGAACATTAAAATGGCAATAAATTTATAACTATCAACAATTGAATCTAAAAAACAAACTAAGGAAACTAGTAGAACAGAAAGAGAATCATAAATATGGAGAACATTGGGATGGTGGCCAGTTGGCAGGAGGTTCTGGAAAATGGAGGAAAAGGTGAAAGGATTGAGAAGTACAAACTAGTAGTTACAGAATGGGCAGGGGAATGTTAAAAGCAAGTGTAGGAAATGGAGTACCAAAGAACTTATATTTATGACCCATGGACATGAACAAAGGAGTAGGGATTGCTGGAGGGTGTGGGGGAGTTCTAGGTGGAAGGCAACAAAATGGGCCAAAATGGGAGAGCTGTAATAGCATAGTCAATGAAAAAAATAATTAAAAAAGAATTGGATAAAAAGCATGTAAATGAGAAACCAATACATAAGAGCTAATGGCCCACCATTAAATATACAACAGGATGGCTATTGTGTTGTCTATGATCTCTCATATATATATTATTACCTGGGTTGCCAGAGTTGGCAAAAATAAGCCTCTTGAAATTGGAATTTTGAGATGTTATAGAACCCATGATTTGTTCAAAAAAATAGCCACCAACTGTCATTTGAGGAGGATTAATTTTGTTTATTATAGACCTTTCATTTGCTAAGTGGACGTGCCATACTGAAATGAGGAGAGGAAGAGGCTTTCCCCATGCAGTGCCAAGTACATCCTCTAAATACTTAAGAATTACTTAAATTTACTGTTAGAATTTCATAAGGCCCAAGACTTTATACATTTTCACATCTTGTGTCTTGTTCAAACAAATCTTTGAACTTTTCTTCGGGAGTTTCTCTGAGAGTTAATTGTGCATTATTAAAAATATTATCACTGTAACAAATATGTTTTTAAGGTTTTATTTATTTATTTTTAGAGAGAGGGGAAGGGAGGGTGAAAGAGAGGAAGAGAAACATCAATGTGTGGTTGCCTCTCATGTGCCCCCTACTGGGGAGCTGGACAACAACCCAGGTATGTGTCTGACTGGGAATTGAACCAGTGACCCTTTGGTCCACAGACTGGCACTCAGTCTACAGAGCCACACTAGCCAATGTGCTGTAACAAATATTTTTGAGTGTGAGTTAAATTCATTTTAAATTTGTTTTAAACAGTAAAATGTCACTTGATCTTTGTAAATTTATTCAATGACCAGGCTAATTGATTCTCTTCTGGGTCAAAAAATATGGGCTAACTATGGCATAAGAAGACTTACTGGTGAAGTATAAAGCCACTTCCAAAAAAAATTAGGGGTTTCAAAATTTCAAAGGCAAAATATTTTTAGAGTAAGTGTATCGTCTACCAAGTTGAAGTTAGGTCACTATTTACTTTGGTTACAGGTTCTATTCACTTGATTTCAAATGTCATTATATTTTGTTATGACATTTTGTACTTGAAGTGAATTTTTTTCCATTAAAATAGATCTCATGAGTGATCTCTTACATTCCATAAAATAGTCACATGAGACTTTGCCTTAAGCTTTTTGATGAATGATCTACTAAGATAAAAATAATTTTATAGAATCTTAGAAATCATTTTATAAAGACAGTATTTTAAATACATTACCCTAAGAAATAGAATAATCTGAAAATACCAATGGAATTTTAAAAAGGTTAACATACTCATTAATAAAAGATGTTTATTGTGCCTTAGTCCATGGTATTTTTAGCATAAAATCTACTGAATATACATTTTCTACTTTTATTCTCATAGTAGTCTGGGAGGAAATGACTAATATTTTCTATAGCCAAAGTAATGAAAACTCAGCAAACTTCTCTTTCCCTGACCTTCAAAGAAAAGAAACTAGACACCAAAAAAGTTTGCTCCCTTCCCTTTCACTCTTGCTCAAAACAGTGAATTTCAGAAGACAATCTGAAGCACTAAAGTGCTTTAGCAACACATTTACCCCAGGCTGTAAACAGATATCACATCTTGGTGCAAAAAGACACATATATTGTGACACATATTTGAATATAAGTGCATGCATACACACACACGAGTCAAATATATTATACTGCATGCGACACAGGCATAATGATACTTGTCCCAAAGCCTGAAGGTATAGTAACATTTATTTCTCATTACCATCCATTGCCTAGTACATTCCTGTTAGGCATTTCTTAGAGTATCTTTAAATTTTTAGATTTAAAAACTTACATAGAGTTAGTTGATGTGGCTTAGATCTGAGATATTTTGGGCCCAATATTTCAAGTTATAGCTGGGTAATCTAATGATTTAGGAGGAATATTGAGGTGAAAAATTTCTACTAATTTGTATTTATATCTAAACCATGACCATTGAATAATGAAGTATTTTAATGCTGCAGAATAAGTTGCCAAATCACCAATAAAATGATGAAATATTCAGTACACAAGTAGTTTATAATTAATACATAAATTAGTATTACTATACCATATTTCTTGGAGCATAAGATGCACCTAGATTTTAGAGGAGGAAAATAGGAAAAAATAAAGCAAAAATGTGGTAAAATATTTAGCAACATAATATTTCACTAATGTAAATGTAAACAGAACTCAACAGTAGCATTAACAACCATTATTCCTCCCAAATTTGGGTGGGGGGAGTGTGTTCTATATTCCAAAAAATATGGTAAGCACATGCTTTCATTATCATTTTATTTTCTCAAATGACTCATCTCTGCATCTTCATAGGGAAAATTTCCACAAGCTATTTTCAAAGATGTAATATTCTTTATGAAAAATGGCTACATTTAAAAAAATTAGGAAGTAGACCCACTAGAATATGACAGAAATTGGTAAATTTCATACAACTTTAAGAAATGTGTATCCACATTTAAGTTTGAACATTTCCATTAACTAGTGAAAATTAGAGCAATGTTCTAGAACTGTGAGAACTTTAGGTTATAGATACTTGTATTTTTAAAGTTGGTAATATTACATAATGTAGAAACTTAAACCCATCCTTTCAAACTGTATTTCCTAGGCTATTTCCTCAATGCTATTATGGAATTTTTTTACAATATGATGAAATTTATAATACACACTTTCACCTAGTTAGCCTTGAAGATTCACCTTTTATTTTGGAGCACAAATGACTATATATAATTGGATAGACATAAATATACATTTATTTTTAGATTATATTTATTATCTGTAATATATCACATAGCACATAATGCTATGTAGCATATATAATATAACATACTATTTTGTTGTTATATGAAATAACAAATATAAAGGTAAACAAACATTCCCAAATATACACTCACAAACCATCGTACTGGTAAAACTTGATAAAAATTAGAAAATAAAAATAATGTTTTCAAAATTGTCTTTTAAATTTTATATTGTATTCTTCCCATAACCATTTATTCCTCTTAGAGCCTGTTCAACCTCCACCCACCATCCCCTCCCCACAGTCACCACATCATTGTCCATGTGAATGAGTCCTTTTTTTTTGCTCAACCTATTCACCCCTAACCTCTGAACCAGAGCTGTCATCCTGCTATCGATGAGCCTGTCTTTATTTCCCTTGTTCATTCAGTGTGTTCATTAGATTCCACATATTAGTGAAATCATATTTTATTTGTCTTTCTCTGACTGGCTTATTTCACTTAGCATAATGTACTCCAGTTCCATTCATGCTGTCAAAAAGAGTAAAAACTTCTTCTTTTTATGGCCAAGTAGTATTCCATTGTGTTAATGTACCACAGTTTTTTTATCCATTCATATACTAATGGAAACTTGGGTTACTTCCAAATCTTGGCAATTGTAAATGATGCTTCGATGAACATAAAAGAGCTTATGTTATTTTGAATTAGTGTTTTTGCTTCCTTTGGATATATTCCCAGAAGTGGGATCGCTGGGTCAAAAGGCAGTTCCATTTTAATTTATTCAGGTATCTCCATACTGCTTTCAACAGTGGCTGCAACAACCTGCCTTCCCACTAATAGTGCAAAAGGGTTCTCCTTTCTCCACATTCTCACTAGCACTTGTTCTTTTATTGATTTATTGATAATAGCCATTTTGACTGGTGTGAGGTAATATCTCATTATGGTTTTAATTTACATTTCTCTAATCGTTAGTGACATCGAGCATCTTTTCATATATCTATTGGCCATCTGTATATCTTTGTTCAAGAAGTGTCTACTCAGGTCCTTTGCAAATTTTTAATTGAGTTGTTTTTATTTTTGGTGTTGAGTTTTGTGAGTTTTTTATAAATTTTGGATATTAACCCCTTATTTGATTTATTGGTGAATATGTTCTCCCATTCAGTGTTTTTTTTTTTTAATTTTTGTTAATGTTTTCCTTTGTTGTGCAAAAACTTTTTAGTTTGATGTATTCCCAATTTTTTTTCTCTTGTTTCACTTACCTAAGGAGATATATCAGGAAAAAAATATTTCTATGAGCAATCTCCAAGATTTTCCTGCCAATGTTTTCTCCTAGGATTTTTATGATTTCAGGTCTAATATTTAATTCTTTAATCCATTTTGAGTTTATTTTTGTGTATGGTGTAATTTCATTTTTCTGCACACATCTGTCCATTTCTCCCAACGCCATTCATTGAATTAACTTCCTTTAGCCCCTTGCATGTGTGTTTCCTCTGTCAAATGTTAATTAACTATAAAGGCATGGGTTTATTTCTGGGCTCTCTATTCAGGTTCATTGATAGTTTTGTGTGTTGGCCCTTTTGGAGGCTCTCTGAGTCTCTAGCAGTCTCTCCCTAGCAGACAGAAATCCCATGGCTTTTCACAGTCAGATACAATTTGGGTTCCTATTCTGGTTCTGGTACTCCAGGCTGGGGAACCAACCTTGGGGGTTAGAGCCCACACTTATTAAGGGGAACCCCCTGGCCACTGAAACTTCCCTCCAGAACTTCAGCTGCTGTCTATGGGAGCCCAGTCAGCCCTTTTGTGCCTTCACAATTTCTACCAGTCTTGATGTGGAGAAATGGTCTCTTCTGTCTGTCCTTGGTTGTAAGGTTTCCCCCAGCTAGTTTTCAGTTGGTTATTCAGGATGATTTTTTTATAATGTAGTTGTAATTCCAGTTTGGCCCTGGGATGAGGTTAGTGCAGCCTCCAGCTTCTCCAATGTCATCTTGGATCTCCAAAAATTCTCAACAGAAGTTCTTGACTTTATTTTAGTCATCTATTCCTAATAAACTAAATATATAAGGAAATATTTCTAAAATAAATCAAATTATCAATCCTACATTAATCTAAATGTGCTTAAATTCTTCAAATAAAAACTGTGAGTGTTTGGCATAGTATGGGTCTGACACAGGAATACAATTCTGATATCATGGAGAATCTAAGGTGTTGTGTTATCATGAATGAGGCATCTGGGTGGTCAAATATGGAATAGAAAGTTTTGAAAAAGTTTATATCTCAATGATGGCAAATGTGTCTTAAAGCAAAGTTCAATTCCTTTTAAAAATGACTTAGAAATTTTTTATGTGCCTATCTTTTTAACTTAAATAACAAAAAAGAAGAGTATGAATTATAGTGAGAAGTGCATATATACTTCCAGATTATTTAGAAAACATATTTGGTTGCCATGCAATTATTTTAATCTGAGTTAAACCATGGAAAGTTTTCCCACACGTGCACTATTGTGCATATATATATATATAGGTTATGTTCTCACACCAACTTCATCTATAAGTGGTTTAAATTATTTTCACTAAAAAAGAAATGTGCTTTCAAGACCTCTATGGCTTGCCTATACACCATTAGTAATTTTTCTTCAACATATACACTTACTTTTAAGGCAGTCTATTGCTTGAAATAAGTAACTTATGCATCCCAGGATTTAGATTCATGAATTCTGTATCTTTGCAATAAATCATGAGTGCCTAATAATGAAACCACATTTAAAAAATTCAACAAAGTTTTATGCTTAAATGTTTGCCTGGATATTTGTCATGTATTCAGATTTTTAGTGGGAGTAAAACCATTGTAATTCTAATGATTACTTTAAATACAAACACAAGAGACTTTGTCAGATTCCATAAACAAACAAGCAAACAAACAAACAGAACAGGGTAACAAACTGAAACATAAAAAGTAATCTACTTAGGTAATCAGCTAGAATCTTGAATCTTACCATATAATTATTCTCTCTCTATTTCTCTTTCAACAAATTTCACCTCTCATTAAGCAGCACTACTTCATCATATCTAACTAAAAATAGACAAAAAAAAATTCTCCTGTTTTACTATTCCTGGCCCAATAATTTCAAAGAAAGTATTCTTTGTTCCTTCAAAATATATTTGTAATGAAAAAATGTATTATTTTAGGAGGGATGAGGATATGAACATAAAATTTTGACTCTATAGTAGAGTAAAAATAATATAATTCAATAAAAATCAATAATTATTTGAATGAAATAATAGCTCTAATTATTTGAAATTCCATTCAAATAATTAGAGCTAACTATCAGGAAAATCATGTTTATGTTTCTATTAATCTTTTAACATAAACTGTTCACTTGTGGCAAATATACAAAAAACAGCATTGAAGTTTTATATACTATTCATGACTTATTAGTTTTTCTACTATTAATGTTTCCTTGTGTAGAGAGCTACCAGTATACTTTAGTCAGCCAGTATAATTCCAGTGCAGGCCAGGCTAGATGACACATGATAACAAGACTAATACTTGTTTCTACAAAGAAAGATGAGAAAATTATATCAAATTTAAAATTAATGGGATTTTATATAAAAACAAAAGTATCTAATTTTTTCTGAAAAGATTATTACAGGCATTTACTATTAAAATACCATCATCTTTTACCCAGAAAAATTCTTTGAAATGGGATTTTAAAATGTTTTTGAATCAACCTATTAAATTTGTTACAAGAATTCAAAAAACAATATTCATAAATATCATGACTTATATTAATAGTAACCTTTCAACTATAATATATGAGGATGACAAGTTTGTACTCATTTGAAGGTGTTAATGAATGAAAACCTTTGCCAATTATTAATAGATTCTTCTCTAATTCTGTTATATAAACCATTCTAATGAAGCATAGCTTATTACTAATGATATCTTTGATTTGTTTAAATGTGAGAGAGGGATTGAAATAATTTATTTAGTATCAGATACAATACTTTTACAGTCACAGTAGGTAAGAAAGCTGCAATTTGTAGGCCACATTCTATAGGCTCCAGGAAAGGTCAATAACCTTTGCTGCAGGAAAATCAGGTCTTGGCTCTTCACACCTCCTCCAGAAGCTCAACCTTGAAGCTACACTTTAGCCCATTACTCCCCTGGCCACAAGGCTATTGGCTAATTATCTCTGAATAAAAATGTACTGCCCTTAATTTTCAACAACAAGTTTGTAAGCAGGAACAAAAACAAACAAATAAACATATCTTTCCCAGAGCATTTCTCTGGAGCTGAGGGATCGTACACATTCAGCATGTGCAGTGAATGGACACATTATCATATGGTTTATGTGCCTATCCTCAGTAAGAGTGAACACCTCCACTGAGAGGACCCTGCTGAATTTGGACACTGTCTTTCAACCCTTATATGCACAAGCCCAGCAAGGAAAAGTTTTTCACAAAACAGTGAGATTGTTTGCAAGCATTCCCACAATAACTCTAATAAATCCTCATTCAGAAAGTAGATTTATAACTGCAGTTCTAGAAAACATGATATGCTTATCTCATTTCAAATAAAATTATAGACTGCTCTAGATGTTGTGATGAATACAGGTCCAATGTATCCTTTGAGAATGAATATATGTGTGTCCCCTAAAATGCAAGCATTGTCTTGAGCAGTTTTCAGAATAGAGCCATTTGAAGAACAACAAAGCCCACAACAGACTTTGGCATTTTTCTTACCTGCTGTCACACAGTTTTAAAGTATGTGATGTCAGTTGCTTTAAGTTTTTAGGTAACCAATTGTCTTACAAATATACTGTGGGGTAGTTTTGAAAAAGGACAACATTGAGAATAATTTTGTGTGTTAAGTAATTAGAGTTTACATGTAGGTGAAAGGTTTTTTCTGTCAATGTTTGAAAGTGTGGGGTAGACTATCTAGTCTCATTTCTCCAGGGCTGCTTTTGTCCTGTTCCCCTTCTCCCCACAGTTTGCTTACAAAACGGAAACATGCTGCCAGAGCCCTAGAAGTTTGCAGAAGATTATTGGTGAAGATACTGACAGTCTTCCCTTCCCACACTCTTCATTGCTCCCTGTTTTATGCACATTGGAGAAAAGGCATACTATTGTAAAAAGATCCCATTGTCGGGTGAGCTGGAAGCTAAGTGCAGAAAGTTCACTGTTGTTCAGCTTGCCACTGAGAGTGAGCATAAAAACAGTCTGGGGTGAGTTTAGGAGTAAAGGCTCTTCCTTATGGAGGCTTGGGCTCTACTTTGTGTGAAAAGGACAAATGCTCTGAATCCCACATTGTTTCAGAGGGAGCAGCGTTGGGGGGCAGGAAGGAAGATGCTTTCCTTTTCCATGCCGATGGTTTATTTTAGATGTCCCATTGGTGAGAATGATGAGACAAGGCAAATAGATGACAAGAAGCCCCTTCACATCCCTGTTATTTGCATCCACACTATATCATTTTATTTGGGAAACACATTCTCATAGTCTAATGCCCCAGGTCACATCAAGCACCTGAGGGTGATCCACGCCTATAGCTTAGTGTCTAGCGCAGTGCCTGGCACACAGGGCCTGCTCCATGTGGCACCAGGCCATTTGTCCGCTGGATACATGGGTGGCCATTCTCTTATTGCATCTTCAGAAGAGGCTCAGGAGTTAGGCACTATGATATTGCCTGTTTAACCAATGAGAAAACTGAGATTTGGTAACTTGCCAGAGGTCACCAGACAGCAGAAGCAGAGCTGGGACAAGAATCCAGGTGTATGAGACAGAGCCCAAATCCCAGGCTCCTCAGCCCTCAGTAAATGTTGATGAGAAGAATCTTTATATTTAGCTGGAACTTGATTACATAAATGAATCCATATATATTTCCTCAAGCAGTCCTCCCAAACTGTTGTGAAGTATGAACTTTGCTCCACTTACAGTTGAGAAGACAAAGATTCTAAGATGGGATTTGTTCATGATAGAGCCCCAAGCCAACGGAGTCTGCTTCCAGTAGAAGTCAGGGGCCTTGCTCACACATTGCCCCATCTGCAGCACTGTGCATAGATGCAGGGTGCTTCAGGGCTATCACCTTGCTAAAGGTGGCTCTTCTTTACAGAGGGAGTCTGTGTGCCACTGCCAAGGCCCTCTCATCCTGCCTCTGAAACACTCCTGTCATTTGGCAATCTTCATCACTCAGAGGCACTTCTCCTGCTGCTGCCCATGCCCATCCTGATTCCCAGGCACCTAAATGCTGAACCTTGACTTTGATGTTCTGTGGGAGTGAGGGGGTGCATTTTCAGGGCCCTTTTTGGTGTGAATATGTAATTTACATAACTTGTGCCTATGGTTCTAGAGAGGTGCTTCATTTATTCATTCATTCAGCAGCAAGTACTGATGAACTCGCTATGTGCCAAACACCCCACAAGACACTGCCAACAATAGTTAGGAAAATGGATCAGCCAAAGAGATTCTATCTCTTTTCCTCTTATATCAAAATGGAAAAGCAAACAAAATTTTGTAAAGGCTTAATTTCCACCTTTACCACCATACTGCCAAGAGAGTCTTTCATACTCTACCTATTTCTTTTGGGCACCATCTCCTTTACCTGCTCTTCTGTGTAAAATAGACTCTACTGTGAAGTTCTGCACAGCAGGATGGAGGATAAATGCAAACAAGGGCAATGCTATGACCATTTTCAGATAAGGCAGTGAAGTTTAAAACTCAGTGCTTGGTGCCAGATGTGTCATGTGGCAACTGCAGCATGCTGGGCATGTCATTGGGAGTAATTCTTAAACTCTAACACAAAAGATTCCCTAAAAAGTTTATTTAAAGTTGACATGAAAAGATTTAGCATAGAATTAGATACCAGTAATATTATTCTTTCCTGTGGTTGGGAGATAACATGCAATGACACATGTAAAAAAATCAATGCTATATCAATGTTATTATCAACTTATGAACCAAATAAAACTTTAAAATAAAAGAATGTTAATATCCCTTAAAAATATCAGGATCTACTAATTGAAATTCTTCTCACATTCACTGTGTAGAAATTGTAATACCTGTGGTGGTTTCATAAAACAGGTGATTATGTTTAACAGATGCTTTTTGCATGCCACTACTGTCTTATTTACTTAAAGACAGATTAAGAATGTAGTAAAGCTAAACATTAAGCAGCTCCATAATTTTCAAAATACTAATGTTTAAAACCTCATGTAGATTCTGTATTCAAAGCAAAAAGTGGCTGTTACTCAAGAAACCTAAAAATAAAATACCACAGCAAGGAAAATATTTGCTTATTTTAGAATTACACAGAATGATAGAGAGAAAAAGGACTAATTTTTCTTAATTTCTCTATGCCTGAAGATGTTCTTGGTACAAAATTATCAGAAAATCATTTAAAATGTAATACAAAGTCTTCTATCACTTTCTTTTCTCAGTGACCTCTCTACTTAAAAAAATGTGAAAACATTGAAAACCTAGGTAAAATGGAAACATTTCTAGAAAAATACAATCTTACAAAACTGAATGAAGAAGAAGCAGATAACTTGAAAAGACCAATGACAGCTGATGAAATTGAAGAAGCAATAAAAAATAAATTGCTGACACACAAAAGCCACGGAATAGATGGTTTCATAGGATAATTTTACAAAGCATTTAAGGATGAGATAACCCCTATCCTTCACAGACTACTCCAAAATATCCAAGAAGACAGAAGATTCCCAAACTCTTTTTATGAAGCCAGCATCATCATAATTCCAAAACCAGATAAAGACATAACAAATAAAGAAAACTTCAGGCCAATATATCTGATGAACATAGACACTAAAATAAATACTCAACAAAACATTGGCAAACCACATCCAGCAATACATAAAAAGATCATACACCATGATGAAGTGGGATTCATACTAGGGATACAAGGATGGCACAATATTCATAAATCAATAAACATAATACATCACTTAAACAAAAGATAAAAGCACATGATCATATTGATAGATGCTGAAAGAGCACTTGATAAGGTACAGCACCCATTCATGATAAAAACACTCAGCAAAGTGGAAATAGAAGGAACATTCCTCAATATAATAAAGGCCATACACAAGAGACCTAGAACCAACATCACATTCAATGGGCAAAAACTTAGAGATTTCCCACTTAGATCAGGAACAAGAAAAGGATGCCCACTTTCACCACTCTTATTCAATGTAGTATTGGAAGTCCTAGCCACAGCAATCAGACAAGAAAAGGAAATAAAAGGTATCCAAGTTAGAAAGGAGGAAGCAAAACTATCATGGTGTGCAGATGACATGATAGTGAACAGAAAATTCTATAGACTCCACCAGAAAACTACTCGACCCAAAAGGTGAATTTGGCAAAACAGCAGCATACAAAGTCATATCCAGAAATTAAAGGCATTTTTGTATGCCAACACTGAAATATCAGAAAAAGAAATAAGGAAAAAATCCCATTTGATAGACCAACAAGAAAAATAAAGCACCTATGAATAAACCTAACCAAGGAGGTAAAAGATCTGTACTCACAAAACTACCTAACAGTGAAGAAAGAAATTAAGGAAGACACAAACAAATGGAAGCATGTACTATGCTCATGGATCGGAAGTATAAACATTATCAAAATGTCTATAATACCCAAAGAAATCTGTAGATTCAAGGCAATCTTTATTAAAGTACCAATGACATATCTCACACATACAGAACAAACATTTCTTTTTTTAAATTATTTTTTTTACTTATTTAAATTTTTCTTGTACAGTTTTCTGTGTTTTATTCCCACTCCAACCATGTGCTCCAGCCTTCCCCACTTCCCTCCCATTTCCACCCCTTAGTTTTTATCCATGTGTCATTGTTCCTGTAAACCCTTCCCCATTTCCCCTGAAATTCCCTCCCCTCTCCCCTCTGTTGATTGTCAGTCTGTTCTCAATTTCAATGTCTTTTGTTATATTTTGCTTGTTTGTTTGTTTTGTTGATTAGGTTCCTGTTAAAGGTGAGATCATATGGTATTTGTCTTTCATTGCCTGGGGTTTTTCACTTAGCATGATGCTCTCCAGTTCCATCCATGCTGTCATGAAGGGTAGGAGCTCCTTCTTTCTTTCTGCTGCATAGAATTCCATTGTGTACATTTACCATAGTTTTTTGATCCATTCATTTATTGATGGACACCTAGGTTGCTTCCAACACTTGGCTATTGTAAATTGTGCTGTTATGAACACTGGGGCACATAGGTTCTTTAGGACTGGTGTTTCAGGGTTCTTAGGTATAATCCTAGCAGTGGAATTGCTGGGTCAAAAGGTAGAGCCATTTTTAGTTTTCTGAGAAAATTCCATACTGTTTTCCATAGTGGTTGCACCAATCTGCAATCCCACCAACAGTGCACTAAGGTCCCCTTTTCTCCACAACCTCTCCAACACTTGTTGTTTGTTCCTTTGTTTAAGATGGCCATTCTGACTGGTGTGAAGTGGTATTTCATTGTGGTTTTAATTGGCATCTCTCTGATAGCTAGTGATAATGAGCATCTTTTCATGTGTCTCTGGATCTTCTTTATGTCCTCCTTGGAAAAGTGTCTGTCAAGTCCTTTGCCCATTTTTTAATTGGGTTGCTTATCTTCTTAAAGTGGAATCATGTAAGTTCTTTATATATTTTGGAGATTAAACCCTTGTCTGAGGTATCATTGGCAAATATGTTTTCCAATACAGTTGGTTCTCTTTTTATTTTAATACTGTTTCCTTTAGCCATGCAGGAGCTTTTTATTTTACTGAGATCCCATTTGTTTATTCTTTCCTTTATGTCCCTTGCTTTAGGGAACATATCAGTAAAATGTTGCTGCGTGAAATATCTGAGATTTTCCTGCCTATGTTCTCCTCTAGGACTTTAATAGTATAATGACTTATATTTAACTATTTTATCCAGCTTGAATTTATTTTTGTGTATGGTGTAAGTTGGTGCTCGAGTTTCATTTTCTTGCACATGGCTGTCCAGTTCTCCCAGCACCACTTGTTGAAGAGGCTATTTTTACTTTATTTTATGTTACTGCCCCCCATTGTCAAATATTAATTGACCGTAGAGGCTTGGGTTTATTTCTGGCCTCTCTGTTCTATTTCACTGCTCCAAGTGCCTGTTTTTATCCCAGTACCAGGCTGTTTTGAGTACATGGCCTTTTAATACAGTTTGGTATGAGGTATTGTGGTCCCTCCTACTTTGCTCTTCTTTCTCAAAATTGCTGCAGCTATTCGAGGTCAGTTATGGCTCCATATAAATTTTTGAAGTGTTTGTTTTATGTCTGTGAAATATGCCATTGGTAATTTAATAGGTATTGCATTGAATCTGTAAATTGCTTTGGGTAGTATGGACATTTTGATGATGTTGATTCTTCCAATCTATGAACACGATGTATGTTCCCATTTGTTTGTGTCTTCCTTGATTTCTTTTTTCAGTGTTGTGTAGTTTTCCGCATACATGTCTTTTACCTCCTTCGTTAGGTTTATTCCTAGGTATTTTATTTTTCTTTTTGTTGCATCAAATGGTTTTCTTTTTTTTTTTTTTTTTTTTTTTTTTTTTTTTTTTTTTTCTTCAAATGGTTTTCTTTTTTTTTTTTTTTTATTTCTGCTTCTTCTGTTTCGTTGTTGGAATACAAAAATGCCTTTGATTGCTGGATATTGACTTTGTGTCCAGCTGTTTAGCCAAATTCATTTATTACGTCAAGCAGCTTTTTGGACAAGTCTATAGGATTTTCTATGTACACTATCATGTCATCTGCGAACAATGATAGTTTTGTTTCCTCCTTTACAATTTGGATGCCTTTTATTTCCTTTTCTTGTCTAATCACTATGACCAATACTTCCAATACTATATTGAATAGAAGTGGTGAAAGTAGACAACCTTGTCTTGTTCCTGATCTTAGTTGAAAATATTTTAGTTTTTGATCATTGACTATGATGTTGGCTGTAGGTCTCTCATATATGGCCTTTATTGTGTTGAGGAATACTCCCTCAATTCCCACTTTACTGAGTGTTTTATTGTAAATGGATGCTGTACCTTATCAAATGCTTTTTCTGCATCTATTGATATGATCATGTGATTTTTGCCTTTTTTTGTTTATGTAATGTATTACATTTACTGATTAGCGAATGTTGAAACATCCTTTCATCCCTGGGATGAATCCCACTTGGTCATGGTTTATCACCTTTTTAATGTATTGCTGGCTGCGGTTTGCCAATATTTTGCTGAGGATCTTAGCATCTATGTTCATCAGCAATATGGCCCTGAGTTTTCTTTCTTTGTTAGGTCTTTATCTGGTTTTGGGATTAGAATGATGCTGGCTTCATGAAAAGAATTTGGGAGTCTTCCATCATTTTGGATTTTTTCAAAAAGTTTGTGAAGGGTAGGGGTTAGCTCTTCCTTAAATGACTTGTAATATTCTCCTGTGAAATCATCCAGTCCAGGGCTTTTGTGCGTTGGGAGTTTTTTTATTAGTTCTTCAATTTCATCTTCTGTTATCATTTTGTTCAGGCTTTCTGCTTCTTCTTTATTGAGATTTGGGAGATTATATTTTTCTAGAAACTTGTCCATTTCACCTAGGCTTTCAAATTTCTTGGCATACAGTTCTTCATAGTTTTTTCATACAATCCTTTGTATTTCTGTGGTTTCAGTTGTAATCTCTCCTCTTTCACTTCTGATTGTTTTTATTTGGGTCCTCTCTCTTTTTTCTTGATTAGCCTGCTTAAAAGCTTATCAATTTTGTTTATCTTTTCAAAGAATCAGCTCCTGGATTCATTGATCCTTAGAATTGTGATTTTAGTCTCCATATCATTTAATTCTGCTCTGATCTTGGTTATTTTCTTCCTTCTGCTTGCTCTGGGCTATTTTTCTTGTTGTTCCTCAAGTTCTTGTAGGCATAAGGTTAAGTTGTTTGTTTGAAATATTTATATATATTTTTTTTTAGGTAGGCCTGTACCACTATGAACTTCCCTCTGAGGACTGCCTTTGCTGTGTCCCACAAGTTTTGGGTCATTGTGAGTTCATTTTCATTTGTTTCTAGAAACTTTTTGATTTCTTCCCTAATTTCATTCTTGACCCACTCATTGTTTAATAGATTGCTATTCAATCTCCATGATTTTGAGGGTTTTGTTTTTTTCCCCTTGGGGTTGGTTTCTAGTTTCAGTCCCTTGTGGTCTGAGAAAATGCTTGGTATGATTTCAATTTTCTTGAATTTGTTGAGGCTTGTTTTGTGTCCTATCATGTGGTCTATCTTTGAGAATGTTCCATGTGCTTTTGAAAAGAATGTGTATTTAGTTTCTTTGGGATGAAGGGCTCTATATATATCAGTTAAGTCCATTTCATGTAGAGTGTTGTTCAATGTCACAATATCTTTGTTGATATTTTGTTTAGAAGATCTGTCCATTTTTGACAGTGGGGTGTGAAAATCCTGTAGTATAATTGTGTTGCTGCCAATACTTTTCTTGAAGTCCTCTAAGATTTTCTTGACGTAGTTAGGTGCTCCTTTGTGGGGTGCATATATATTAACAATGTTTATGTCTTCCTGGTGGATTCTTCCCTTGAGTATTATGAAGTGGCCTTCTGGGTCTCTCTTTATGGCTCTTCTTTTGAAGTCCATTTTGTCTGATATGAGTATTGCTACCCCGGCTTTTTTTTTTCCTGTCCATTTGCTTGGAAAATTTGTTTCCAGACCTTCACTTTGAGTCTGTGTAAGTCCTTTCTCCTGTGGTGGGTCTCTTGTAGGCAGCATATGTGTGGGTCATGCTTTCTTATCCATTCAGCTACTCTATGCTTTTGATTGGAACATTTAATCCATTTACTTTTAAGGTTATTATTGATAGGTACTTATTCATTGCCATTTTCATACCTTGTTCCTCTCCCTCTCTCTTTCTTTTCCTTCTTTCCTTAAAACAGGTCCTTTAGTATCTCTTGCAGAACTGGTTTGGTAGAGGTATATTCTTTTAGACTTCTTTTGTCTGGGCAGCTCCTTATTTTGCCTTCTATCTTGATTGAAAGCCTTGCTCGGTAAAGTAGTCTTGGTTGCAGGCCTTTGGTTCTCATTACTTGGAATATTTCTTGCCATTCTCTTCTGGCTTGGAGTGTTTCCATTGAAAATTTAACTGCTAACTTTATTGGTGTTCCCTTGTATTTTACTTCCTTTTTGTCCTTTGCTGCCTTTAAGCTTCTCTCTTTGTCTTGGAGTTTTGTCATTTTAATTATGATGTGTCTTGAAGTGGGCCTCTTTGGGTTCCCCTTTATTGGGACTCTCTTTGTTTCCTGGATGTGTGTAACTTTTTCTCTCATCAAATTAGGGTAGTTTTCCATCATTACCCTTTCAAATAGGTTTTCTATCCCTTGCTCTTCTTCTCCTTCTGATATTCCTATTATAGGGATATTATTACATTTCATGTTGTCTTGCATTTCTCTTAATCCCCCTTTATTCTTTCTGAGACTCTTTTCCTTTTCTTGCTCTTTCTGGCTGTTTTTTTTCCCCCTACTTGGTCCTCCAACTCACAGATCCAATCTTCTGCTTTTTATTCCTTCTAGTGTGTTATTCAGCTGAAGAATTGTATTCTTCATTTCCTCTTGACCCTTGTTGATAGTTTCTATTTCCTTTTTCATGTTGATATAGTTTGCAGTGAGTTCATAGTAGCTTCCCTGTAGTTTCTGGTAGCTCATTGAGCTACCTGATTACCATTGCTTTGAACTCAGTATGTTATGGTTGAGTTGCCTCTATTTCATTTAGCATTCTTTCTGAGGATTCCTTCTTTCCTTTCATTTGGGGATTGTTTCTTTGTCTTTCCATTGTTTGTGAGACTCTTCTTGTCAGCCTCAGCTTCTTAAATTGATCTGCTCTGGTTCCCTGGGTTTATGGTGTGAACTTTTGAGATTCTGTGGCACAGTTTCCTTTGGGTATCCTGGTTTTCATATCTTCCACTGTTTCAGCTGTTGGGATGCTCTCTTTTTGGGTCTAACTCTGTTTTTTCACAGTTTCAATTTTTTGTTTGTTTGTTTTCTCTCCCCTAGGATCACAGGTGTGAGCTCTGAGTCTTCCACAAAGCTTCCCCCTCTGATCACAGGGCCACCTCCACAGGTGTTTTTACACTCTCCTCTTCTCAAGTTCTTAGTTGAGTGAAGAGAGTTTAGAGAGCAAGATTTTGTCCAATCATCTCCAGAATTTCTTAGACTTTGGCATTTGGAAATCCTATACTAAAATGGTTCAGTGACTATAGACAGTGGCTCTAATCTATTCTTTAAAGTTCTGAGGTTAGTCAGTAGTGTGGAGCCTCAGGTCAGTTTGGCTGCCCAGGGCAGACCCACCAGGGTAACACCATGACTGTACATTTCAAAAATTTACATGAAACCATAAACAACCATGAATAGCCAAAGCAATTTTGAGAAAGAACAAAGTAGGAGGGATCACAATACCTTATATCAAACTGTATTACAAGCCCACTGTAATCGAAACAGGCAGGTACTGGAATTAAAACAGACACATAGACCAATGGAATAGAATAGAGAGCCCAGAAATAAAGCCAAGTCTCTATGGTCAATTAATATTTCACAAAAAGAGAAGCATAAAATGGAGTAAAAATAGCCTCTTCAGGAAATGGTGTTGGGAAAGCTGGACAGCTACATGCAAAAAATGAAACTCAAGCACCAACTTACACCATACACAAAAATAAATTAAAGGTGGATAAAAAGTTAAATATAACTCATTACAACATAAAAATCCTAGAGGAAAACAGAAGCAGGAAAATCTCAGACATTCCATGCAGGAATATTTTCACAGATATATCCCCTAGAGCAAGGGACATGAAGGAAAGAATAAATAAATGGAATATCCAAAAATTAAAAGCCTCTGAATGACCAAAGAAAACAGCATTAAAATTAAAGGAGAATCAGCCACATGGGACAACATATTTGCTAATGATAACTGAGACAAGGGTTTGACCTCCAAAATATATAAGGAACTCACATGACTCAACTCCAGGAAGACAAACAGCCCAGTTAAAAAATGGGCAAAAGACTTGAACAAACACTCTCTAAGGAGGACATACAGAGGCCCCAGAGATATATGAAAAGATGCTCAGCATCACTAGCCATCAGAGAAATGCAAATTAAAATCACAATTGGATACTTCACACCAGTCAGAGTGGCCATCATAGACAAATCAGCAAACAACAAGTGTTGGAGAGGATGTGGAGAAAAGGGAACCCTAGTGCACTGTTGGTGGGAATACAGACTAGTGAAGCCACTGTGGAAAACAGTGTGAAATTTCCTGAAAAAACTAAAAATGGAACTGCATTTTGATCTGGCAATTTCACTGCTGCACTTATATCCTAAGAACCCTGGAACACCAATCCAAAAGAACCTATGCACCCCAATGTTCATAGCAGCACAATTTGCAATAGCCAAGTGGTGGAAGCAATGTAAGTGACCATCGGTAAATGAACAGATCAAAAAACTATGGTTTATTTACACACTGGAATACTAGGCAGCAGAAAGAAATAAAGAGCTCATACCTTATTGACAGCATGGATGGAGTTGGAGAGCATTATGTTAACTGAAATAAGCCAGGTGGTGAAAGACAAATGCCATATTATCTCACCGTTAAGTGGAAACTAATCAATGAAACAAACAAGCAAGCAAAATATAACCCGAGAGATTGAAATTAAGAGCAATCTGACAGTAACCAGAGGGGAGGTGGGAGAAGATAATGGGGGGATGGGAGAAGAGTTTTCAGGAACAACTATAAAGGACACACGGACAAAATCAATGGGGGTGGAAGCAAGGGAGGGAAGTGGGTACGGCTGGGATGGGAAAGGATTGGTGAAGGGTAAATGCAGACAACTATAACTGAACATTGATAAAACAATTTATAAAATAAACAAATAAAAATGTGAAAACAAGCAGATCTCAAGAAAGACACTTTAATGTAAAAGTTATTCTGGTTTTCCAATTTCACTCAGAGTATTTTATGGAATACCAGTGATGAAGATAAAAGACAGACCTGTGCTTCAGATTGAAACCTCTGGGCATTGAGTGGACAGGAGGAGCACAGCCTCTACTATAATTATTTCCACAATGCTTTGTTGAGATACACAGTTAAAATTCTTTTCTAAGTAAGAGCATAATTTTTATACATTTCTCATCAGTTATGTTTACACATGACATAAAATGTTGTAATTTCACAAGATGAAAGAAAATATTAAAAGCATCAAAAATAAATTCCATATCATTGCAGACATATTTTAACTATTCTTTGCATCCAAGCCCTAGAATATATCTTTTTTGGGATGATTTCTGTTTGATCTCACATGTCAAAGTTGGGATATCCTTATGAAATGAATAAAACATACTAGAAGGAATATCCTTTAATATCTTAATGGCAAATTAAAAAAATGCAATAAGTTTTTTAGAGATATTTTATAATCAAGAAATAGGAAAATAGCTATTTCTACTTTCAAAATCAGTTTTGGTTGTTTAGATTTTTTGTCTACACTGACCAGAAATAATTTATGCATAAAATAGGACCATCAGTACCTTTTCTGTGGATTAGTTCAGTAGTAAGTATATTTGATTTTTATATTTGTTGCTATTTCAATTTGACTCTGAGTCACTGAACTAATTAATTTGGTGTCTCAGAAACACAACCATGGATTCTGAATGAAACATTTAAACAAGAGCATTAATGTTCTAATTATTTTGTTCTTATTCCTTGCCTAAAATGGATTATAGCATACAATTTTTTAAAGCCACTTTTTAAAGAAATCAAATGCTGGAGATTAATTCAAAATCTGAATTTTATAGACATCCAGAATAGAGTTTGTCTTTAGAAAAGTTTTCTGTTTGATTTTCATTGTTTCATTACTAGTTTAAATTTAACTTATAATATTTAATTATTTAAATTGTAACTCTTAAGTGACAATTGATGAAAATATTTAACAATGTGTATCAGTTTCTGTGTTCCTATATCAGATATCAATAACTTGCTTATATTGAAGATCTATTTCTCTCTACCTCTAAGAAACTGTGCCTTCAGTTGCTACACCATATGAAATACTATAGTTGGATCCTATTCTACATTCAAATAGATAAATTATTAATACTCTGCTGCTGTTAAACAAGCATCATATTTGCAACATTGAAATTCTGATTTGTCAAGTATTGGGATATGTAACTATATTAAACAATGCCTTGATGTGAGGAGGAAAATATTCTTTAGAAGGGGGGTCTTAATCAGTTTCATGCTGAGCAAAAGAAGATTGTAAACTCTGCATTAAAAGAAGATTTACTGAAAGTTGTTTTTGCTAGATGCACTGCATTCTAATTCACTGTTTCCCATTTGCTTTCAGTGGTTATATAGGTAATCTGCCAGCCACATTCATGAGCAAAATTGGATGTGGATTTACACTTGTGGAGCTATATTACAATGGGTAGATTTAAGGTATTATAAAATGAGTTTCTGGATTTGTTACAGAGGTATGGAGCCTCTCAGATACAGGCAGATAGTTACGACAACATATGGCAACCACTGTATTATAAAACAAAACAATGTTAAGTCAAAGTACCTGATTTTTTTAAACACTCATTTAAAATTTATTTTGATTCGTAAGTGCCATGCAGTTCTGATGGACAAGCTGATACTTACTACCTCAGAGACAGTAATGTTTTTTTCTGTCTTCTCTTTTTAAAATTTATTTATGTATTTTATTTTAATTGTTGTTCAAGTACAGTTTTCTGCCTTTTACTCCTATCCCAGCCCACCCCCTCAGCCCTCCCACCTCCCTCCCATTTCCACCTCCGCCTTGTTTTTGTCCAAGTGTCCTTTATACTTGTTCCTGCAAACCCTTCCCCTTCTCTCCTGAAATTCCCTCCCCTCTCCCCTCTGGTCACTGTTCAGTATGTCTTCTCTTATCCATAAGTTTTGGGGTTTGTAGTATTTGAAACCTTAAACAAAAGGACAAAATATAAATTATAGAAAATATTGGAGTATGAAAAAATCAAATTACATTCTCCTCGATCTTGAGAAAGCTGTTTCACATCCGTGTTGTGCAGTCAGTGCAAATCCCCATTACCAGAGAGCTTTTGAGGGGATAATAGGTAAGTCTTCGGAATCCAAAGAAGGTATTCATAGGACTCTAGGAATAGTAAATGATAACACATGGTTAATTTCTAAGTGTGAAATAACAATAATGCAAGTTTTTAAAAAATAAAACCTGTTATTGACAGGAATCAAGTATTTAAAAAATTATCAGGCATTATTTAAATACAATGAGTATCATTAAAGATCTAAAAGAAGATGCATTTTATTTTGGAACAGTTGGGTTCTCCTTGTTTCCAGTTCCTTCTTTACATTTCAAACTTATGAAGTTTTGGAATTTTGGAAGCTATTCAGACCTGGACACACACAAAAAAATATCACCATCAACAGTAGAAAGCAAATTTCTTTAGAACATTCATTTATGAACAATAAGATCTTTGTGGAAACTGTGGTAAAGGACAAAAATACTATTATGGGATAAATATATTCAGTGGGTGTAATAACTTGTTAATTTATAACCTATCAGAATTAACATTTCATGGATTTGTCTTGGGCTTTTGTCCCTGTATAGTGTTCTTGTATTAACAAGGTTTAATTCCAGTACTGACAGGAAAAAAAAAAATCAAACTCTCATGAACTGTCTTCACTGTGGAGAAAGTTGGTGATAATATAAAATGTTAGTTACAATAATGATAATCTTTAGTATGTTTAGCTGTCAGAATTTACACAGCTAACAACAACCAGTATTTTACTAAAATTCTACCTCATCAAACTAACTTAATTAGCAATTCAGACACTCATTTTTGTTTTGGATCCCCTGTGGCTACTAATTAAAGCTTAATCGAAACTGCTGAACTGAGGTTGCAATGAATTCATTAATATTAAAATTAGCCCCAGCAATTTTTTTTTGGGGGGGGGGCTGGTGCAATTTCTATTTGTTACTGTCAGAGGTTTGAAACCCAGTTGAATTGTTTTCTTAAAAAAAAAAAAAAACCGTCATACAATTTCTCATTCTGCCATTCATATAGCAAAGCACATATGACAAATGCCAACAGTTACACAAACAGGTCATTTCTGACTATAAAAGCTCAGTCTGCTTGGGCCACTTAAAAATATATTTAGCCAAAATACAACTTAAGATATTTTTCTGAAGTCATTCACATTACTTTATCCTCCTAAGTGCTTTCATATTTTGGATAAAAGGGAGGAGAACTAGCTCTGGAAAAAATTTCAAGAATTGATCTCTATGTATTACCTTGACAAGATGAATATGTTTGAAAAATGAACAGATTTAGTTCTTCACTTTGATTTTTCCACTTTTTGTAACATCAAAGATTACTCTAACAGCAGGACTGGTCATTCTGAAAAGCAAAATCCAATTAGCATTGAACCCAACCTCTCTGTATAAAACATAGTTTTTTAAAAACTGAAGTCTGATCTTTTATCAGAAATTGTTAAAAATGAAATGTAATACTGTTTTTCTCTAATAAAATAATCATGTTTGTGCATGCCTTTAATTATTTTCAATTTTTCTTTTGATGGTTTAAGTAGTAAATTTAAAACTATTACTTTTTAGCTCATATTAAAAATCATTTATTCAACATATGGATATTTGTAAATATTCTCAATTTCAATGAGACCACATTTTGCTTTCCAGTCTGTGACATGTAAATGCAAATTGGAAATGCTTTTCTTCTTGGTGAAAATGAAATGATTTTCATAAATCAAATCCCCTTTTCATATTAATTTTTGATATTTTAATAATTTTGTGGAAACATGTATATTTATTTTACCCTTCAGGAAAATTCTAAGTGTATAGGAAACAAACTTGTTGGCACTAAAATATACAGCAGTTAATACTATTTAGCATATTTTATTACAACAGAAAATTAAAATATGTTTATAAAATGCAAAACTTTACAAAAATATACATGAAAATTACAGTTTCATCTAGGTTTCATTTAGATAACAGATGTGAAAAATAATCACACCACATATAAAATAAATATATGTCCATTTATAATGCTTACATTAAATCAACAATGACCTATAAGGCACACAATTTTAAATCTTGGTGACAATTTCCATGAAGTTATTCAAATACATTTTGACTTTTGACAAGAGGATGTAATTTATAAAACAGAACTTGCCTATCAATGGAGTCCAAATTAACATAATGAGGATGCTTTTATTTCTGTAAACACAGATTCTAACATCCCAATATGAAGCCTTTAAGATAAAGCCATGGGGACAAATGGAGGCAGAAGGAAACTTGACTTTGGGTAATGAGCTCAGGATGTGGTGATACAAGTTGTGCACTTGATGCCTGTTTGGTTTTATGAACCAACATCACTACAGTGCATTTAACTGAAAAAGAGAAAAAAAAACAAAAGTAAAATTTATTGGGAAACAAGTAGAAAATAATGAATAAAATACTTGGAACCTTTATCTGATTTGAGTAAACAACAAAAAAAATTACTTAATAAATCTTCCTCCATCTGATAAAAAAATAATGTTTCTTAAATGTAGGTGGAAAAGTTGAGTCCAGCCTTCAGCTAGAGTCATCCTTGAAAAACTAAGGGAAGTGTTTTGACATTATCATTGAGTGACAAGAAACATGTCTGACATCATGTGATTTTTTTCAGTGTTTTGAGTTAATTTGCTATTGTGTTTCATACAGATACACTACAATCATAGTATAACCTTTTAAAATTGTTTTACCAGTTTCTGTTTCAAGTGTAATGAAGCTCATTGTTAGCAGAATGATTTGAGTTATTGGAGGTGCATATAATAAATTGTTAAGGGAAAATAGGTGCTTTGTTTTAGCTTACACAAATCAATTTATATTAACAAAGGAAAATGCCACTTTCATCAATAAATTTGAAACTCACCTGAGGAATAATAAAATAATTCACAAGTTCTTTGTACAAAATTTGAAAAAAAAATGGAACAGTTAAATAAGTAAAGTCAGCAACTGTCTTTGAAGCTTAAGTTTTAAATATTATTTGTCTAAAATTTTCAACACAAAAAAACAGGGATATTTTCCAAAAAGATCCCTAAAATATTACTGACATTCTTTAGATGCAGTTAAATTTGATATTTTTAAGCCAAGAAATCATCAGTATTTAGTCACATGGAAGCTTTCATCATTTTATACCAAGCCAGACTGGTAAATGCTGCTTTACAGCTGAAACATCTACAAAGGAAATTTCCCATACAGGATACAGGAGAATGTGCATTTACCCAAGAAATTAATGTATTATATTGCAGAGTATATGGTGATGTCACTTTGATATCATAGGAATGTGACAGTTTGATATGAATGTATGTGGTATAAAATTAATATGATTCTAAAGTAGAATACATATGATAGATAATAGATTAAGGTATTTTAACTTTATTGTTTTGAATGTATATTCAAACAATAGCCTTTTATCTATAGCCCTTTTAATGACTTTACTTTTCAAAAATTTATTTATGATGTTAAATTAGGGCATCATCTCCTGCATAGTTAAACATGCAATATTTGGGATTATATAAAATCTACCTGTTACACACAGATTTCAAGTAAATATTTTGATATTTCTCAACATATCAGACTTGTTTTGTCAGTATTTCATACCAGTGTCTTTCCCCAGTACATAAGTAAGAACTACTATTATACTTCCAAAGTTACAGAGATACAAGTTATAGATATATTATATTTCTTTTAATTGTGTCATTAATCTTAACTAGCATTAGGAGTCTTGTTACAATGTTTTAGGATATGAGAGAGTAATGATAGGCAAAGGAATACAAGGTATGCCTGGAAAAAGTCCAGCCATTGTTAATATAATGACAACAGTTTGCATGACATCAATGTAACCTGGAAGCCAAGGAGAGTGGACTAGAATGTGCATGTGTAAACAATGACGACTTCACTGTACTAGTCAGTGGCGGTGGAGATGCTGTTGAGTGAACATGTGTGCTGTGTGGCTGACACATTCAAAATGACTGAGTGAGTAGAGCAATGAATCTGCATCCAATTTTGTGTTAAGCTTGAACATTCCTCTGCTATTCAGAAAGTATTTGGATTATTCAGAAGGCTACTGTTATAGGCAACTGGTAATTTGCAGCTTGATCATGACAAAGTGCCTGTTCATGCATTACATCTGGTGCAGAGATTTTTGGTGAAACATCAAATCACCCAGGTGACTCAGACTCCCTATTGCCCAGATTTGCTGCCCTGTGATGTCTGGCTTCTCCCAAAATTAAAATCACCTTTGAAAGGGAAGAGGCTTCAGACCATTGATGAGATTCAGGAAAATGTGATGAGGCAGCTGATGGTGACTGGGAGAACTGTGTGAGGTCCCAAGATGCCTACTTTGAAGGGGACTGAGGCATCGTTGCCCTATGTACAATGTTTCTTATATCTTGTATCTTCTTCAGTAAATATCTCTATTTTTCTTATTACAGAAAATGGTTGAATTCTTTATGGACAGATCTTATATAATATATCTAGAATTGATATAGATACTTATTTTCTTCTCTTCTATTATTCTTCCTCTGACCTATATATGTTTCATCCTAAAAGTGTTATTATTTTTCAAATACTAGTAAAAAAGAAAAAGATGCCATGTTGTTGGGAACTGCCCTGCCTGGTTTCAGGAGTTGTAACCCCCCCCATGACTAAGGCTGAGTAAGCGCCCTTCAGACTGTTAGCCACTAGGAGACAAAGGTTATCTCCCTGGCAGGAACACTGCTTCTGCTTTATCCATAACTGGCCACCAATGCTTGGTCAGTTAGCCAATGACAGGTAAGATCCCTCAAGGGAGGGGTCACCTAAGACAGGCATGATCACATGGGAGGCCTTCAAGGAAGGACTTGGGGGGCTACAGCAAAAGGGGGTGATGGACCCTCACCCCCTGGCTATCCTGACATAGCCTGAGTCCTCATTCTTTCTGTGAGAAGTTTCCTAATCTCTTGGCTGCCTTGCTGACTCTGCTCCACTTAGGCCTGAAACAATGACAGAGGGAGGTGCAGCTATGTGCTGGATAGGGCAGGCTCCCCCGTGATCAGGCCTAAGAAAGAATATATAAAATCCCCTGAAATCTTCTTTGCTAAGAATGCTCTCAACTAAATGATAAGGGTCCGAGCAGGAAATGAGTTTGTTTCCCAAAGGTTTATAGCCCCTTAGCTAACAGACCCTTACTCAGAATAAGCCCTCAGAGTTTTTTGTATGTTATCTATTGTTTGATCCTTGCTGCCTGACAATGATTAATGAGCTTTACCTTTATTGCTGTGTAAAATGAACCTAATAAAAGCCATTGAGGAAGGAGCTCTTGGCCCTTCTCCTTTGAGAGATCGGCCACCTCTCTTCTCCAAGCAGACCATGTCTTGGTAGACTTATTCTCATCCATGGTGGCCAGGTGGGGCCCTGTGGGCAGAGCCCCACACCATGTTTAATTTATATAAGCCAAATAACACTTTTATTTATTTTTATAAACTGAACTAATGATTAAGGGGATTATGTAATTGCAATGAAATCTAATTAATAAAAATTAATAAAAATGTTATCTGTAAAATAATGATTTTAATAAATAAAATATTAAATGCTTTTCAGAACAATTTACTATGATTTTCTAGTACAATAATAACACAATAAGAAAAATGTGGCTTGTGTATATAAAATACTTCTTTTTGTGTAATATTTTTCCTATGTAAGGACAAACTGGAAGAGTATAAGAAACTGTTTGGGATGGGGGAAGGGAAGACAGAATGACATTTAGGAAATATAAAGAACCTTAACTAGCTTGAGTGTCTACCATCACATGATGCATGGTGACCAAGTGCTGACCACTTGAGTGAGTTCACTGGAGCTCATCTTAAATGTTGTGTCCTGGGTCAGTCCTGTAGGTGTGAGCTACTTTATAGAACATTTTTAGAAAAACTCCCTTTATGATGTTCATAACAGAGTGATCGAAAGTCAGAGATAGAAAAGCATTACAAAGGGAAAAATAAAGTGGTAGTCACCAAGGTTTGGAGGGGTGGGGTGAGAAGTTTAATGGGTAGGGTCTCAATTTTGCAAAATAAGAAGAGTTCTGTAAGTGAACGATGGTGACGGCAGAATAACAATGTGAGTATAGTCAATGCTCCTGAACTGTGCATTTAAAATGGTTAAGGTGATAAATTTTATGTTATGTGTCTTTTGTCACAATTTAAAAATAATATAAAATGTAAAAACCTTATTTTATTTATTTATTTATTTATTTATTTATTTATTTATTTATTTATTTATTATTATTATAGTGTTGTTCAATTACAGCTGTCTGCATTTACCCCCCCATTACCCCTCCACCCCAACCCCAGAGAAACCTTATTTTAAAGGCAATGCATTTCTGAACAGCTTCAGACAGAAGAGAATCCTCTGTTTGTGTTTCAGGAGCAATAACATGGTCTATGATCTGAGACAGCAGTCCTGGGACCTGGCAGACCAGGAAGAGGAGCAGATGTTGTAGGACAGCATGAGTGGAGAAATTCCATCCATATCTAATTAACATTTGGAAATTCATAGTCATACTTTTAAAGTAATATCCAGGATTTCTCAGCTCTGAGGAACAGTTAATAAACATCAATATTAATTAGATATAATAAAAATGAATTAATGAGAAACTAAGTTTTGAGATTTGAGCAAATAGTGTCAGGGAGAATAAAAATTGTCATAAAAGCTTCTCTCTAAGTACAGTAACTATTTCAATTTTGCAAGCATAAAATATGATTGTGGGATGGTGGGCTTCTAGGGAAGGTAGGAAACAGAGTAAATCACAAGGTAACAGGACAGAACTAACTGTAAGCAGGACCAATATCCTGGTGCACCGGTATCATTGTTCTGGTGATGGCAGAATTGCATTAGATGAAACCTGTGGTTTATAGAATAAAATGCTGCTTAAGTTAAGTAGTTAGTGAGTTTCATATCATTTTCTTTACCATTTTGTTTGTTGAGTCATTTAAAGTGAAAGTATGGATTTTCTACAAAGTCTGAATTAAAGATCCTTCTCAAATACATTAAAAATAAGTATCTGAACATTGACAGACCAAAATGGCATACCTTGTATGGATAAAATGCAACCCTTTCCGATAGCTTTCACAAGCCTTAGCCATGTCTTGGTATTATACCCTTTACAGAAGCATGCAAGAAAATCCAGTGATTTGTTGTTAAAGATTAGGACTGATTGAATTATAGCCAGAATGCCTAACAATTATGAGTAAACTGTATAATTAAAAAGATTGATTCTACAATTTTTGGAATGATTTGGGAATGGATTTTTAAATGAACATTGTAACCTATGTGCATTTTGTCCTTGAAATTATAAAACATATACAAAAATATTAAAGCTGAGCCTAACACTCCTTCTCCCCGACATGTACACACTTATATTACTCTGCTTCTAGCACTCATTGGCCTTTCAGCTAGAGGATTACAAATCACACTTCTTGTAACTGAAATACCCAAACAATATTGTGATTTACGTTTAAAATTTATTTTCAGGTGAACATGAAAGCCTTGTTTAATTAGTCTATTATGACTTTAATATTTTCTTTATTTAGGTGATTAAATATATACTTTTCTCCTGTAAAAAGCAAAAATACAAAAACAAAATTTGAGTGATTTGTGACATACATTGCATTTTAATATGTATCAAAAATCTGAATTTCTTTTATTTTACATTAATTTTAATAATTTCCCCCAAATGCAAGACATTATAATAACATTTAAAATATAATATTTTTTCTCACTTAACTTCACAACATTATGTATTTCAAAACCTAGTTTAATAGCAAGTATATAAATATGCACAAATTGCATTAAATTCAAAATAATATTGGTGATTTTGATATACTTTTTAATCTCTAAATTGATGAAGAATAATCATCTTCTTTTTCACTGGATCATATATAATTATAAATAAGTACTCTGAACAGTTTTGAAAATTTAACAAAGAACTAAAGGTTTATTTCTAATATATAAAGAAATATACCACTAGTCCCATTATTTTTGCATTAAACTTAGCTTGCAATGTACAATGCAGATTAACCACATTTTGGTAAAGATTAATGATTTAAATACTGATCATAATTATGATCATTACAAAAGCCTTTGTTTCTGTTATAATTCATAAATAAAGTTTATTTTAAAAGTCTTGTATTAATTCTACTGATTGTTTTATGATTGATTCTTCAACGACAGTTAATTATTCTCAGTATATTATTAGTTATGAAATGTAAACCAGCATCACTTAAGTCTTTTCACTTTTAGTTTACTTGTAAAACAAATGCTGGTAATTTCTTAGATCATATCAGATGATTTAAGCCTTTTTTAATTTTTTTTTTTTAAATCTGGCCTTGGCTGGTGTAGTTCAGTGGATTGAACACAGGCCTGCGAACCAAAGTGTCACATTTCTATTCTGTCAGGGCACATGCCTGGGTTGCAGGCCATGTCCCCAGTAGGGGGTGCGTGACAGGCAACCATACATTGATGTTTCTCTTCCTCTCTTTCTCCTTCCTTTCCCTTCTTTCTAAGAATAAATAAATAAAATATTATTTAAAAATTTGGTTTGTTAAATTGTTTTAGGTATATTAATAACACATTACTACAATAAACATCAACATAAAAAACAACATATACATGGCTTAAAGCACAGAAAATTATTAGTTAGCTTTACTTTTTCCTAGAAAACTCAAGATGGATATACATAGAACTTAAGAAATTATTTATCCAAAAGATAATTCTAATGATTTGAGGAAACCAGTGGAAAGCATATGAACTTGCTCTAAACCTAATATACCATTTCAGCTGAACAAATATGACACATTCTTCTAATAACTCTTATGCAATCTCATTTAGAAATTTATCCACAACTTTTATTAGAAACATTTACATAGACAATTTTAACCCAAATCTAACCTTATCTGAATAGACAGGAATTGAGTCCTTTGAAGCATTTATGTGTGGACTGTTTCAGTGATAGATTTTTCTTTAATAATGTGAGTGTTTAAGTGTAATAGCAACAAATATATCAAAAGGTGAAGAAGGAAAAGGAAAGATGAGATGATAGAGATAAATATGGGAGAGACAGAGACACAGAGACACAGAGAGACACAGAGAGAGACTGAGAGCTCTCCCTAAGATGAGCAGTCAGTACTCTCTAACTGCAGGGAAAGTATGAATGCATGGCTGAGGTACAGTGGAAATCATGGTACCATGGGAAAGAGTAGGAAACCAGTTGTCCAAACATGTATTGTGGCAAGTACTCCAGAGTTCCACTGTCCTGTTTCCCTGTTTTACTTCTCATAAAAGTGTATTGTGAGGAAGAAATATTTATTTTCTTTCACTTTTTGAAAGGGAGAGTTACCAATGGTCACAACATAGTTCATGAGATCAATATAACCGAGAGAAAGAAGAAAAAGTGGAAATTGGTTTGTAACCTTTTACAATGAAATTAATGTGTCAATAACTTCAACCTCAGATTTATCACCAAAATGTTTCTTGGTGACTAAAGTTGTATAATCAGGAAAGTATGTACAAGAGAGTGTTGAACAAGAGTTAAATATATGCATTGGACAGAGGATGAGAAAAGAAGAAAACAGTTAACTTTTTCAGCATTTGTTAATATTCATCTAACAGATGGGCACAGCATGTGCTAATATGCACACCTGGGCTAGGGGATCAGGCTGCCTGGATTTCATGAGGACCTTAATTATAAACAGACAAGGGAAAAGATGCCACAGGTCAGCCAGAAGGGCAAAAGGGTGGAAAGAAAGTGCCAAATTCTTAAAGTTTCCCAGAAAGTAATAATATCCACAACATTGGTAGCACATTTCATGTGAAAAAAGAACCAGACATGGTTCTTTCATCAAGGAAAGAAGGTGCTAGCCAGGCTCCATATTCCATCCATGCTCTGCTTTATATTTACCCATTATTACGTACCTTTTTTAAGAAGATAAGTCTCTTATCATTCCAAAGAATCTCTATCATGCCATGTTGACTCATGCAGTAAGTCAGGTAGAAATCAAATCACGGATATTGGCTTTCCTCAAGAGTGGCATTTCACTGGGACTCTGATTCGCCCACAGGGTAGGACTTTCCTGCTTTTACTCCTTCTTTGCTCACTCTTGGAGACTTTTTAATAGTCATGTAATCCTCAGACCCTCAGCTCTGGGATCCTGTCAGCCTTGGGTGACCCTCTTTTTATCTTTGCATAACTTTACTACAAGATTCTTTTTCTACCCAAATAGGAATGATGCTGTTATAGGGATGCTGATTTCTAAGTGGAATTTTATATTGATAGTATCTCATTTGTTTCCCTCCATTCTATTTCCATAGGTTCTATCTTTCTGAATGCCATCACTTTCTGTCCCACTCTTATATTGCCTTGGCATTTGATTCCTCTTCAGTGCTTCTAACTTTTTCACAACTTATTTAGGTTCTATGAGGAACTGGTTCCACATAAGAGTTAAAGGGAGGAGTATTTTAAGTTAGTCTTTGGAAAAAGAGACAATTGAATTGTACTCACTATAGTTTACCTAAAATTCAATGCAAATACATTTTTCACACATTTACTTAGGAATGAACAAGTACATATAAACAAATAAATAAAGAAGTTTGGTTGACAAATAGGTAACATTATACTTAGTTTTAAAACTTTGAATTTTAAAGTAAAACAAAAGGAAAGCCAAGATTAAAATTAGATTGCTTTAGGATGAGTTTTTAGGATGAGAAAACCCAACTGGCAGTGGCTTTAAAAAGCTCATTTATTGTTTACTCGGTGAGAAGTCCTGAACTGGAAGTCCTAGTGATATGTAGGCTGCTCACCATCCTGAAGGCTCAAGTTTATTCCCATATATCTGCTAGAACTACTTTAGTAGGATGGTAATTGTTTTTGTGTTTTGTTTTTTTTTTCCTGGAAGCTTCTTTCCTCATAAGAAGACTGAGGCCAAAGTTCAAGAATTACATTCTGTCCCCAAAGATTTAAGAGCTAAGGTGTTGATACTCTGGTAAGTGATGTTTTCCATTGTTTCTTTCTCCTTTTATCAAAGAGACTCATCAATAAGACTTTTTTTATAAGACTGGTTTTATTTTAATGTGTAATATATAAGGTATAAGACAACTACATATTACACTGTTATAAATACAAGATAAATAAGACCAGTCAATGAGAACTCCTGAACAAACAGTATCTTCATAACTTCCATACTTATCATCGGTGCTTTCACAATATAATTTAATAAGATCACAATTTGAAGAATGATAATTGCAGCTTCTATAGCAAATTTCAAACTTGGTTCACATACCCCTGCTTGTTTATTGTCTTGAGGTTTACTAGTGACCATAGACCAAGGCTAATCCATTGCAAGTTTTTATGTTTTGGGTTAACTTAAGCCTCATTGTGAGAAGCTCTTAATTTTGCAATCATATCAGTGGAATTTTGAGCAGCATTAACTGCCAGTATAACAAAAATAACAAGAAGATATCATGCAACCTCTGCAAGAGCAAGCTGTTCTCAAGGCTCCATACTGTTTACATAGTTTTCAAGGTATATGAAAGGGTTGCTTCTATAGTACCTCCACCTGAAACCACACATTTTGACTCCAAAACTCTCTTCACTACACAAAGAGCATCAGGTAAAGAGTGCTCCATCTCATCACACATAAAATCGTCTGCCCCACATAAGATAATTGATTCAGGTGTAGCAGCCTCAGTGTTTTGAGCAGGATCAGTTCATCATCAACAATTCTCTCCTGGACTACTGCTCATCCAAATATTGAAGCTTCAAAAGTTTCTTCACCTTCCAAATTAGCCAGGGTTTACAAAACAGTTGCTGCAGAAGCTTTAGCCATGTGTCTAAGGTCTCCCTTTTTAAAACTGTTCTAACTAGTGGCAGTCTCCACAAAATACTTCAGACACATAGCATCAATTGCACCAGTGGTTAGAATAAGGCTGGCACAAATTGCCAGGACCTTCTGGATTAGCTCCTTGGTGATATCCAATTCTCTCTGTCTAATCTCGTGCAACTTTTCAGGGTCTATAATAACCACCTGTATACCAAGGTTCATTTTTATTTTCTGCAGTCTCCAGTCAAGGCAAGCAATTTTTGCATTAACTATTCTCTTGAGCACGCCATGGGATCCCGCCACACAGTTCAGTGCATAGCCATTTATGAACATACTGTCCATCTGACTTGTCCCAAGGGCTTTCAGAGTAGTAATGAAACTGACTGGTTAGGGGTGCCGCTTAAATCTGTGCTTTTAATTGTAAGTACAGCATGGACCACATCAGTGAAGAAATCACTCTTCTAATGATTTTTGGATGACATTGATGTCTTAGAAGCATTAATCAGGCAATCTCTTCCAAGTTCATCTGTGTTGATGATTATATTTACACTGATATAACACACTGTTACCTTGCAAGAAGTCGACAGCCATAAAAACTGATGTGGAATGAATTTTCAGTCTGACCAGTTCTTCCACTTTTTTTTTAGTTCTGCTGCAATAATAATTACACAGGTAGTTCCTGTTCCCACTTCTTTGTCTTGCAGATCAGCTACTCATGATGAACTTTAGTTGCAGGATGTCCTACCTCCAGTAACTTCAGGATGGTTGCACCATCATTAGTAATGGTTACATCACCAATACCATTTACCAACATTTTATCCAAGCCAACTGGACAAGATAACTCTTTACTATATTGTCCACAGAAGCTGCAGTCATAATATTCTGGGGGTGGATCGCCTGCCTTCCCAGTGCTGCAGTCCCTGCATGTGGACAAAGACACCTCCATCTCATGGCAGGGTGCACATTGAGCTTCACTCACACCACAACAACCAGCCTTTCAGTCCCTATGCCAGGTTGCAACCACATCAGCAGTGCCTGGAAGGAGCCCTGCCAATGCAGTAGGAGCTGTTGGACACAGGGCCATCCCTGCTTGGCTGAGGGGCAGCACAGGAAAGTGCAGTAACACTCTATGAGAGTTTTCTCAATTCCTCCAGCTGACAGCTGCATCTTACATCCTTGGCTGGAGCTGGGTCACATGGGACCTATGGAGCCATCATGATTTTGTGGCTTTTAGCTCCTGATGGGCGCCTAGGTGGAATAGAGGTCTGAGGATGACTTTTGACAGACCAGGCTGGTGGATCTACTGCAACTTTGCTTCTAAGAGTATGTATTTAGGGATACAGTAATGACTTTTTTAAAAGTATTTAGTTGGAGGAGGGGCACTACCACCAAAATAGAAACAACAACAAAAAACTAAAATGAATTAGAAATGAACCTTAGCTATTAAGTCATAAAGGAAGTTCCTGTCAGCAGAAAGCTGAGACTCTATACATGATGTAGTTAATACATAAGCTGATTTCTCACTCAGATTTTCTAATAGAACTTTATGTATCTGATTTGCTCAGATTTGCATCTATTCTCAATGAAATAACATAAATTGAATCATAGATCATCTGGATAAACACTTATCTCATATTCAAGGGAAAAATGGTATGCAAATTGAAGTAAAAAATGCAAAACTTAAGTTTGACTAAATGAATTCCTTCTCAGTTAACTTGCAAGGGACAGGTATATGGGTGCTTTCTTGGAGACACAGATCATCATCATACAGTGGGCAGGAAATTGTTTTGAAAAGGGTTACTTTTTTATTGTTGTTCAAGTACAGTTGTCTCCATTTTGTCCTCACCACTCCCTCCACTCCAGCCATCCCTACCTCCTACTCTCGATCCTACCCCCCTTTGGTTTTGTCTGTGTGTCTTTTATAGATGTTCATGAAAACCCTTCCCCTTTTTTTCCCCATTAGCCCTCCCACCTCCCCTATGGTTATTGTCAGTTTGTTCTTAATTTCAATATCTCTGGTTATATTTTGCTTGCTTGTTCGTTTTGTTGATTAGGTTCCACTTATAGGTGAGATCATATAGTATTTGTCTTTCACTGCCTGGCTTATTTCACTTAGCATAATGCTGTCCAGTTCCAGCCATGCTGTCACAAAGGGTAGGAGCTCCTTCTTTCTTTCTGCTGTGTAGTATTTCATTGTGTAAATTTACCATAGTTTTTTGATCCATTAATTTACTTACAGCAACTAGCAGCAACCCTTTCACAACCAAGGACAATTGCATCATGGCTGTTAACTCAACTAAACCATGTCACTTAGCAACATGGGAAATGAGAACATCTAACACCACTAAAAGTTCAAATTTGAGTTAGCTAATTCTTCTCTTGTGATGTCTCCTGTAGTTCAATTTGTATATGAATTTAGTTTTGAAAACTTGAGCTTAGGGGTTTAGAAGTCAAGTTGAGAAAAATAAGAGACATTTCAATGTTACACTGATGTTTGACAGAGCCTTCTGGAGAATAGTTTTGAATAGCCATTATTTTCTATCTCTGAGCTTTAAGCTTTCATTTTTTTTCTGCTCTGTATGTTGCCAGCTCACTTAATCCTTGGTAGTGTAGTATTCATTTCATCAATTATAAAATTTAAGCAGTCATGTTTTCCCCATCACGTAGAAGAGTGAAAGGACTACTTTTAAACTGAGTGCTGTTTTTAATTTTACTTATGTCATATCATTAACCCAGAGTATAACAGTCCTTCCTAACTGCCTTAATTGCCTCTGCTTAAGAAATGACTTGGGACTAGAAATCACCCATCACCTGATTGTCTGAGTTTCAGATTCTGTCATAATAATATCTAATACTGATCCTTGCAAAAATTTGAACTGCTGGTTATTACTGTCTCTAAACCTATTTAATAGCCAAGGAAATAGGGCACGCAGGGTTAATGTCACTTCTATCAAGTAGCAGAGCTAGGATTCATACACAGGCAGTCTGGATCCAAAGCCATTACTCTCAACCTTTGGTCTCTTTGGCCCCAAACTAGGAGCAATTATAGAAGTAGTCTCTGGCATTGCAGGGCAACACTTACTCCACCAGGACCCAATTCCCACCTCTCCAGCTATGCCTGTCTCAAGTGCTTGCTGTGTGGCATTGCACCCACATTACTCTTGGCCACTTGTGTAGATAACAAATGGTATCATTGGGAATGATACTATTATCATTGGGAATGATACTATTAGTCTTGGCCCTGTCACCTTGAGTTTAGCTTTATCTGTTCCTAGAGTCACTTGAAAGGATCCATTTATCTCTGGGCTTCGCTTTCTCATCCTTCCTAGAAAATGAAAACAAAAGCAGCCATAACACCCCATACTTGAGCCCTCTTAGCACATATAGGTTGAAACTTCCTTTTCATCTGAGAAGCAAGTAGGAACCCAATGGAGTTTCTCTCCTTCTTGATTTCTTTGGGTTTTAATTTGAAGAAAAAGAGAGAGAACTAAAGGGGACCAAGTCATCTTCCAGGGCTCCATCAGCAAACCTGTCTCCTGGGGCTGTTCTGATGAATGGCTATGCCCCATACCAAGTCCCTGTAATAGGTGTCAGGAAGGTGTTTACTCAAAGTTTTACACCCAATTGTCCTGAAGGTCAAAACAATAGGGTATCTTCCATGCAGGTTAAACATCTTTTTATTGGTACAAACTCTGTTAGAGAAGACTCCTTGTTTGCTGTTTGATAAGCTCAGTGGGGTCTTTCTATATTCTTCCATGCTGAGTTAAGAGGACTCAAGGGAGGAACTATGGGCATTTCTGCCCTGAACTGGGCTTCAGGCCTGGTGAAGAAAAGCAGTGAGATACATATGCCCATGGACTCACCAGCTTTGGAGCATGTCTGTTTTACCTTTAAAACTCTAAAATATTTTAAACCAAAACAGTAATATCAAAAGTTTTTTCCCTGGGAAGAGCTATTCATACAAAACACAGATGATATAATTCCTTAAAATTAAGATGTATTTTTTGTCACATTAAACAATGACCTCGGAACCCCAAATTACTTTTTCTCTTCATTTGTGATCTTTACCCATTTTCTCCTCTCAGCTTCTCCACCTCCTGCACAAACAAACCCGAAGAAATAAAGAGCAAAATGCCACAAGATGAAAATATTATCTCCTATCTGCAGCCCACAGATGTGTGTTGGTGAGATTCCTGACCCTCTTTCTGAGGCAGAGGAAGCCAAAGGTCAGAGTGAATTTCCTAAATGTCAGATACTTTCAAAGTGCTGCCTTGTGTCAGTTCACACCATAACTGGAGTAATCTCCAGTTTTTTTTTTTTTTCCCCTGTTACACGTGGTGGCACTTTCTGCAGGACCTGCATTGAAAGACTGGACTACCTAAGACCAGTAGAGCCCACTGAATGGCACTGAGGATGCTCCAGAGAGCAGAGACTTCTGTGGCTTCCATGGACATAAAAATATGCTTCTCTTTAAATGCTGATAAGAGTTTAGTTATTTTAAGTTACCCATGCTACCCTCCACGCATGTGAATGGCCACTTGTACTTTCCCAAATATGGAGATGAATTCAAACCATTAAATCTATTGGATTTGACTTGAGATAAACATCATAAGGAAGCCTGTGTTTAGGAGGAAATTAAGCCTGCAAGTGTTTGCTGAAATTTTTGTCATTTTCTAAAACTTTTAGGATTGAGAAAGATGGATGGCATGTGATGAAATAGCAGGAGGAGGTAGTACTGAAAATGGAGCCACTGGGGCTGGTCAGGAACTGAGTTGTAGAGATAAAAGGGAAGGATTTGGACCAGGCAGGATGATAAATCCCTACTTGTGAATAGCCCTGGGGCCATGACCTAGGTTCCACTACTTTCCTCATCCTTATTTATGAAAACTGGTGTCCAGAGAGGTGGAGAGCTTGCTGGAAGTCTTACTAGCCAAAATTTATTGTCCCCTCCTGAGCTGGAAATGTTGTACTTTAGGCTAGATGACCTCTAAACTTAGCTTCTGGGATGACATTGGAAGGCATACTATGGAATCAGGACTTGGTTTCAGACAAGACAAATGAGTGTGTTATCCAGTTTTTGAGATAATTGTAAGGGCACTGTGAGCTGAAAGTATGTATTAGGGCAGGCTGGTGAGTGTGGAAATGGATGAAAGCCCATGAAATAAGTCCTACATAGGAAGAATTCATGGCACTCTACTCAGAGACTGAATATATTTTTGGACAACTTCCAGACCATACATAAAAAACAGAACTCTGGCTCATAATCTACGACCACCAGCCCAGGAAAGAAACCTATTCCCTTTAGTAACCAGACCAGAAAGCTATCCTGCTGTCTTTAACTCTGACTTTCATTAAGTGAGACCATAATCTCTAACAACATTCCAAAATCCAAATAATAATCGCAATGGCCAGGACTTGGTAAATAACTGACAACATCCTTAATTTTTGTTTCTACTTCCAGCTCAAGACTGAGCAGAGAAAGCTTAATATGCATAACTAACCAATTACATGGTATGCCCCTCTGCTAGCTAGTTTTCCTCCGGATACCACATTCCAACATCCCCCAATCAGGGCACTTATGAAATACCCTGATTATTACCATTTTCCATCATAAACCTTTTTTACTCCCCTGTTGGCTTTTAAGTCTCTGCCAAAACACAGGTGATAGTGGCTGACTCTCTTTGCTATAACAAGCTCTGAGTAGATAGGCTTTTCTTCTTCTTGCTTGATTGATCTATATTTCTACATTGTATATTGTTAATGGTTGTTGGGAGAGAAAAAGACGGCTGAGAGAGGCTGAGTATAAAATTGCTGAGGAAAAGTGACTTCTGGGAATGGAGGTGTCACTACCTGACCCAGAGAACAAGAAGGAAAAATAGAGTTTTGGAGAAAATTGGATCTAGATAAAAGTTCAATTGTAAATTTATTGGATTCTTTGGGCTTTCTTGGTTCTTTAAACATGACATATAAGGAAAGGCTCTTTGTTTTTAAAGCTATTATTTAAGCATTTTTAAAATTATGTACAGGGTCCTATGCTAAAGGCTTATATACACTTTATCTCATTGAATCTTTGGAACAAATCTCTAAGGGTAGATTTTCTTTTCAGTGTTTAAAATGAGGAAACCAGAGCTCAAAGAAGCAAAAGATAATGAGTGCAAGATCACAGATCTGGTCAGAGTGAGGATTTAAATTCAAGTGAGATTGACATTCAAACCAATATTTTTGTCACTTCAGTATCACTTTTGCTTCACCACATATATGGCCATGAACTTCTGGAAAATGGAATTGAAGCAAACAGCTTCAGAGTTAGAAATTTGACTTTGAGAATCATTTCTTGCATCTTTGACATTAACAACCAGTCTGTATCCTCATCTGTGATGGACATCTAATAAAGTTTTTAGATGCAAAATAGTATTTGCATTGGTAATGGCCTCTTTTAAAAATGTTGGGAAAGATGGGGTTTTATTAGTTTTATTACAAACACTGTTGAGCTTATATCAGAATGCCTACTTTGTATTTTCCCTCTGCTGTTTCTAGCTTAGAAAATGTGGGTGACCTGTTCCACCTCTCTGGCCACAGATTTTTTCTTTATACTGGAATTGAATATAATGTCTTTGTTTTCTCCCTGATGAAGTTGTGAGGCTCAAATGATCTGATGCATAGGGAAGTACTTTGCAAATTATAAATTGCAATATAAATGAAAGATAAACTCAAATAATTACTATAATTCTAATATTCTTGATTCTGAATGATTGTAGAAGAGGTATAATATTTTCACAGAAGATTTTTCAAGTACCTGCGGTTCATTTATCCCATCTGCAAAAAATCACATGCATTCCATATGAGATAACAAACTACATGGACCACTTATTTCTCAAATAGTATGTGGAAACTACTAAAGGACCCAAGTATGCTCTGACTCTGTATGTATAATAGTGTGACCTTAGGCACCTGATCTTTGTGAACAGTAAGTGAAGAAGAACATCTCTAACCAGCTGACTTCACAGAACCTCTTGTGAGTTTCCCATGAGGTAATGTGAGAAAATGCTCTATTAAGTGTGAATACCCACAGTAATGTGAAGTATTATAATAATGCATTTAAAATGTGCTATTTAAGTGCCACTTACTATTTTTGTGGTTTTATTATAGTTGAAGAGCATAATGGTTTTCAGCAACTAACAACATAGTTGTGGGATCTTATACTAACACACAAACTCCCTGGGTGTTTCACTTTAATCAGATACTGATTTTGTTTGGAGGTACATATTGCTATAATTAACTTTCACCATATTATGTGCTTAGCTTTGAATTCTGGTTATATAACTTAGAATTATTTCATTGCATTTACCCCTACAAATAGGTCCTACTTTATTTCTAAATTAAATAGCATGAGAGGACAAACCATATGAAAAACTTGGCTAGACTAAGAGGAAAGAGAGGTGAAAATTGGTGGAAAATATTTCAATAAATTAATGTGTGCTGATAACACCATATTATTGGTAGAAAGCAGCAATGATTTCAAACAACTCTGTTGAAAGTAAAGGAATAAAGTGCCAGAAGAGGACTGCATTTGACACTCAAGACAATAAAAATCACGACTATAGAAGAAATACACAATTTTAACATTGACAACAAAGATATTGAAATTGTTGAAGATTTTGCTTACTTAGGTTCAGTCATCAATTGAAACAGAGACTGCAGCCAATAAATCAAGAGAAGCCTAAGGTTCCAAAGGGCAGCAATAGATGGAATGGGAAATGGCACCAAGAGCAAAAATGTGTCATTAGGGATCAAGGTTTAGGTCATCCACACCTTTCTATTCCTAATTACTATGTACAGATGTGAAAGTTGGGCAGAGAAGAAGTCTGATAAGGGAAAAGATAGACCCATTTGAAATATGGTGTTTGAGGAAAGCTCTGTAGATACCCTGGACTGCCAGAAAGGTGAACAACCGGATGCTAGAAAAAATTAAGCCTGAAACATTGCTTGAGGCAAAAGTGAAAAAACTGAAGCTGTTGCACTTCGGGCACATCATGAGAATGCAGTGCTCTTTGAAAAAGGCAATAATGTGGAGTAAGATAAAAGGCAGCAGGAAAAGAGGAAGGTCAAATGTAAGATGGAATGACTCCATAAAACAAGCCTTAGGCATAAGTCTGCAGAAGCTAAGCAGGACTCCTGAGGAACAGGCCTTGTGGATATTATTCATGGGTTCACCAGGAGTCAGAGTCAATGGTATGTAACACACACAGGAAACATGCTACCAGGCTCAGCATACTTATAATTTTCCTCTAAAATATCATGTAAGACTTAATATCTTTCTATATGGCTACCTTCAGCTATGGCTGAGTGGATATAAAGCTTTTATTTTGGAGAAAAAAGATTGTTAATAATTAAGATGGGGAAGGGAAATTAAAAAAATAAATGCTCCTTTGAGTAAAATATGAAATCAACCAATTTAATTTTAGACAAAAATTTAGTAATATTTTATCTAGCACCTACAATATTTATCCTTATTTTTTTACCTCAAGGAATCATCTTAACATTTTGGAAGCTTCATTTGATTCTATTATACAAACCTCAAATGACTGGGTTACAGGCTTTATATTTTGGGGTACATAATGTCTTTGTATATTTAAAAGTCTTATAATAGTGTTATTATTCAATGAAGGATGATTCTCTAGGAACCATAATTTTCAGAGAGAATTTTAGGGGCCCTGTGGCTGCAAGTAACAGACCTCAACTCATCCGTAGCTTGTCTCTACCCTGTAGCCTCAGTGCACAAGCACCCCAGGTAGACTGGTTTGGACATTTTTAGCTTCTCAGTTTCATATTTTGTTATTTCAGCCCCTGGGGAGAGACTTCAGTTACGTCCTCTCTGGCTCCATGTCCACATATTCAGGGGAAGGTTCTCATTGGCCCCGTTTAACTCAATTGCCCCCCATTAGATCAGTCCCCTAAAGCTGGAGAGTAAGGCCACTATATAATAACATATCATTTTAATCTAACTATGAGGTAGGTGGTAGGGAAAAAGAGATCATTTGTACAAAGGCTTGATGGGAAGAGTTATGGCCAGTTGACCTTGACCATCACTATCGTTTTTTTTTTCTATTGAACCATTAACATATTTTTATTTTTTTAATTTTAATTGTTGTTCTTGTATGATTTTCTGTCTTTTACTCTCATCCCAGCCCACCGCCCAGCCCTTCCCACCTCCCTCCCATTTCCACCCCCCCTAGATTTTGTCCATGTGTCTTTTATACTTGTTGCTCTAAACCCTTCCCCTTTTCCCCTGAAATTCCCTCCCCTCTGCCTCCTGGTGACTGTCAGCCTGTTCTCAATTTCAGTGTCTTTGGTTATAATATGCTTGTTTGTTTGTTTTGTTGATTAGGTTCTTGTTAAAGGTGAGATCATATGGTATTTGTCTTTTACTTCCTGGCTTATTTCCTATGGTACATTTACATGATGGAATTCTATGCATCAGGAAGAAAGAAGGAGCTTCTACCCTTCACGACAGCATGGATGGAACTGGAGAGCATTATGCTAAGCCATCACTATCTTTTATACAGTATCTTGGACAGAACCTGAGTTCATGATATGACTTGAATTTATTTTATTAGTAAAGTTCCAAATTATCTAATAGATAATGTTGCAGACAATTCTGTGAAGGAACAGTTCCACCACTTCAGTCAACACCTGGATGTGTGCATCACTTAATTCTGACAATAGCCTGGCTGTCCTCATTTTCTAATGGCTGAAGCTGCAGCTCTGAGACATAAGGGAGCCAGCTGATCTTGTGGCCAGGACCAAAACAACAAATTGCTCAGGAGAAAAGCCTGTGGCATATTCACCATTAAATTTTTTAAAGAAATTTCTTTCTAGAACTTTTCAAAACAATACATTCCAGTAACATTTCAGAACAGTACTAAATTCATATTCATCTATCTTAATCATTTCAATATCTCAAGGTTTCAGTTCAGGGTTCATCCAACTTATTTGTTCAACCCAATACTGCCATTAAAAACAGATGGAATTTGTCTTGATTTTTCTCGCACTGCTTTCTGAGACGTTTCTACATTTTCATCTCTTCTGTTGTGTTCACATCTTTGGACAAATGATAACAATCTGATAATCATATTTATTCTAACATCTAGATTGTTAGTGCATAAGTTGTCTTAAAGTAACTACATTGTAGAGTGTCATTCACTCTACACATGATTACAATTACATAGCAAAAGCCATAACTTGCCATTCATTACTTTTTCTTTAAAGATATAAGATATACATTACATTTTCAATAGAAGTTTGATAATTGAGAGGAATTATTCAAAAATAAGTATTTCTCAAAGTTTTTGATTCATAGGTTTAATATACATTTCTAACTTTTGATGTATAATTTATGTACATAAGGAAAAAGGTAGGACATTTATAATTCTGGTAAAGAAATTGATCATTATAATGATATCTCTGATAGAGATTAAATGACTGTCATCAACTGTTACCTTAATAAGAAATCAAAATATTCACTGAATTCTTGTAAGAAAAGAACACAACACCTCAGAGCAGGCAACTCCTGAAATAATAAATATTGAAAACTTGTTTTAGGGTTAAAAGAGGAATGTAGAATAATGCTGTGCCCTTGCTTACCATGAGGGCAATGCCAGAGTTTGTGCATCAGTGGGAAAGGTACCTTGGGTTGACAGCACCATTCAAATAAGGACAAATGCTTCCAAGAAGGAGCCATGTCATCTTTTCTGCTAGAAAGTGAAACTGCTTTGTGCTTCTATTGTCTTATGGCTCTTTCTAATACATCCACAGAGAAGAAAATGCCACAGGCCTGTGGGCACAGGGAGCTTAACCAGAATTTCTTTTTGTAACCTTTGTTACCTGGATAGGGAACACTTTAATTCTAAGAATATTGAACTAGACATTCACTTCAATTTGTAAGTTAAGTTCTGCTACAGTTTCATTTTTGATAGTATCTACAGAGGTACCTTTCTCACTTCTGTCCTGGCTCTGTCATTAGCTCCTTGGCAATGTGATGGAGGGGAAGGTTCACAGACTTGGGATCCAGACAGACTGTTGTCCCAGCCCTGAATTCACATAACACTTACTCTGTTAGGTTTTACAGTTTACCTGTCTTTTCTCAGACTTGGCCATTACATTTTCAAAATAATGGTAGTAGCACCTATCTGGCAGGTCAAAATGAAGCTTATAAGAGATTTTTTAAGTCTTTATTAAAAGAATTAAAATAATGTGAGTAAGGTACCTAGACTTGTGTTTGGCTAATAATAATTATTTTAGATATTCATCCAGTGTTTCTTCAATTTAATAAATGTACTTATTACATGTTAAGTGGCGTGCTGGGCCCTAACATCCAAAAATGAACAAAACACATACAGCCCCTGACTTCACGGAAACCATAATCCATCAGTAGATTGTGTGATCATAATCACAGAAATATATATATAATTAGCACTTTGGATAGAGTCTCAGAAGAACAATGCTGGTTGATAGTTGTGCAAGTAACACCATGACCAGGTATGGGCAGCACAGAGCAAACTTTAAACTCAAATCTAAGGATTGAGAGGGTGAGAACTGGTAGAATAGGAGTGGAATATCATTTGGGCAGAGGGAACGGTAAATGCGAAGGGCAGAGACTGGAGAATAACTTTAGGAATTGAGAGCAACATGACTGGGAGAAGTGGGGATGCCAGATTGGGGTCTGGGCTGGTAGACCTAGTTGAGAGCTTGATTCACTGGCCTGGGAATAATGAGACATCATTAAAGAATTTCTGCCAGGGTTTGATGAGGCTCTAGTATGGGTGATCATTTGGGGGCTGACCACAGCATCTCAGAGTGGCCACTCTTGATTAATAGACTAATTAACTAGGCAACCATTGTGGGCTGACCATGAAGAAAGTTGATATCTTGGACTGGAGTGCTAGTACTATAGATGAAATGAGGACAACAGAGGTGAGGTCATCTTGACTTGGTGAAGGATCAGATGAAATAACATCATAGAGAGTGGTGATTTCATGTCTCCTACCTAAGATCGTCTACTCTGCTGCACACAGATGTGCTGGACTTTTCATATTCCTCTCAGCAAAATGTGGCATGACTCCCCAGTCCACAAAAATACAGCACAAATTCATTTGGCAGAACAACCAGGACTGAACTGACATGAAGTTACTTATAGTCTTTGTATATTTCACTTGCTTTGAATATTTTGCTATACAATTACCATATTTTTTGGACCATAAGACACACCTAGGTTTTAGTGGAGAAAAATAGGGAAATCTTTTGAAGCAAAAAATGTGGTAAAATGTTTAATAACATAAATAACATAATTTTTCACCAATGTAAATGTAAACAGAACTCAACAGTAGCATTCACAACTATTATTCCTGCTAAATTTGGGGCGGGGGAGTTAATCTTATAGTCCAAAACATATGGCATGTTTGTGTTTTATAACCTCAGACCTTGCCAATGTGGTATGTAATATGCAGCGTACATATTATATTCCCCATGCAAATGCTGAGTTACTCTGAATTCAAAAATACATCTGGCTCCAAGGGCTCATGGGCCCATAATAATAATCTTAAAAATCAACACACTGAAATTTGCAAAATTCCTTGTTCAACAATTCCCAGCTGCCAACATGTGGTACCAGGTTTGTGTAACCCCAGGGCTCAGACCACTACCCACCACATTTTACCCCCTGCCTCCCTGTCCATTATCGGTGCCCTTTCTCTTTTATTTATAAGAAACATGTTGAGCTCTGGCTGGTGTAGCTCAGTAGATTGAGCTTGGGCTGCAAACTAAAGGGTAACTAGTTTGATTCTCAGTCAGGGCACATGCCTGGGATGCAGGTCAGGTCCCCAGTGGGGGCCACATGAAAAGCGACCACACAATGATGTTTTTCTCCCTCCCTTCCACTCTGCATAAAAATAAATAAAATATTTTTAAAAAGAGAGAGAAACATATCAACTGGCCAAGTGCCCTCTCTCTAATTATGAAATATGGACAATAGGGAAGCATAAGATATTCAGTCTGTGAAGTGCAAAATAGTTTCCTCTGTGTGGCCACATTTTTCTCTCCTCCTCAGATGCTTCTTACGAATGTACAGAAAACCTGCTCCCCTTCTTTTATCACAAACTTTCTTAAAAAAATCTGTTCCACTAAGCACTTCAGTTACAATAACCACTCATTTTTCAACATGTCTCCCATTGCATCATGTTTTATAGGTATCCATTGTCTTGTATGTCCTTGTGTGTATTTACATTGTAATCCACCAAAGGAAAAAGGAAAATTCTTGCTTTGTTCTGTCTGTTTCCTGGGCACACCCACTACAGAGCTATACCTACACCTATGTCCTGTATAAATGTTAAGAAAAAAATCACCACCACAGTTCATTTTATTTTTGAATGTTAAGGAGTGGTACTTGCCATATCAAGAAGGTATCATATAATTTGATGTGCAAACTTTAAAAAGGTGTTTGCTTATTTAAATAAGAAACTTAATTAATTTTAAAGTAATTTTAATTATCTGGAAAGCCATTCTGTGTATGTAATGAAGCATCAGTTTACAATCAAATGGAGTGCTGAAACAAAATCTTCATAAACTCATCTTTAAATAAAAAATAATGGTCTTCACCTTCTACATAAGAAAGATGGAAATCAACTTTTGGGAAAGAGGGCACAGAGTGGGGACAACTCATTTTATTATGCTGTAAATATGAAGTTGAGTTTCTGTGGTAGACCCAAATAATGGATATATAATGGCTGCCCTGAAAAATAAAGGGAATATGGGAAGGTACCCAGATTCTCTTCTGTCAGAAGGAATTGACCTGAAATGGGAAGATGTGTTTCAATTTCAGAGACAGAAGGGACTACTTGTGACAATTTGTCTTTTTCCCCCCTTGGTGTTTTGCTGATTTATGAAGGCCAAGTTTGAAGACTGATGAGTCTGATTACTTAAGAGCCATCTTCTTACTCCACCCTGTGTTTGTTTTAAATCTGAGGAGATTTGAAACAAACACAGGGTGGAGTAAGAAGATGGCTCTTCTGATATGATGTCTTTTTTTTCTAATTTTAAATATAAGAAATTATCATTATCCCTTTCAGTCAAGAAACTATATAAAGGAACAAATAGCATTCTGTTGCATACAATTCACTATAGAATGAATGCTTGTGTCCCTCCAAATTCATATGTTGAGATTCTAACCTCCATTGTGATGGTATTTGGAGTGGGGCTTTTGGAAGTTGATTAAGTCATAAGGGCAGAGTTTTCATGAGAAGAACTAGTGCTTATACAAAAGAGGCCCCAGAACAACTCCAACTTCCTGCAGCCATTTGAGGACATAGTGAGAAGATGGCTTCTAGGAACCAGATTCCCACCAGACACTGAATATTCTGGTGCCTTGATCTTTGACTTAGTCTCCAGAATTGTGAGAGATAAGTTTCTGTTGTTCTTAAGTTGCCCAGTCTATGGTATTTTGTTAAAGCAGACTGGATAGACTGATATTAGTATTTATCAGTCTGAAACAGCTAATATCACTAATCATTTCCAATACCAGTTAATCTCTTTTCACACTTTAATGCTCCACTTACACACACACACACATACAAAAAGGCATACTTGTGGCTTTGGGTAGTACACTAGCACACTTGTACCTGAGATTGACTTCCAACGACTATCTCTAGCTCCAAAGGCATTTCTTCCCCTTAAAAGACTTACTTTGTGGAACAGAGATTTCTAAAAGCATGTAAAGGTATGACTATGGATGATTTCTATGAGATGACATTAAAGCAGACACCTGAATGAAGAGGAATGCTGGCCATGAAAGTAACTGGAGTGAGGAGAAGCCCATGAGAGAGAGCAGCAAATTCAAATTCCCTGAGATGGAATCTTCTGGACATGTCCAAAAACGCCGCCATAGTTGAATAACACTGCACAAAGATGCCTGTGTCCTAATTCCTGGGACCTATGAATATGTTAGGTTACCTGGTAAGAGGGACTTTGAACATGTGATTAAGTCAAGATTCTTTAGAGGAGGAGATTATTCTAGATTGTCTGGATCGGTTCAATGTAATTACAAGGATTCTTTTAAGAGGGAGGAAGGAGGTTCAGAATTAATAACAGAGGAAGTGAGGACAGAATCTAAAGACTGAAATGATATAAGGAAGGGGGCACAGCCAAGGTGGCCTCTTGGTGAAAAAGGCATAAAGCAAACAAATTCTTTCTTCAGAGTGTGCAGAAGAACCAGCCCTGTCAACACTGGCTTTAGTCTAGTGAAACTAATTTTGGACTTCTGACCTCCAAAATGATAGGAAAATAATTTTTATGCATACTCTCTGGTAATATATTACAGCAGCACAAATATCAATACTGGTGGAAAGACATGAGGTTAGAGAAGGAGCAGAGGCCAAAGCTGGGACAAAGCCCATGCTGGTCAAAACAAGAATGAAAGTATAACATAATGAATAAGTCAAATCTTCTTGGGGTAAATAATCAATCAAACAGGCAAAGGGAAGATAGGAACTAAGTTGATGTTCCAAACATTTGAAGTTGGTTTTGCTATTTTGAAATTTAAATATGCCAAAAGAATTTAGAATCATCCAAATGTATCATAATAGAATTTGTCCTTTGGTCTTATGACATAGTAGATTTAATTTATTTAGGCATAGACCCTTTTGAATATCTGCTGTCATAGATGCTATGTAGAAAAATGCCTACAAACTTTGGATGAAATTTGAGGTGCATGAAGGAATTATTCGAAGCCCATGCATGGGTCCCAGCTTACATATCTTTGTTCTACATCATAAAGTACTAAACAAGCAATAAAAAATCAATTTTTGTTATTATTCCTTTTGGTTGAAGTTGGCTATTAGCTAGGCTCCCAAACAAAGCCTAAGACAGTTTTTGATGCAGGTGGGTTATTTTGAAAGTAAGCCTAGGGAGCATGAGGACAGGAGGGGCAGTGACTATAGCAGAGAAAGAACAAAATCTAATTCAATGTTTTCTTGAGTTGGCACCTTATCCTTCCAAGGGTCTTTTAAAATGCATCTCAGAACTGTCCATCTGCTGGATGAAAGCAAGACAAGTTAACCACTGGCTCCTGTCTCCCATTGGTACACTGGCAGCATAGTCACAAATTCTGTAATTCTAACTGCACAATGGTGAATGCTGAGCAGCTCCTCAGGCCTTCCATGAGAAGTCCAGGCCAGAGTCAGTGGTAGAGGTGCAGAAAGGCAGGGTGCTGAGCATTTCATTACACTGAGCTGTAGACAGAGATGTCTGTTCTAAGTGATCTCTGCCAACAATAGCTGGAAAAAATGGAGCTCAGAGGAATTACAGGGATTCCTAAGAGGTGCCCATCAAGTTGGATGCTTCCTCAAAACCATCATCATTTTCTGATAAGAGAATGGATTTTGATTTTCAGTTATTGTAATCAAGTTTAATCAATGTTCTTTTGACTTTTGTATATATATATTGCTTGTTACTCTTAAATTTTTTTACTGTTGTTCAATTACTCTTTATTTTTCTTTATGTATTTACAATCTATACCTAGACTATTACATTAAACTGTGTTAATTTAGTAAAAATAACAATAAGTAACATGTATTGCATCATAAACTTATTTGTACCAGGCACTCTTACAAACAATTCATGTGGATATTCTTAGTGAATCCTTACAACAACCTCATGAGGTAAGCAATGTTTCCCCTTTTTCACAGATGGGGGAAATGAGGTTTTGAGAGGTAAAGCCATGCACCAAGAAGAATATGCAATATAATATTGAAGGTAACATCCAAACTCAGTTATCTAATGCTAGGGTCATAAATCACTATGCTTCTCAAAATCTAGTGGGCATCAGAATCACCTGAAGAGCTTGTTAAAATACAGAACACCTCCCCATCATTTAGCTTAATATTTTGACTCAGCAGATCTGTGACAGAGCCTGAGAATGTACATTGCTAACAGAATCTCAGCTGAAGTTGCTGGCATGAGGACCACACTTTGAAAACCAATCACTGTACTGTGCTAACTGACCTCTCCTAGTTACAAAATAGTACCTTGCTATCCTTTCTGACCATGTTTTCCAACATTTATTTTTATCTTCCACTTCAGTGGAAAAAGGTTTATATTGGAGAAGTTCTGAGAGATAATCTCTTCTTGGAACACAGTAATTTTGTTTTGTTCCTCCTCACCCCTCCTAATCCAGCCCTTGACCATGGGCTTTGTGCCTATGAGCTGCAGAAATGGGCTCAGCTTGCAAGACATTTTCTTGTTGGAAATCCAAAGAAAAAATCCATCTTACACATGATGTTTCAACTCTGCTTAAAATATAAATATTTATGAGAGTGAGGTTAGCTGTTTGGCATGCGCCATCTTTTTTTTGTTAAAGTTTTCCCATTAGAAGACAGTTGCTTGGGAAAGCCTTAGAAACTAATATTGCATTTCACTTCATAAAGACTGTGGAAAAGTAAACACTAAGAGAAACCACATTCCAATTGCTGGTGAGAGGTGAGGACATGTTCCGACAACCTTCCTGTGCTAATGAGTTACAGTTGCAATGTGCAGCCTGGCTCAGAGTTTTGTTTCCAAGCCAGTATTAAGGAAGAAAAGAATTCTATTATTAGGATTGAAGAAAATTTTTGAAAGTAGAACCTCTGCAAGAGCAGAATGGTAGCAGAGTTGGATGACCTCAGAGAAGAAGCAGTTTAATGGAGGCACAAGGAGAACCAGACATGTAAACTGGGCCACAAGATTCTTGTCTGGGCAACATAAATTCCAAGTGGACTCCAGTCCCTATGGTTAAAGACAAGCTGTAGTTAGCCACATGCGGCATTCCAGTTGGAGTTTGTCAACGTAAGTTTAAAAAAATGACTCCACCAAGTTAACGTCAGGATGCCATGATGGTAGATTTGGGAAAGGAAATTTATACTCAGTTGTCTAGAAAATTATCTAAAACATTTTTTCTTGGAATGTTAATTTCCTCTTCAAAAGACAGAATGAGAAAAGTATGGGTCTTGGAATCAAACAGCCCTTTTTTTGACTCTTGGTTCTGTCTTGGATTGCCTTGGTGAGTTTCTATGAAACTTGACCTTGCTGATTCTGTGTCCTCATTTTGGAATGACCCTGAGTTTGCAGGTAAATGTAAAGAGTATCTGAGGCATGATGCCTGGTACATAGTTTCCTGTTGTAATCTGGTCTTGTATGCAGAAATGATCCTGAACCTAGATCAATGCTTGACACACTACAACAATGTGATGTCATTTTAATATTGATTTAAAAAAGTGTTGCTTTCTAAAAAAGCACTAATAGAAGGAGCAATTCATTTTAGACAACTGTGATAAGTGTTTTTCCTCTATGTTTTTTTGGGGGCTTTGTCTGCTCATATATAGGCTATGATAAGGGTAGGTTTAAGCCATTGCTAATTTGTGGCAGTGGTTTAACACACATTGTAATGTTGCTTTTTAACTGAAAAGGTAAACATACAGTACTTTTATATGTGCCACTTAAGCTGAGTCAGAAGTTGAGATATCGAAACAAAAAATGTGAGGAAGAAATTAGGAGATAGAGGAAGGGAGGGAGAGAGAAAGAAGTAAGAGGCAGTAAGAGGGAGGAGGAGGTCCAATAGTGTGTGGCAACTGAGGTGTCTGAAGCCATCCATGGCCACAAGCATTGATGTCTTCTTGGCTAACATTGCCAGCTCAGTGAGGTTGAACTAGGTGTCTTATATGCATCATTTCATCTAATCCTTACAGCAGCTGAGTGGAAGTACAATTTTCATTTTCACTTTAAAGACAAAGAGTCTAGGAAATAAACTGACAAGCCACAACTGCACTGCACCTTACTATCTCTCATTCTAAACCTACCATCCCAACATGCTGCATCCTAAATGCCGTTTCTCCCCCATATCCCATTCTTTTTAGCATTTATCATAATGTGATGAAAGAAATGGCTCATGTATGATATAACAACTTACTTTATTTTTATTTGAAAATATTTGGATTAAAAGAGTATACAAAGAAGAATGTGAGTGAAAAGGAAAAGATGCCAAAGTTCAGTACTACTCTCTGTAACTTTATCTTTGTATGTGTGCTGAAGAAGAATATGTAAGATGAAAGAATTGGAGGTCTTGAAGAGTGAAGATGGCAATCTGGAAATAATATGAAGAAAGTAAGCAGAATAATAAAAGACAACTCAAAGCCATTATAATCTCATTATGATTTTCAACTTGGGAGAAGGCAAGGTTATAAGGATCTATTTGTACTCTGATGATTCATAAGTGGGTTATTCTGAAATACTCTGTTTCCATGAGGATCTATACTTTGATTAAAACTTTGGAGTGCTTAAATGATTCCTTAAGTTGATATATTCTTTGAGTCATCATTATGAAATACTTTTAGTATGAGCCTTAGAGTTATGTTAATCCATCAGATTTTTGTAATTCCAGTACTATTGACTCAAATACTTTTAGACTTGTTGAAATAACTGTATGTTAGAAGTGATGAGATAACTTTTGAATTTTGAAAATTTATTCTAATCTCTCATCAGTTAAGACTCCATAGACAACAGCGTGGTGATTGCAGGGTGGAGGGATATAAGGGGTTCAATGGCAATGGTAAAATACAATATATATTTTTTAAAAAATAGATCATACTGTTGAATTCTTAGAAGGTAAAAAAAAGTTTTAAAATACTTAACACACATATTCACACACATGTACACAAAATGAATGGCAATAAAGTAGTACATTTCAAAAGTTTATAAGAACCACTGTTTTTATTCTTTTATTTCCATTAAGGATAATTAATTCAACACATACTTACTGAATATCTACCCTAAGTCACACACTACAGTGACAGTTTGGGAGATACCAGGATATATAGTGATTGTTGTTCTTAACTAAATCAAAACATAGATTAGAAAACAGGTAAATGAATGAAATGAATGTTGATATTTTTTATAAGAAACAAGGTTTTAATAAGGTTAATTAACTACCTCAAATTCCTGGTGCTGAAGTTTATTTTCTCTGGGATAACTAGAAGAGAACTGTAAAAATTTAGTTCAATGTGCTTGGATTTCTTCTGTGCCTCACTTTTAGACTTTGGGATGGTTACAGTATTTCCCAAGGCTTCATTTTACCATCATTTAGGAACTGAAATTTAAAATGATCACTAGAAACTACTTAGGAAGCTCTCCTGTACCTTTGGGAAAGGTACAGTACCATTTCTATGAAGAAGCTGGAGAAAGTGGCCAGAAATGTAAGCCAACTGTTTGGTGGTAGTTTGCCTTAGAATAGCAATCACAAAATTTGGACTTCTTTTATTCTATTCATCTAGTAATTCCAAATATAATAGTTTTATATTCTGTAGGGAGCTGAAGATTACTCAGGATATGAAGAGAAAGAAGTGACTGTCTTATTTAATTTTTCTGAACAACTTCACTAGGCTCTAGTAGCTTCATGAGTGGTGAATGGAAAATCTACTTGTTTTAGGGCCCATCTTACAAAAAGACACTTTAGAAAAAAGTGGGCTTCCCCCAATCATTGATTGACAAAAATCAATGTGGGATTTTAGAGCAAATTCCTGATTTTGTGATGTTTATAGGTTTTATACACCTTTGACAATAAGTTTTTTTTTTTTTGGGTGATTTATCTTCCTTTCTTCCTAGAATGCCTTAGTATTGCAATAAATTCCTTCTCTTCCCTTTTATTTTCACATAATCTTTCATTTGTTCTTCTGATATATTCTGTGGTGCTTCCAGTTTGGATTTTCTGCTGTCTGTCATGTGGGAGCATTGTAGTGTGCCATAGAGTTGTGTTCTTCTTTTTAAAAATGGTAGTTTATTGCTGAGCTGATATTTTCAGTTTCCACATTGCTTTATTGAGGTTGTAAATTGCCTTATAAAAAAGAGTAATAAAATGAAAAATAGGCCAAATTTGCACAACTGATAAAAAAGAACACCAACTAAGTTTGTGTTCAGTTGTCCTAAGTGTCCCTGTGTTTTCAACACAGGACTTGTTAATTGGTATGGAACAGTGTCAGGATCTGGCCTACCTGGTCCTGGGTCTCAAAGCCTTCAGTAATGTCTAGACTTGAGTTTCCCAGCCCCAGCACAAAGAGGCCATTCATTTTGTGCCAAAGGCCAGTTTTCAGGTAATGTGTCAGGGAAAGTTTTGCTGTTGGGATTTTATTGTCACAATAGAATAAATTTAATCAAGCTGTTGCTTAAGTCCAAACATGAAGTCAGTCTCTGTGAACATGAACAAAGAATGATATAATCTGTATTATGGAACTGGTGCATTTGAAAATAGGTTTAAAGTAGTTGGTACTTAAGGTGTATGTAAGGTATGAAATTTAAATATCATGTCAGTCACCTTGGAGCAGATTCTCTTCCTTGTGTGTGGCAGGACTCTCTTTTGTTATGTAACTAAGGAGGACTCACTCCTTGCAAGAAAAAAGGGTGTAAATCTTTTTGACTTGCTGAAGACTTAGGTACCTTTTTTAAGTACCCTTGGATTGGGGGAATTGAGAGGGGAGGGACACCCCTGGCATGGAGCAGCCCAGAGAGGGGAATTTATGTTCCCTGAAATGTGAGGGAAAGCTTACCTTGTGGTGATGGGACCCCAAGGCCTCACTGTGTGTTGGCGTGCCACCTGGTTTGTGGCTAAGGTTGGAAGCCCCTTTGCTTATTACTCACTATGACCTTATGAGCATGTCAGTGAATACTAGAAGAGCTTTCTCCCTGGAGTCCAGTGTAGGGCATTGTCGCAGCAAACACAGGGTGTGGATCAGTGAAGGCATCTGCACAATAATGAACAAGTGCCCACCAAATTATATAGGGTCCAGGCACAACAGTAATACCCTGTGACAACAGAGGAGCTATGGTGACCATTGTTACAGGCCAAAACAGTCAGGTCAATCAGAAAGATTTTTACTATGGAAATAATGAACTCTGGGGTCGAAAAAAGTTATCAGCAAACCTCCATCTTTTCTGCCTGCAAATAGCATTGTTGGTAATGGGCTGGTTTAATTCTATAACTTTCACACTTTCTCTTCCCTAGATCAGGAGTTGGGGGAGTGATAGTGACCCTCTAGAAGCAACCCTACATGCCAAGTTTAAGCTTATGAATCGCATATAGAGTGACATTTACAACTTTTACTTAAGTACTTAATCTTCAAATACAGGGTTCACATTAATTGTAGGAGTCATTGAACATTGGGCTGATGGACTGTGTGAGCATGTGTATATGTTCCACTGTAGGCACTGTTGCAGACTATCCTGTCCCCATACTGTAGATGGTCCCTGCTCATCCTGAGGAGACCTTTACATCACATTTCAGGTGGAGTCCATGATACAGTGCAGCCATTAATGGCCCCAAGAACCTATAATAAAGTGCAGCCATCAAAACCCTGAATACATTTTCTTATGCATTATACCAAGGGTGTCAAACTTATTTTCACCAGGGGCCACATGAGTTCTGCGGTTGCCTTCAAAGGGCCGAATATAGAGTTCCTTGCCCCTAGTTAAGAGGTTATTACATTTATACAGTCCTAAAATTACATTTGGCCCTTTGAAGGCAACTGTGAGGCTAATGTGGCCCCCGGTAAACATGAGTTTGACACCTCTGCATTATACCTAAAACCAGTCTCCCTTTGTGTGACATAGTCTTTGAGAATCTGTATGGTTCTTTGCTCCTTAGTTCTGGACCAGTCCTTTTGTGAAAGCTTAAAGTAGCCTTAGTTTAAAGCTTCATGTTCTGATCAGTTTCTTACTTAAAGAGCATAATACTGAGAATGCATCAACAACCAAACCAATCATAATTTCCACTGTTATTGCAGCATCTTGAGAAATAACTTCAGAGCTATGAGGAAAAAGATACTGTATCACTGACCGTGGATGATGGTTATACAAATGATGGATTTAAACACTGGAGCGTTAAGAATTTTGTGTTTCTGTCTAGATGTGGAGAAAGTTAAAAATACTCCAAAAATTTCATTATCCTAAACTGCCTTCCATGTATTTATTCACATATGGAGCTTTTCTGCCAGGTAAGAAATAAAATGTGAGAACATTAAGTTTAAAGAAAAGGTAGGTTAGAGCAGAAGTAAACTGACAGTTAATATATTTCTTTCTTTTTGCCTTCTATAAAAGATAATATGTGTTAATGGGTATTAAAATTTCAACATTGCAGGGTAGGATTATTGAAGATTTTGGGGTCCAATGCAGTGGCAACAGCTCCAATCAGTGTGATACACCTTCCTACAAGCAGTGTTTAATTACAGAGATGAGCAAGCAATCACTCTCTGAGCTTGAATTTCTCTAGACATATACCAGCCCCAAAGCCTTGGCTCTTACATTTCACTCCAGTGCAGATGATATCAACGATGAATCCAGTGGTGAGAAGGAACAATTACAGAAGAATCTATATAATTGGCTGAAATAATATCTTTGAGGAGTAGTGCTTTTTAATCTTGCATAGCAAATTAGAAGAAAAATAGAACTATTTCCTTTTAACTGTGACCAGATTCAAGTGTCTTTTTGGCATTAAGGAAACAAAACATTCTTAATTGTTTATTGATTATTCAAATCATATAAACCTGAAATATATTAGTGTGGTTAAATTATTTCCTTCTAAGTATAGGTTTCAAGACTTAATGAGAAAGCAATGTGCTGAACTGCAGTGTGAAAATGAGTTTTGATATAGCTTCTCTGTTTGGAATGATCTGAGGTGGGGAGTGCAGAGGTGGCACCTGCATTAACTTGAAGGGTGAAGGAGCGTCCTAAGTAATTTTTTCAGCAGACTGAGAATAAGTTTGGAGACAACTATATGGAGACTTCTGTTGGCCTCTCATGCAGTGGAGAAGCCTGCTAAGTACTGAGCTGGCAAAGAATAAGAGAGAAGAGCGGGTGGGGAAAACTTTCGCGATGATCCTCTGCTGCCCAAATGAGTTTTTGGTCAAAGACTTTGAGCACAGTGTAAGAATAAAAAATAGAGTGGGAGGAATATTTTTCAGCTATTTTGCAATCTAATAATGTCAGTTTTAAGGATTGAGGAGAAGAAAATATGGGAGGTGAAAAAGAAAATACGCTGAGATTAAAATGTTATCTTTACATATCGTGCTTCAACTGTACGGTATCCAAAAGCTTTGGTGCTGGCTGCAAAGTATAACTAAATCTTGGTTTCCTTGCAGTTGAAAGTAATTAACTGCTCTCTGCATCAGTAGGTGGAGCTGTAGGTTTACCAAGAGCTCAGTTGTGGACTAAAAATGGCTTGTGATGGCTGTGAATCCTTAACAAAAATTTAAAATGTTCAAGATTGATCAATTGTAAATCATGTTGGTCACGAACTCACACTAATCTTGGGGAGTGGGGCAGAAGAGGAGATATTTTTAAAATCCTGCATCACACAACAGTAGCAAATGACCCTCAATGTGCAGTTGTAAACTTATTCATGTGAATTATTATTTTAAAGCATAAGTTCTGATGTTTAAAACTCTGAGAGAATAATTATGCCATACTATAAATTGTCTGCTGCCAATACACACATATTTTCCTTTATTCTCAGAACAGCTGCTAGTTCATGCTATCAGTGGTCAGGAACAAACAAAAACTATCCCTAAAAAAACCTCAGGGCTTCCTTTCCAACTTAACCAGTGGAAATGTGCCAGCAAATACAGGAGTTGGGAATTGTGTGTTCAAGTATGAGGCGTTGTTTCTAAGTGTAGTACTTTTTGAGAATGTCATTACCTCATATCTTGATGTGTGAAGTGCAATTCACAGCATAGTTTGCTAAAGGCTAGTTAGCTCTTGTCTTAACGGTCTTAGGTGTCTAATATCCCATTAATCAAACCTTAGTGAAATGAAGCATTTCAGTTTGTTTTGACTAAGCCTCTTCTCTCTATTAGCTGACCCTTTTTCTTTTATGTAAACGTTTCTATGCCCATTGCTACATGGCAGGGCTATCAGATGGCTTCCAGAACAGACAATGGATACCAATTATTTTCTAGAAAGTCAGGGAGTCATTTATTATTCCTCCTTTCACACTTGTCTCCCAGATGAAAATGCTCCTGAAGTTCATTTACTCATTCACTCATTTTGTTCTCTCTCCCATTCTCTCAGTCTCTTTCACACAAAGAATACCTCATAGATTTTGTCTAAGTTGCCCATGTAACCCTACTCTTCAGCGAGTGTGGCTATTCCACCTGCCAGGACAGGGAAAGTTCAAACAGCAATGTAATTATTGCTATATTACAATCATGCAAACGGAAACTCTTCAACGCTGAATATAAAAGTTAAGAAATGATGAATTGTGGTAGCAATGCCATCATCATACCAAAATATTTAACTTTTGTTAAATACTTCCCCTTAAAATTTCAAAATACTAAAAAATTGTATTACTATACAAATTAATCCATGAAGAAAAGTATGGAATATTTGTAGTGGCCAGTATTTAGTGACCGGGAGAAAAAGGTAGAAACAATTAAAGTACAACAATCCAGATTTGTTTCTAAGACATTGCCTTCCATCTTGCTGTTAATTCCCAGCTGCTGTAAGGTAATATGGATATAACCTTAAACTTATTTCTCACATATAATCCCACAGTTAGGACCATATTAAATCAGATAATTCATTTACAGCTAGTGCTATGTAAAATAGAAGTCCCACTTTCTAATCTCAGTCATGTGCTTCTTTTCAAAGCCTATTTCACAGCAGTGAATGTCAACATCACATATATTTGTTATTTTCTGATTCAAAAGGGAGAGGTCTAGGTGTAGAAGTCATTCTCTACTTAAAAAACCTTTAATGGGCAGGATGAGCTGAACATTGTGTGGTGCAGATGTAATGCTGATGATTTCATGGTCTAAACCTTTGGAAGTTCATCAGTCCCTCACAGTAATCATGCTGGGACAGAAGCCAATAACAGTGCCACATGAATATTACCTGCAAGTTCGTTCTACTTTCTTAACCCAGTAGAACACCTCAGAAGTCGCCAGAGTTTTTGGTAGTAAAATGAAATCTGTTATGTTTTGAAAAAAAAAATAAAATAAAATAGGACTTTCTTAAAAACAAATGA
>PVKU01002253.1:0-238434 GCA_004027475.1 Anoura caudifer | reverse complement strand
AAAAAATGGTTATTGGAATTGAATAGGCATTTCTCCAAGGAACGTACACGCATGGCCAATAAGCACCTGAAAAGATTCTCAACACACATCATTAGGAGAATGCAAATCAGAACCACAACAGGATGCCATTTCATACCCACTAGGATGGCCATAATAGAAACAAAACAGAAAATAGCAAGTGTTGACAAAGATGTGGAGAAATTGGAACCTCTGTAAAAGTTTGGCAGTTTGTCCAAAAACTAAACACAGAATTACCATATAATCCATCAATTCCGCTACTGGGTATATATCCAAAAGAACTGAAAGCAGAGACCCAAACAGATATTTGTATACCATCTTCATAATGTAGTGTTCACAATAACCAAAAGATGAAAAGAATCCAAATGCCCACTGATGAACGAATGAATAAAATATGCATACAATGAAGTATTATCCACCCTTACAAAATGAAATTCTGACATATGCTGTACATGGATGAACTTTGAGGATATCATGCTCAGTGATGTAAGCCAGACGCAAAAGGACAAATATTGTATTATTTCATTTATGAGACACACAGAGTAGTTAAATTAAGAGAGAAAGTAGAATGTTGGCTGCCAGAAACTGGGGGAGGGAGAAAGGGGGAGCTGTTGTTTCATAGGTACAGAGTTTCACTGAAGAGGATGAAAAAGTCCTGGAGATGGTGGTGGTGATGGTCACACAGTAATATAAACATATGTAACACAGCAGAACTGTATACTTAAAAATGGTTAAAATGGTCAGTTTTGTGATGTATATCTTAGCACACTAAAAAAAGTTGCTAAGCAATATTGAACATTTCAATTTAACTAGTTCTATAATTACCTGTTTAGTGGTATACCCTTACTTAACTATTTCTAAAAATGTTGGACATTCAGGTCATTTTCAATTTCTCATCAGACATGTTAAAATAAACATTATTTTATCTCTGTTTTTCTTCTAATAAGTAATATCCTTCAGAAAAACTTTGAGAAAAAAGTATGATATTTTTAAGGCTAATAACATGTGGTTTCCCTATTGCTTTGTAAAACAGTGATGCTAATTCATGCCACCACTGGTGTTTAATGTGATAATTTTGCCACCACCATAACTTGGTCAGTAGTAGTATCATTAAGAAAGTTGGGTGGTGGAGGGGGGTGATTTATTAAGCAAGGTGTGAGTACACAAAATGCTTAGTAATTTACATATATGGTATTGTAATGATTTTTACATTAACTTATATTAATGCAGTAAAATAATAATAAAATGGTATTATAGTAATTTTTGCATTAATTGCAATTTCTCCAATTACTAGCAAGGCTAAATATATTCCTATGTGTTTATTATTTGTGTCTCCTTTTGTGTGAACTTCCTGTTCATCTCCTATCTCATAGTTCAATTGCAGAATTGGTATTTTTCTTACATATTTTAATAAATTCTTTCACTATTTTAGATATTAACCTCCCAATGTAAGCTTTGATGCATGTATTCTATTTCCTTTTAATGTAGTGTTTGGAGACCTAAATATAAGTACTAACTGTAAGTACTTTTCAACTTATGTAACTTTTACATTCATCTTTTCTTTAGGGATTTCTTCTTAAACTGAATTTTAAGAAATTGCCATTATTGCTGAACTATTACTCAAGTTTTCAGTTAGTAATTAATCACATGCACTGTCACACCGTTGGGGTATAAAAGATATGCGTACTTTTAATTCTGAGAAATTAAAATGTGACCTTAAGTTATTAGAATTCATCTTCAAAAGTATATTGCTCGTGACAGAAACAAGTCATTATATATGATATTTCAACAACATCCCTATGAGGCAACATGGGGTAGATATATATTAGTCATTTTAACAAACAGAAATGGAGGTACCCAGAGGTTGTATCAGTTCAGACTTTTACAAGGAGTCTGCAGAAATATCAGGTCTAGAGTCTAAGACTTTGAGATCAATGCTTTTACTATTAGATCATGTTTCCAAAACAATATACACTCAGAGTACTAAATCCAAATATTTTATAACACAATGAGGTTTAAAGTTGGGCTAGAGCCGAAAGTTCAACTACTAATGATGAGTGAGAATATGTGCAGACTTTCATTTAGCCTCCCTGTAAATCTCGTGGATGGGAATATACCATGAACTAACAACAGATGCTGACATTACCTCAGAGTCAACTGGTCTTATATAATCAATCTGACTTTGAATGAAGAAGATTGCTACAGAAAAAAAGGGAAAAATATACTCACATTTCATTTAGACAAGTTACTTTTTGGGACAGTTTGAACTAAGATTCTGACACCAAATGGAAAACATTGTTTTCCTTTCAATCAATTTGACTATGGTATTATCAGATGGAATTTCATCTAATATATTTTACAAACATATTTTTTTATATTTACCCACCTGGAATGGTAAGGGGTACTAGTTTAGAATTACAGAACATTAAAGCTAAAAGAAGACTAAAAAGCAACCCAATGCAGACTTCTCTTCTGATTGGTGAAGGTCTGAAAAACAGTGGTACGTCTGCGTTACAAATCCTGCCAACTGCGGACCTAGAGCTGCAATCCGCAGCTCCTTACTTTTCCTACAAACTGTAAGCTATACTCAAAATTCTATTCTTTTTCATACTTAAATATCTGCCATGATTTTTTAAAATCCAGAATTGAAATAAGCTTCATGTTGATGAATGATCACCACAGAGTATGATAAAGCATTATCATGTGGAATTATCCATACACTGAAGTGTTAAAATAAACAAATTATTTAGTTTTCTTACTAAAAAGAAAGGTAGATTTTGGTAGCTAAAAATTTTTCTTAAACTTGTATTGTAATCATGACTATACAAATCCCCCACTGCTTAAAAAAATATTTAAATAAAGCTAAAAAAAAGCACTTCACCAGATGCACTGGGAGTGAACATACTTTGTGGCATTTGGGAAACTCAAAAATGGAAGAATTTCTCCATGTGCTGATGGCACTTCTGGGGCAGGGCCATGAGCTGACAGGAGTAGCTGCTGGGAAGCAAGTTAAACATTTTTATCAGAGGTCTTTCCTAACTTCCAAATCTAGAAAAGGTACAGATAGAAGGGAATTTATAAGCTTCTTTGGAAAGACAGCTAACCTGCACACTATAATCCAGTATTAGCAAGGCTGGAAACTTTTAGGACAGCAGCTATTATAAAACAGAAGATGAATGCCATATTATTAATAGTAAACAAACTTTGAGTAATAATCAGATCATTCTGAATACTAAATAACATTACTAGGAGAATTTGTAGCTCTCCTTTTTAAAAGGAAGCACTCAAATTCTTAAGATCTGCCTAAATTATTAAACACACAATGCTTATTGAACTAAAAATTTCTTTAAAACAAATACACTTTCTTTTAAAAAAAGATTCTATTTATTTATTTTTGGAGGGAGTATAAAGGAGGAAGAGAGAGAGGGAGAAAACTTCAACGTGTGATAGAAACATCTATCGGGTGCCTCTCGTTCACCCCCACTGGGGGACCTGGCCTGCAACCCAGGCATGTGCCCTGAGCAGGAATTGAACTGGAGACCTTTTGGCTTGTGGAATGATGCCCAACACACTGAGCCACACCAGCCAGGGCAAAAACAAGTAGATTTCCAACCACACTAAATTTTTTCTCTATGACCTAGACTAAAATGTTATGAATTAAAAAAAAATACTGACAAATTGGCTGTCTCACTCAAATCAATTTGAAAGGATTACAGATTAATTTAAAAATAAATATTATGGGAAAAATGGAAAAGATTTCGTTTTTAAAAAAATTTATAATGATAGAGTAAGAAATTCCATGTATAATGTAAATTTTGACAACAGCATTCAAAAATAAAATAGTAGTGTAATTCTTATATAAGACATAAGGTGGTGCTATATTCTACCAATTCAGATAAATTCATACAAAAGGAAAAAGAACTGTTAATCCACTTGTCACATACAAATTTTACTTATTTTACATTCACAATGTATAAGGAAATGCTGAAAAGCACAAATAAAAGCTAGTGAAGTTGAAACTTCTAGCTATCAAAAAACAAATAAATCTGTAAAGTTAGATTTTTCTTGGAACACCTTAGAGAACATGATTTGTTTTGACATAAAATTCTGTATTATTATTAAAGATTTAGGCAAGGTAGAATTATTAAGCAATCATCACCATCATCGCTATTGCTGTTTGACAGATACTTATTAGAAAGCTATTTGCTTTTCATTAAGACAAATAGGTAAACAGTTATTGAACTTTTTGCTTTTAAAGAATTATAAACTGTACACACTTTTAAAAATGTAGAATAGATTATTTTTAAAGGGAAAAATTGATATAGATTGTCACCTAATTGATACGTCAAATTGATTGACATTTTTAAAATATAAGAAACTTTTGTTAACAAAATTAGTATTTGGTGTCTTCACGAAAATTAGACAACCACTTCAAGTTTAAAATGTTTACATTTGTACTGTTATATATGTGGATACATATAATATGTGTTATGCAACACATACATATCTGCAAAGTATATATGTAGGTACAGTCTTAATTAGAAGTCTGGATATAGGAAGTTTTGCATCTCTGGCATTTACCACACATTGTTTGGGGTTATCTCTTATTCTAGTCATGACTACCAATTAAAGCTATTCTTCTCTCAAACAAATATTTCTGACACTCCCTGTATGTTATAAATTCTAAGCAAATGGATAGAATTCAGGATGAAAAAACAGAATAATGATACAGTACCTATGTGTGGCCTATAGAAAGTAATACAACAAGTATAGTCCCTATATGGGTCTTATTTTTCCTCCTGTAATTCAGGTCCCTTACCAATTGTGTGGATTTATGGTTTAAAATCTGGTTTATGTGTACCCCACTACAATAATTTTCTGTTTTCTGAAAAGACCCTTCTTCTCTCCATTCCATACTTCTCCACTAGACATGAAACTGAGGTACCCAAACTTGTTTAAAATAGATTTAAAGTATGTGAAGAGAATTAATTTCACAATTCTTTTTTATTTGAGATTTATTTTATCACTCTCAATTAAAACAAATTAAACATTGGCTATACTCATAACCAAATACTTCTCAGAGTTGTTATAAAACTTAAGAAATCTATTAAATTTATGAAATTTATAAAGTAACTTTAAAACAAAATGGAAACAACGCTGGCAGGTGTGGCTCAGTCGGTTGGAACGCTGTCCCAAGCTGAAAGGTTGTAGATGTGATCCAGACCCAGCCCAGGCCAGGGGCCCTGTACGGGAGGCAGGGTATTTCTATTTCCCTCTGTCTCCCCACCCCTCCCTCACTCCCAAAGCCATGAAAAAAAAGTGTCCTCAGGAGAGGATTAAAAAGTAAAATGCAAACAAATAATTGAATCCTGCTGAATAACAAACGGCTCATGGACTTTTTAAAATGATTTTAGCTCATCTGAGTAACATCAGATAGTAAACAATAGTGGGCAATTACCAGATAGAAATAAGATATAAAAAGTCAGGTAAGTAAGATGAAGGCTATGAAGTATTTCCTACAGACATTAAATTTTACATGAAAGTTACGGAATTTGAATGTTGACAGTATGCCATCCACCTTCTTTTAATCATTGAATTCTAGTACCTTTACCTCATTCCCAATTATCGGCACCACTCCTTGCTCTTCCGTCTTAAATGCAAAACTTAGGGAGTCTTCTGCTACACACTTGCTGCGGCCTGCACGCCACCGGGGCATTGTCAGTTAGATCGTCTGCCTCACCGCGTTTAGGTGCTTCCCCAACTACCATGAGAGGGCTAACGATCGTTACTCTGTTTTACTTTTTTCTCTTTTTTTATCTCTTGTTTTTGCATTGAATTTACTGGGGTGACAGTGATTAATAAAATTATACAGGTTTCAGGTGTACAACTCTATAATACATCATCTGTAGACTGTATTGTGTGCTCACCACCCCAAGTGTCTTACCATTACTTTATATCTGAATAACTCCATCAGCCTGTCAGATATTCTCCCTAATTTGAGGTCTCTCACAGTATACAATAGAATAACTTTTCTTAAAATATACTTTTATCATGTCATTCCTTTACAAAGACATACAGTCATTTCTCATTTCTATAGTAATATTAACAACACTACTTTTTATTAAAGTGAATACTATGTCCCTGGCATTGTGCTAAAGGCTTTATATATGTTAGATGATTTAATCTTTCAAAAACACACTATATATAATTTTGTACATACATAGTGAGTCTCAGGAAGCTGAGGCTCAGGACTGCTGACTAACTTGCCAAAGGCCTCGCAGTTACCATTCACAGAGCTAAGTTCAAGCACAGATCTGTCTCTCTCCAAAGCTCTTAGATGAGCACTTAAATAGTGCTTGGCACAGAGTAGTCACTCAATAAATGTCCGTTAAATAAATTAATGAATAAAATAAATACCATGCTATATTGCCTTGGTATATTAATAATCAAAAGACATTTTTCATTTTTTAAAATTCAAGGCCCATATTTTATAACTAAACAAAATGAATGTCATACACTTACCTTATTAGTAAATATTTGTTGAGTAAAACTAAATTAGTAAAATTAATTACTAAAACTAAATTTAGTAAACTAAACTAAATTGTTGAGTAAAACTAATTATATTAGTATGGGCCCAATTAACATGAGAAGGATACAGAGTAAAAGTCTTATCACTGCTCTAACATAAACTATATTAACATTTATTTATAGCTCTATGCTAGCTAAACTTATATTTACTGACACTTTGAATCAGGTAAGCAATTATTTAACTAAGTTAACTTCATTAACATTTACTTAGTTGCAAACACAAAAAGCTCCCACTGATGGAAAACAACGTGGCTGGAACACAAAACACTGTGTGGGAACGTGCTGGGCACACACACCAAATTGCTCGGGGCACACAGATTCCTAAACAGTCCGACCAAAATTCCTTGGAGACAATGTTTTAAAATTTTAATATAGAACAAATGTCACTGTCTAGCAATTTAAAGATATAAGGGACTTCAGAGTTCAATTACAAATACAGAGTTGTTATTTGAAACAAAAATGGAGCTCTTGAGAACAATCAGTTCAGTTTTCTAACAGCAGTTACAGTATGTGGTCATAACCATTTTTCCCCCTTTTACAGAGGTCTCTAGGTACACATTTTTAATGTATCTGAGCAGTTTCCAGTTAATGTTTTATATTTCTGTAGCTATTATTTTCTGTTGAAAGAAAACTAGTAAAGGTTGAATCTAAAAGGGGAAAACAAAGGAAGAAGATCAATATTAACACTCTACAAATATTGACTTAGCAAAGTGACTTTGTTGTCTTTCTCTCATAGGAATTGATATTGAATGGATGATTTATTTATAAGAAACATGCATGAAAAGTATTTATTAAAACAAAAAATGCTTAGCAAAATACATAATTAGATAACCTGTTAATCAAGTTAAAAAACTGAAGAGTCAACATTTCCAAACTGAAGACCTTTTAATATTATTCTTGTCCATCATTTTCACTTTAAAATATTATAACTGGTAAATAGGTAGAAATGCTGCAATCCAAGGAAAAACCTCAAAGAATTACTTCACAAACTTTACTCATTCTCTGCAGATACCAAATAGCTATTAATAAACTTTATGTCATTTTTTTCCAGAAAAAAGCTTATGTATTAATTTAAAATATTATACCTTTATTGAGTTTGGCTCGGTTAGCTTTGAGTTTCGGTTACTATTGGCCCCCATGGTGATTGTGAAAGAAACGGACGTTGTGAACTTTCTGGTGGCTGCCGGTAAAGGACTCCGGGTGTCACCTGTAACAAGGAGCAGTCATTTGGTCCTGCATTATGAGGAGCTGTCAATAGAAAGTTTGTTTCTAAACACAATGTAGTATAAAATGCCTGTGTTCTCGTTGTTCTGCCTACTAAAATAAAGTCAGAAATTTTATATTTATCAGACTTTAATGGTCTCTAATTTATGGGCTACCAATAAGATTCTTTATTTCAATTTGTCACCTTTTAGCGTGAATTTTAGTTTTAATAAAATATAATGAGCATAACTAAGTCAAGTTCCATAATAACATCTTTGGTCAATAGATTTTTACAGCTAAGAAAATCTAGAAACACTAGCTGACAAAATTTGGATTCCCATTTGTTTTATCACTGGTAAGTGAAGATGGAAAGAAAAATTAACCCTCCATTCTTAATTAAGAAAATTTTAACGTCAAAAAGGAAATACCTTTATTTGAGAATGTTTCCTGATCGGTTTTTCTTCCGATTCTCGGCGATGGTTTTGGTCGTGGTGGCGGGTCCCTTTCAGGGACCCCTTCGACGCAGCTCCCAAACTGCTCACGCCTCAGTTTACTGTCAACCTCCAGCTTCTCTAGAGCAGTTTTGAGACATTGCTCATTGGTTGTCATATATAATTTACAAAACTACAGGAAATAAAAAAGGAGTCCAGTAGGTAAAACATTCAATCAGACATTTGGGAGGAGAAAGCAAATGCACATTAGTAGGCAAGGACTGGACTGACAGATGGGGTGCATTTCCCATGGAACTAGGGCACTCATTTCATTTTCTTGAATCGGACCGACCATCCGCAAGTGACCTAGTGAAACGCAGCCATGATTCATCGAGGAAGTCATACTCTGGGTGAAAACGACTGTTACACCAAGACAAGCGGTTTATTATTATTTTTATATGACATGTAGACTTGCATTTGTTCTAAGTAATTCTATGACTCTTCCACCCCCAAAAGGACATATTCCTGAGAGAGTCTGCAAGTGTGTGTATGTGTGTATTTATGTGAACATGCATGTATTTTAACTTGGTCACGTTATTTTAATACAGTCATCATATTACAATCGTGGGACTGGAGAGATTAAATTTCAAGTACAATCAGTACACATACATAAGTATGTTATTGCCAACATTAAAAAGACATGCTCCTTTAAAAACACTTCTATGCAGTAAGCAAATTTACATCCATATGAGCTTACGTACCTTGATGTAGTCAAATTTGCCATCAGCATTTACATCGGCCAAATTTATTACAGCATCTACTTCTTCTAGAGTCATCTTCTCACCTCTCTGAAAAAACATAAGATTTATGTTAAAGCAACGTGACGATCATTTTGCTATGCATAGGGAGAATGGAAATTTATTTTAATCTTTTCTACAAGTTTGAATATATGATTTCATTATAAATCTCAGAATGAGTATTATGTCATGTAAGAATGAAACATAAAAAATAAAATTTCACAATTTTATTGTTTTGCAACAGTGTGAATTTCAGTTTACTAAATTTGAACAATGTGTAACATAGATCTAGTAATAACTGCTATTAAAATTAGAGTAATGATACGTCCTCACATTGTACCAAGAAACGGAATGGATTCTGAATCCCATTAATACTTTGTTTCTCTTTTCTTATCACATATGAATCACTGCAGAGTTCTGAGCTGGAAAGAATTGCAAGGAAACACAAGGGGATTGCAACATGGGCTCAATTTTATACTTTATCTTTTATTTACAAAGCACCTTTCATCCAGAAGGATCCTTAAGTACTTTATAAACGACATATATGTGATTCATTTCATCTGCCAATGAAAGTTGTTTTTTAATGTGGATTTTGGTTGCCAAAGGTAGATTCCAAGTTGTTTTGCAAAATACACATATTACAAAAGTGTTTCACAGATCTTACCTTTGTGAGAAGTTTATAAAGGTCAGTGTGTAAAATAAAGCCATCATCATTCACATCTAATTGCTTAAATGATTTCAGCAGTTCTGCTTTTGAAGTAGGTTTTTCCTTTCTTAAAATTATACAAAAATCATCAAAATTCAGTTTGGCAGTTTGAGGAGTCCAATACTTATTAATAGTCTTTTGGGATGGATTTCTCCCTGCATGCTGAAGAGCTGCCCAATAAAACAAGTATTATTTTTTATAGTAATGTTTGGAATTGGTATTTAAGCATATTTTTTTAAATCATTATATATGACAATGTTATACAAAAGTACTCAGATGCCAATATATTACCTTTGGTTTTGATAATCTAGTGATATCAATGTATGCCTGACTGTAAAAAATAAACACATACACACACACACACGTTACCAGCCAAAGATTCTTGATTTATTAATGCTAGAATTAAAAAATTGTCCCTATTTTGACAATTAGTTCTCAACCTACACAGTTTAATTACCTGACAGTATCTGATTCACTCCATTACAGCGATTAGAGAAAAGATTAAAGACAACCATTAATGCTTTTAAGGACATAAGAATAACTGCAAAAATAATAAATTATTACTTTTCATGGTTCAAGAAATATCTTAATAAAATGAAGAAATAATTAGTTTGAAACTAGTACTACCACCATGGCATGACACCTAAAAATGTTCATCATCGCTAGATATTGAGTTTCAAGATATTAATCATGTCCCAAATGTCAAAATGCATGCAAGAAAAGTATCTATGCACATCCATAGCCCTGTTAAAAATCAAGAATGTCAACGTACTTTGAGAGAAGACTATTGTAGAGACGCAATGGTCAAATCACTTTTCATTTTTAATCAGAACATCTAAAAATAGTCCTATAACCACTTATTCATTGGACATTCCTATTTCAAAAGCCATGAAAGACAAAGAATTATGTGAGAAAAGCTTTGTATGTTTGCATGTCATATCACACTAAAATATAATGCTTTCGAACAATTATAGATATTTTGTAGAGTTGAATAGGAATAACCTGGTAATTTGTAAATAAACCTCTGCATATTAAGACTCAATGCTATCTAAAATGAATCAACAATAGGTTTCCTAAGCACTATAAAATAAATTAACAGAATTTTAAAAGGTATAACTGCCCTGAATTGTGCTATCAAATTATATTATAAAACCTTATATTGAATATTTCAAACCACCTTTGGTGAGACTTCATAAATTCATGCATTGTCAATCAACACCACAAATTATAATCTGAGTATTATATAATATAGTATAATAAGGATATATATATCTCCTCAAGGAAACAGAAATCAGATCAGGGTAATAGATACAGATATCTGTGAGTCCATTCTATTGAACATTCACTGTGCACAAACTTAACACAAAGTGACTTTGTTTTTTGCAGAGATACAAGCTTCTTGGCTCCTAACTTTTATAATCTAAATAGAAAGTTCATACCTAAAGTGTAAAATTGCTACCTGTAGTCATGAAATGGCTAATAACATAGTAAAGTCCATAGCCCAACAGAAATATTCCCATCCTCCAGATAATGCCAGTGCATCATTCCTAGATAACTTTAAGCTCTGGCACAGAAACAAAATAAAATCACCATCTGGAGGTGATTTTCCGAGCCAACAAAAGGTGTAGCTGTAGTATTTGACATCTTCCATTCACCTAGAAAGTCTCTGTGGATATTTGTAACTCTGGAGACAACAGAATTTTTTTTTTATTTCCACAGGTTCATTCTGGATGTAGACAAAAACTCTGATTACCACACTGCCCTAAGAATAAAAGATAAGTATTTTGCCTAGTTTATAATTAGACAGTTCCTTAATTCACCTATCAAGAGAATCAAGATAAATGTTTTAGCATTCCACCCCTGGCCAACCTTTACCCCTTAAAAGCTGGGAATACAAGTAGGACCCAAATGATTTGAAATCAAAATCCCACATAAAAGAAAATGGTGCTTCATCCAGTTTTAAGAATTGTGTACCCCAAGTAATAACTCAGCATATCTATGTTGCAATTTCAATAACAAAATATTTCTAAAGAAACTATAAATTACAGAACAATTTTCTCAGAGTAAAATTCATTATGCCCAAAACATGTACTAAGTAGATATTCCCATATTTAATACATAGGTATAATTTAGTAACTTTTTATGCTTATTGATTTTATTTTTATTACATTTTCTTGATTATGCTATTATAGTTGTCCTGATTTTTCTCCCTTGGCCTCCCTCCACCCAGCATCCCCTACTCCCTCAGGAAGTCCCCCCACCATTGTTCATGTCCATGGGTCATGTATGTAAGTTCTTTGGCTACTCCATTTCCTATACTGGACTTTACATCCCCATGGCTACTCTGTGACTACCTATTTGTACTTCTTTATCCCCTCACCTGTCCACCCATTCCTCCACATGCTCTTCCCATCTGGCAACCATCAGACACTCTCTGTATCTGTGATTCTGTCTCTGTTCATCTGGTTTGCTTAGGTTTTTTAGATTCAATTGTTGATAGATTTGTATTTTTTGCATTTTATTGTTCATAGTTTTGATTTTCTTCTTTTCATTAAATAAGCCCCTTTAACATTTCGTATAGTAATGGTTTGGTGATGATGAACCCCTATAGTCTTTTTCTTGTTTGGGAAGTTCTTTTTCTGCCCTTCAATTCTAAATGGTAGCTTTGTTGGGTAGAGCAATCTTGGCTATAGGTCCCTGCTTTTCATGACTTGGAATATTTCTTGCCAATCCCTTCCAGCCTGCAAAGTTTCCTTTGAGAAATCAGCTGACAATCTATGGTAACTCCTCTGTAGCTAAACAACTTCTTTTCTCTTGCTGCTTTTAATATTCTCTCTTTACCTTTAAACTTTGGCAATTTAATTGTAATATGTCTTGGAGTGGGCCTTTTTGCAACCACCTTGTTTGGGATTCGCCTGGGAATCTCCAAGCCCATCACAAGTAGTTGCCATCTCAGACTGCTTTATAGCTCAGGCAGGGTGGCCCCAGGCAAAACACAGGTGGGGGATGACCTTGGTCTGCACCACCAGGGAACTCCAGGGCCAGTGCACCCAGTGGACAGGGTATAGACCATGTCAGAGCATCACCACCCAGTACTCCGCACAGCTGACCCTCCATGGAAGGCGGAGGCTGGTGGTCAGTGGTCACGGCCAGTTCTTGCAGCTGACTGGCCTGGGTACATCCTTCCTGTTGACCTGCCAACAGCAACCAAGGCTCAACTACAACATGAGAGTGTACTCAGCCCACATGAAGGGTGCATCTTGAGTACCCAGCTTGGGTGACAGGGGAGGCTGTGCCAATGGACCCTACAGGACACCTACTGCATTAGGCCACACTACCAAGACACTGAGTCAGAGCAGCTCTACCTAATACATAGAAACAAATACAGGGAGGCTGCCAAAATGAGGAGACAAAGAAACATGGTCCAAATGAAAGAACAGATCAAAACTCCAGAAAAAGAGCTAAATAAAATGGAGATAAGCAATCTATCAGATGCAGAGTTATAAGGATGCTCAAGGAGCTTAATGAGGATCTCAACACCATAAAAGAGATCCAGTTAGAAGCGAAGAATATACAAACTGAAATAAAGAACCATTTACAGGGAAACAACAGTAAAGTGGGTGAAGCCCAGAATCAAATCAATGATTTGGAACAAAAGAAAGTGAAAAACAACCAAACAGACAAGAATAAAAAAGAATAAAAAAAAACATAGTGTAAGCAGCCTGTGGGACAGCTTCAAGAGGTACAACATTTGCATCACTGGAGTGTCAGAAGGCGAAGATAAAGATGGAGAAACTGGAAATCTATCTGAAAAAATAATGAATCTAAAAAAACCTAAGCAAACCAGATGAACAGAGACAGAATCACGGATACAGAGAGGGCCTGATGGTTGCCAGATGGGAGGAGCATGTGGAGGAATAGGTGGAGAGGTGAGGGCATTAAGTACAAATAGGTAGTTAAAGAGCAGCCATGGGGATGTAAAGTCCAGTATAGGAAAGGGAGCAGCCAAAGAACTTACATGCATGACCCATGGACATGAACAATGGTGGGGGGACTTCCTGAGGGAGTGGGGGTGCTGGGTGGAGGGAGGCAAAGGGGGAAAAGTCAGGACAACTGTAATAGCATAAACAATAAAATATAATCTTTAGGAAGAGAGTTAGTTGGAACCCATTATTAAGTCTGATAACAGTAAAAACATTATGTAACTGCAGCTGTTTAAAGGTTTACACCAAGATACTAATCTTTTGCCAGAGTTTACTTTAATCTTTGAGATAAGTCCATAATACCTATATTATTTATAAGATGGGGGAAAAGGAATTGTACAGTTCTGGTACCGGTACCGCTCTATCTGACCTTGAAATGGAATGCCAAAACACGTGTTATGTGCAGCATGGCAGAAGAATATGCATATAGTAGCAAGAAAGAGACATCACTGGTTTATACTACTACTTTTCAAAAATCTACATATTGTGAAATCAGTCACTACCATGTTACAGAGAGTACCCCACCATAAAACCAAAAGTGTACATAGCACTAAAGAGACAAACAACGCATTATTATTCCCCCAGGTAATACATCGATGTGAGAGAGAAACATCAATTGTCTGCCTCTTGTACACGCCCCAACCAGGGACCAAACTGGCAGCCCAGGCATGTGCCCTGACTGGGAATGGACCTGGCCACCCCTTGCTTTGCAGGATGATGCCTAACCAACTGAGCCACATTAGTCAGGGCCCATGTTAAACTTTTAAACTCTTGTGATCTTGGCCTAGTGTCAAAAGAAGAAAGAGAAAGAACTAAAAGTATAATTTATAGTAAAATATAAACTATTTTATATTGTCCAAATGGATTTTCTCAAAGACAGATTTTACTGAATATAAACCCAAAATGTTGCAAAGATATGTCAGATTTTTTACTTAAGGAAACTGCTTCTAAAGTTGTCAAAATAACTCAGTTTCTCTACTCATAAAGTTATTAGCCGTGATGAAAATAACATGAGTATTCAGTGTGATTGTTTCACACTCTTAATATTGAAGACCTCCAAATCATTTGATACACCTGGCAAGGACCAAATTCATTGTTTTGAGCGATATTTGCAACCAGAGCAATTTAAGATATGATCAGGCAGAGAAGCAAGAAAAGACCAGCCTCCCCCAACCTCACCCGACCACACACACAAATCCAAACCCAGAACTCTTAATTCTCTTTTAAAATTTCACTTATTTCTCTTCTACAACCATTCACCCCATTTTATATATCCTTTGCATTTTCCTAAATATAGGTCAAATTCAAAGCAGTGATTCTGATGCCAAGTGTCTTAATTCTATTGTAAATCTTAAAGTACCAAAATGAGAATTAAAAAAAAATCTTTAAGCAAATAACTGATAGAAGGTTTAAAAATGCTATTCCACCCTTTATGAACATGAAAGTTTTATTTGGAAGATTCTACAATATGTACCTACAGAAAATGGCACAAGAGTATAACGTAGTAGTTTCATCGCTCAAAGCACTAAAATTGGGGTGATCCAACAATGTAATTCCAATTCTTGTCTTTCTGACCTATTAACTTTCAACAAATAAGGCAAAATACTTCAATTAAAAATTTTTACCTAAGTAAAGTTGATCTTTAGAAATAATGTTTTCTAAGCTGCTTTTGAAAACAGATAAGTAGGCAGCTCTACAATTCATATAAAATATCTCCTCTTCAGTTAGTGGAAATTTCTTTGTTCGAGCACTCTCTGAAAGCGTTGAATTCTGATTGGAGAAAGCAGCGTCACTTCCTGGACTGATGGCCATTCTGTTAGAAAAAAATTTAAAAATTGCTTTAGGCAATGTTAATCCCCTAAAATGCAAATGTCACCTTGCCTTTCAAATGGGAGGGGGGAGAAATCAAGACATTAATGTCTTTATTTGTGGGGGAAATATGAACATTACAATATGCATAAGGTTGCAATATATGTTAAACTAGAAGAAGCCTTTTGGCAGTTGCTATATATGTATATATACATACATATACACACACACAACTTTCTAAAGTTTCTTCTTTATTAATATACAGGGTCAGGCAGAAGTAAGGCCGGCTTGAGTGTGGTTAGTGGGGTAATAATATGGGTATAATAATTCTAGTTTTAATTTGAACATTTCACCTAAAATGTCATATGGTGTGCTTGAGTATGATGTTATGTTACAGAATTACATGCTCATGATTTTGTAATTAAAAAGGGGTGTTATTTGTGTTGGACCCTGTATATATATACACCAAAAGAACAAAGCCAAAACAAAGAAGTAACATAAATATAAAAGAAGAATCACAGGGCAAAAAAACCCAAAACACATACACATCTATTCTCTCAAAATAACACAACAGTCAGTTGAGACTCTTCATAGGGCTGTCATGAGGATTAAATAACACGTGTAAAGCATACAGAACAGCGCTTGGCACAAATTAAGTGTTAAATAAACTGTAGACAGAAACTTCCCAGTAATAAGAATGTGGATGTAATGTAACTGACGGTTGGCATCCATCTCCACAGCAGGACCAAGCAGGTCATTTCACTAACATCTCAATAATACAGCCCACGTTTTAAATGACTGAATTTAAAAAATCCCATTTTTAGCGTTATAGGTTTTACTGTATTCCATTACTAATAATAATGTTTTGGGTTTATATAGCACCTCTGCTCACAAGAGCTTAAAGAACTATCATACATCATAATTTATCCCCACTACAGTGGTCAGGTATTTTTGGTCCATTTTACAGATAAGGAAATTGAGGGACACAATGTCACTAATTTATTTGTAAGTAGAAAAGGCAGTAAAATTCAATAAGGTTCTTCTTTATTAATGTGAATGGAGGCTTCTTGTACAATAGCTACTACGAGACACTAAATTGTGCCAGTGGTCTAACAGCTTCCAACATTATTTTACCCAGCTTTGACTTTTAAAAATACATTCTAGCCTAATAAATTGAATATTTCAAGTTCAACAATAAGATGACACAGATAGGGTCCCCTTCAGGACTCATTGGATTCTTACTCAAGAGACCTAAATCACTTGCACCTTCTTGAATTATATAGGTCTTTTACACTTGGGAAAGAAAGATAATAATCGCTTATCATGGATGAAGTACCCTATTTATAATACACAGACCGCCTGCCTGACACTTTCATATTACAGCAGATTTAGAAGGACCCCATAGGGATGTGTGGTGTCACAGTCTGGTTACTGCAAATTGGTATCACTATAATTAAGCATCACTGTTTTAAACACATATGCGTGCACGCATCTACTAAAAAATGTGAAAGAAAACCGTTACAATAAGGAATAGAGAATGTTCATTTTGCAGCAAGCAATTTTAAAATGTAAGGTTTTTTTTTTTTTTTTTTTTTTTAAAGAATGGTCCTCAAATACTCTTTCCAAATAAGGTGACTCCCTCACGTGGAAATCCCACGACAGAAATGTTCCAGAATTCTATTCTTTTCCTTTCTGTGAGGAAAGACTAACCTAGGCTTAAATAAATATATAATTGGACCCCCTCAGGCATGGAAACCTCCTTCATTTAAAACTCCAGCCCGAGACTCAGGTAGGGGCCTAGAGAGTACACTGCAGCAAACGGCTCCATAAATAACCAGCCACACAATAGCAAGAAAAATAAACTAACAAGCGCCTAGGGCTTTTAAAGGGCCAAGTGAAACAGAGAGCCAGCCACACCGCCCTACACAGTGAAATATGTTCACAGCTGATCTCAGGCAACATCTCTCTCTCTTTTTTTGTATGCCTCTGGGCATAAAACTGCATTTATATGTACATTTCAGGTACCTATATGGACCGAGTGTTAGTATGATAGAGAAGTAAAAGTAGCAGGTGGAAGAAAAACCCAACAGTAAGGGACGGAACGCGCAAAGACAGACAGTGAATTGATTGCTACCTAGCTCCAGTTTACAGACGAGGAAGCTCAGCCAATTCTCTGCACTGATTCCACAATCCGCTCCCTGAAACCGGACGGACCTCTGCCTTTCTTCAATTACCATGGCAACTGCACCTCTCCGCCACCGGAAATAAGATGCAGAGCACCTCCCCAAACGGTCCGGCTGGAAATCTAAGCATCGTTAACCCACAGTGATCAGAGACGGTTCTGCTGCTCCTCCACCCGGAGCTGTTTTGGCCAGAAGCGTGAGAGAGGGTCCTGTGCCGCTCTGCGAGGGCCTGGATGCGGTTTCACATAGACACCCCCTTCCTCCTTTCCCCGCTTGCATTCGGATCCGTTGTCGCGAGGGTGGTGTTTCCAGCGGGCCACGTTGAGTGTGACACAACGGCCGGCGACCGCTCGCCCGCGCTTTTCAGACTTCGGTGGTTTCTTCCGGAGGTTCTCTGTTTTCGGCAGAGGTTGCTCGCTTAGTCTTACCCAGCGGCGGCGATCCTTCTCCGAATGTGAAAATGCCGTAGGTATCTCCTCCCCAGGTATTGACGTTTGTCGGGAGCCTCTGTGGGCAAGAAAAGTAGATATTATGTGGTCCAGTAATCTTTCTGTTCTACTTTTCTAAGTATAAACTTGACTCCTCCGTCGACATTTCATAGTGCTTGGTACCTTCAGCCCACCTGTGCTCATCTTCCAGCCGTAGTTTTCCGGTACACTCGATCCCCTTTAATTCCAATTCTCCAAGGCTTTTGACTGATCTATAGGCTCTGGCTGTATTTAGTGATGTATTTGGTTCTTGAGATAATTTCAAATATGGTGAACATACCAAGAATGGGATACAGTAGGTTGAAAGGCGCCGTATAATTTGATAACGCCCGTTAGTGTGGTGAGTTCGTATAAACTTGTGGGACAACCCAAAAACTGGGTCTCAAAAGTCCTGGATTCCAGCTCGAAAACGGGGAAGCGTAGCCAGTTGTGGTGTGCTTCCTTATTGCTGCTCTGTAGAAACTTTTTAAAGTTCACTGAAGAAGTTTTTCTTTGGAGTGGAAGGATTAGTATCTTAACACGTGAAATTCTCCGGCTGTCCCTTGCCCCCAGGTTGACTCAGGTGTCCCCTCTTGAGCACTTCTCGAATAATGTATTCCTCCGTTACTTTTCGGTTTGAGTCAAATGGGAAGTAACACACCGGGGATGTATGTGTATCACGTAGGAATCGACATGAAAGTGGAAAAATGTAAAGAAATAACCGACATTTATTGACTCTTTATGATTTGGTACAGTATTTAGTTTACTTACATTTTCTCATTGAATCCTAAGAAAGGACTTTAGGAGGTAGGAGCTACTGTTATCTCTAATTTCCAGATAAGGAAACTCAGCACTTAATATGGTGTCTGATACATAAGTATCAATAAATGTGTTTCACTTACATCCTTGAAAGTTACGGATTGTTGAAGAGCTTTTTATTTCCCCAGAATTAAGACTTGTCTCCCTGCTGCTCCACTATTTTAAAAAAGTCCGGTTAGCACTTTTGTGAAACTGCAGGATAATGTAGCAAAATCCCTGCTAAGTAGGAATACAATGGAAACTGGTGTGTATTTGTTTAATATATAAGTGGTAATACTTCCTGAACTATGATGATTCTGTCCTGTTATAGGTAGTGCGGAACCAGAAAACTATTAAAAATGGAACTTTCGGACAACTTTTCCTAGCATATTAACATGTACATGTTATATTAAAAGAATCTGTGGTGTGTGTATTCTGACAGTAAATATATGATCTTAAAGTTGAGGTTGACATCACAGCACATATATCTGATGTAGAATTTATATTTAAAATATATATAAAGAACTCTTACAACTCAACAGTAAAAAAGACAAAAACCTTACTAAAATAATGGCTCAAACACTTGAACCAATACCTAATCAGTTACATGACTGGCAAATAAATACCTTAGACATCACATCAGGGATATTGAAATTAGAACTATGTTGAAATACTGTTTAACACCCAGTAAATGACTGCATATATGTTTTACATTTTAAGAATACTAGGCAAATATTAATTTTATTGAATAGATTTGTTTTGCACAGAGGTGTGGGTTAGCACTTACAAAACCAGTTTATGTATGATAGGCTTGGACAAATAGTAAATGGACTGAAGATCGTGGGAGCTAGATTTTCAGTGTGAGATAGGGAAATTTAAAATATTTTGGCTTGGTATTGGAAGTATCAGTATGAAATCATGGATTTTTAAAATGTACATGTGAAGATACAAGTAAATAGAATGTGTATGTGTTCTGTTTTAGCTCTGTCCATTAGCTATAAGCAATGACATAAGTAGTAATGACTACATCTAGAGCACAGATCTTGATTCCTAAATGTCATTGTCTACAAAAAAAAAAAAAAAAAAAATCCAAGTCTTACTAAGCAAAAGCTAATTCTAGGACTGGAACAGAGGACTTTTTTTTATGCTGGTAAGTAAGGAAGTGGTCATACAATTACAGTTCTGTTAGGGGCAATGTTAAAGGGGAAAGATTCCATTGCCAAATCTGGGACAATGAAATATCAAAATAAGTGATAGAAATTGATTGTAATCCATTGGATAAAAGAAAATTCCATCATTTCACAGTGATATATAAAAAAAGAGGAGAAAGGAAAGCTTTTGGAGTAAAATGCTAATAAATGTTTAAAAAAATGATGGAAAATCATCAGTGGCTCTTTAAAAGTGTTGGAAGAGCTCTGACCCGGTAGCATAGTTGTTTAGAGTGTCATCTTGATGTGCCAGGGTTGCAGGTTTGATCCCCAGCCAGGACATATACAAGATGCAACCAATGACTGTACAGAAAGTGGAGTAGCAGATTGATGTTTCTTTCTCTCCCTCCCTCCCTCTTCCCCTCCCTCCTCTCTCCCTCTTCCTTCCTATCTCAATTCAATAAATAAAAACTTTCAAAAAATCTTTAAAAGTACTGGGAGAAAGCTTGATATGAAACAAGATATTTACATATGAGGTTTCTTATTTATTACATTGGAGAAAACTGGCAGATAACTTGTTAATCAATGACCAAAACATGCCACTTGTATTACGACAAACCAGTATCATGTGCCTCAAGTTAACATGCTCTCAAGAGAATGCATAGTCATTTTCATGGTATTTATGCCCCAAAATACCGAATTTCATGGGAAAATATCTGATATACCAAAATTGACAGATATTCTACAAAAATTGTTGGCTTAAACTCTTGAAAAAGTGTTACAATCAAGAAAAAGTAAGTTGACAAATTGTTCTAGACTAAGGGGGACAAAAGATACGGGACAATCAAATGCAATGAGTGATTCAGGATTGGATATTAGACTGGGTAGAAAATTGGCTACCAGAGAAATTATTAGAACAAGTGATAAAATTTGAATGTGAACTGTTAGTAATAATATGTATCGATGATTAATTTCCTGAACTTGATTAACATACAAAAATTGGTTGCATTTCTATACATTGATAATAAACTACCAGAAAGAGAAGTTAAGAGAATAGTTCCATTTATAATTGCATCAAAACGAATGAAATACCTAGGAATGAATGTAGTAACCAAGGAGGTTAAAAGACCAGAAAACTATGAGACATTGATGAAAGACATTGAAGAACACGCGAATAAATGGAAAGTAGTCCATGCTTATGGATTGGAAAACTTAATATTGTTTAAATATTCACATGCCCAAAGCAATCTATATATTTGATGGAAACATTATCAAAATTCCCATGACATTTTTCAAAAAATAGAACAAATAATCTTAAATTTTGGGGGGAACCACAAAAGACCCCAAGTAGCCAAATTGGCCTTGAGAAAAATAACAAAGCTGGAGTCACCATGCAGATTTCAAACTGCATCACAAAGCTACAGTAATCAAATAGAATAGAGAGCCCCAAAATAAAACCACACAAGTATGGTCAGTTAATTTATAATGAAGCCAAGAATATACAGCGGGAAAAGGACAGTGTCTTCAATGAATGGTGGTGGAATAACTGGACCCCTATATTACACCATAAACAAAAATCTCAGAATCCATTAAGAACCTCAACGTAAGACCTGAAGCCATAAAACTCTAGAAGTAAGCTCCTTGATGTCAGTCTCAGGATGATATTTTGGATTTGACACCAAAAGCAAAGATAAGGATGTAGGACATCAAATTAAAGAGCTTCTGCACAGCAAAGGAAATCAACAAAATGAAAAGGCAACCTATGAAATGGGAGAAAATACTTGCAAATCATATATCTTAGAAGGAGTTAATAACCAAAATATATAAATAACTCATATGGCTCAATAGCAAAAAAAAAAAATCTTAAAAAATGGGCAGAGAATCTAAATAGACATTTTTCCAAAGAGCCCATACAGATGGCCAGCAGGTACATGGAAACACACTCAACATCACTAATCATCGGGGAAATGCAAATAGAAACTACAATGAGATATCACCTTACGTCTATTAGAATGACCCTTATCAAAAAGACTAGAGATAGCAAGTGCTGGTTAGGACCTGGTGAAGAGGGCACCATTGTGCACTGTTGGTGGGGAGGTAAATTGTTGGAGCTACTATTGAAGAACAGTATGGGCTTTCCTCTAAGAATTATAAATAGAACTGCCATATGATTTAGCAGTTCCACTTCTGTGTATTTATCCAAAGGAAGCAAAAATACTAACTTGTGAAGATATCTTCACTGCCCCCCTACCACCACGTACGTTGCAGCATTATTTACGATAGCCAAGACATAGAAACAACCTAAGTATTCGCCAATAGATTATTGGATAAAGAAGTGTGGCATACATATACAATGGAAGACTGTTCAGCCATTAAAAAGGAAATTCTGCCATTTGCTACAAATTGATGGGTCTTGAGGGCATTATGCTAAGTGGAATCAATCAGACAGAAAAAGACAAATACTGTATGATCTCACTTATATGTGGAATCTTAAAAAAAAAAACACAAACTTACAGAAACAGTACAGATTGGTGGTTGCCAGAGGTGGTGGTCAAGGGTGAAGGGTTAGGGTGGATGAAATCAGTGAAGGTGGTCAAAAGGTACAAACTTACAGTTATAAAATAAGTAAGTCCTAGAGGTGTAATGTACAGCCTATAATAAGTATTACTGTTTTGTATATTTAAAAGTTGCTGAGAGTGTACATCTTAAAAACTTTGTAACTGTGTGGTGATGGATCTTAAGTAGATTTAGGATGATTAATGCACAATATATACATATATCAAATTACATTGTATACCTTAAATGAATGTTCTGTGTCAATTATATCTAAAAAAAGTCTTGATTTTAATCATTATGATTATATAAAAATATCATTCTTAGAAATATTTGTGGGTAAAGGTATATGATGTCACTATCTTATTCTCAGAAAAAGAGTATTCATCATGCATACATATATTTGTATAGAGAGAGCATGATAAAACATGGGTCAAAATGTAAACAAGTGGCATGTCTGAGTAAAAGATAACAAGAAGTCTTTTTCCTAGAACTTTTTTTAAGTTTAAAGTTATATAAAAATTAACTTACAAAAAAAACCCTCATCAAATTGTTTTTAAAATTAAAAGTACTAATGATGGAGTAAATAGTAAATTAGAGTGGGATTAAGAATTAGACAACTGACAGCAAATAGAGCTGAAGAAATTGCCAAAAATGAAGCATAGAGACCAATGATCAACTATAGGAGTTTAGAGACTTAGATAATTAATGAAAATATCTAGAATAACTTCTAGAGGAAGTCTCAAAAAGGTGGGATGAAAGCAATTTAGTATTTGGAGAGATTATGACAGATTTTTCCAGAACTGATAAGACACAAATCCACTATTTGAGGATAGTCTAATAGTCTAAAAAGACTATTTTAGAGATTAAGATCATGTTGGCATGACATCCTTTGGGAACCTACATTTAAACAACCTTAACAAAAATGAGAGGATCATTAAAATTAAAGGAAGTAGCCCTGGCTGGTGTAGCTCAGTGGATTGAGTGCAGGCCTGCGAACCAAAGGATCACAGGTTTGATTCCCAGTCAGGGCACATGCCTGGGTTGCAGGCCATATCCCCAGTAGGGGGTGTGCTAGAGGCAACTACACATTGATGTTTCACTCCCTCTCTTTCTCCCTCCTTTCCCCATCTCTCTAAAATAAATAAATAAAATCTTTTTTAAAAATTAAAGGAAGTAAATATATTTTGGGATTTAAGGCAGGTTTTAAATTAAAAATAAATATAATTATTAATTTACATAACAGCTTTGTGCCAGTCACTGTGTCAGGCCTCGGGATTCCAGTGTGAACAGATACTGTACCTCCCCAGGTGTTTTAATTTCAGTGGGAGAGAGGATTCAACAGGCGTAACCTGCACCAGTTAACCCACGAGGTGCTGATGGTACAAGTGTCTTAGGCTAGAGAGGAAAGGCAAACTAAGTAGACTCTTTCAGCATGACACGTTTTGTGAAGGAGACATGTACAAGTGCTACGGTGTAGAGCAGAAAGATCCTTAGTGCAAACTGGACATTTTCAGGGGAAACATCTTAGAAATGATTGTGCTGGAATCTCAAGGGTAGGGTAGCATCAATGTTAGTTGACTCTTTTAATTTTTATGTTGCAAAATATAATGCATACAAGAAAGTATATAAAATCTCTTTGCCATATATAATTCTGACAAACCTCTTTGGCCCCTTTCAATAGTGAGGGTTTATGCTTTTTATACGTAACATGGGATGATGCACACATGTTTATATTTTTCTTGCAGAAGGTAAGAGCAATGAATATTAATGTTCATTTTTTAGACTACCCATTTAAGAGTGAAATAATTTTATGGCATGTCTCACTTTATTCAACCCAAGAACATCTTTTTAAAAAATATGTGTTTATTGATTTTAGAGAGAGAGGAAGGGAATGAGAGAGAGAAACATCGATTGGTTGCTTCCCATACAAACATTCCACCTGCAACCTAGGTACGTGCTCTGACCAGAAATCTAATCCACAGACTTTTGGTGTACAGGACGATGCACCAACCAACTGAGCCACACTGGCTAGGGCAACCCAAGAACATCTTACCTTCATCTGTTTATCTTCTGGAGTCATTATTCCTAAATATGTGTCTTTTGCTTCTGTAAGAATACTTTAGCTAATTCTTTATTAATTTTTTAATGAAGAAGGTTTGACATTATAAACATGTCCAATAACTGGTTAGGATATTGATCTTTCTTATACATAAAATGGAAAAAAAATTATTTTAGATCTCTAAATTTACACCTAAGGTGTCACCTAAAGAATGTGAATTTGGCCATTGCCTTTCATCAAAGTATCTCATCTACGTATCTCATAAGCTTACTCAATAATCCTAAATACTCCTGTAAAGTTGTAGCTGGAAATATTATCATCTCCATTATAGTGAGGAGTAAATGGAAACACTAACATGCTATGTCGTACTTTTATTTTCCATTGATAAATTTTCTAAAAGTTTTTAGGCCAGTCTTACCAACTTGGTGAAGCTCAGTGAGATTATGTGATTTGCCTAACCTAGGGAGAAAGTTTGGTATAGGTAGCAAGCACCAAGGCTTCCAGAGTCTTATCTGCTTCACTAAGTTTATCTTCCTATCCCCCCAACACACACAGTGTTACCCTCAGCTCAGCTAATCAAAATGATAAGTAATGCAATGTTTTAAAAATCCTGTAACACCTGGCTGGTGTAGCTTAGTGGATTGAGCTTGGGCTGCGAACCAAAGTGAACCAAAGTGTCGCCAGTTCAATTCCCAGTGAGGGCACATGCCTGGGTTGCAGGCCAGGTCCCCAGTGGGGGGCCATATGAGAGGCAACCACACATTGATGTTTCTTGCCCTCTCTTTCTCCCTCCCTTCCACTCTCTCTAAATGAATAAATAAAATCTTAAAAAATAAATAATAAAAATCCTGTAAGAGATTCTCAAATCATGTAATTTTATGAGTTTTTGAGGTACCATTTCCTACTTTTTAATTAGGAATCATTTTAGAATAATTTCTTTAATTTTTTGTGTTAAAATAATACATAACATAAAAGTTACTATTTAAGCCATGTTAAGTGTACTGTTCTCTGGCACTAAGTACATTCATGTTGTACAGTCAGCATCATTCGTCTCCAAAACTTTTTGATCTTGGAAAACCAAAACTTTGTGCCCATTAAACAGTAACTCCCTAGTCACCCCTGGCAACCACCACTCTGTTTTCTGTCATGAATTTGACTACTTTGAGTACCTCATTTGAGTGGAATCATAGTTTTTGTCCTTTTGTGATTGGCTTGTTTTACTTAGTATAATGTTTTCAAGGTTCATCCATGTTGTAGCGTGTATCAGAATTTTCTAAGGTTGAGTAATACTCCAATGTGTGCGTATGTATGTGCCTGTGTGTATATACAGTTTTCTTTACTCATTCATCTGTTGATGGACGTTTGCATCACTTTTACTTTTTGGCTGTTGTGAATAATACTGCTGTGAACGTGCTTTGATTTTTTGAGGAACTGCCAAACTGTTTTTCCTAGCATCTGTACCATTGTGTAGTCCCACCAGCAGTGCAGAAGAGTTCCAGTTTCTCCACATCCTGGCCAATATTTGGGGTTTTTTTTTTTGTTTTTTTGTTTTGTTTTGTTTTGTTTTGTTTTGTTTTTGGTAGTAGCCATTCTAATGGTTTTAAAGTGGTATCTCACTGTGGTTCTGATTTGCATTTCCTTAATATTAGTGCTGCTGTTAATATTAGTGATGTTGAGCATCTTTTCATGTGTTCATCGGTCTGTTGCATGTTTTTGGAGAGATGTCTGCTTGGGTTTTTGCCTGTTTTTGAGTGCCCAGTTTTTTACAACTAAGTTAGTAACCACAAAAGAGCTGCTTATAACTTCACAGAACTACCAGAGATACGTCAATTTTAATTGCTAACTAAGACTGGTAGCAAGGGAATGAATACTTTAGGAAAATACTGCATATATCTCATCAAGTTTCGCCTGTTCTTCCTTTATGTATGTTTCATCCATCTCTTCTCTCTGTTCCTGTTAATATTATCCTAACCTGCTTGACGTCATCTTGTTCTTGTATTATAGTTGTTTATGGATAAAAGAATTTTTTAAGGGTAAAGCATATAGTAGGTGCTTAATTTAATAATTGCTATCTTGACAATGGGCCCAGTTCTAACAGGATGGTAAGAATAGATGGTCATAAATTCCTCTAGTAGGTTTGCTCTTCTTTACCTTTTCCCCTCAGTTTGACAGAGATTTATTATGCACAGGACCTGAGATGTGAGTTTCTGAAGCTGTGTGACAGTGGTCAAGTCACACCAGCGTGTCCCTGTTGGGTGAACTAAGTGATTTCTTTGATTTCTCCCGATGTTGTCTATTAAATTTTTCTCATATAAATATTTTTAGGTTTTGATTATCTGATGCCTGAATTATTGGAAAACTACATTTCCCACAATAAATCAGGTTTTTAGATTCTCACTAAACTGTTAAACTGGAAGATAACAATCTAACTCTGTTCACTTTGTTTACTTTTACATGTTTTCTTGGACTTTTTAGATCACCATAGCACCTCAGCTGGAAATCTTTCAATCCAAACATTTAGTTTCTTTTTCAAGAAATTAACCATCAATAATAAAACGAAAATATTTTCAACTTTAGTGACAGGGTGGGGTTTGTTTCCTTCTGAAAGGTAGTATTGCATTTTAACAGCATTTGACAACAAAGGATATTAAAATGTTAATACTGCACACTTTTAATTTTTTATTTCTGCTTTTGAAGTTTTATTAAATGCCAAAACATCTCACACACCTGAATAGGGTGATATATATTCCAAAGCTAAATATAAATACCTTTTTTTGGATTATCTGCCATTTTTACTTGTTCTTACCTCTCTTACTGCTTCATTGAGAATTCACATTCAATTGATTTCAAGTAGACTTCTAAACGATATAACTAATTCTTTAAACCAATTTAATTAATCTCAAGAAATAATGTTATATGGTAGGCTAATGTAGAGGTAATAGCAAATTTAAGTGAACCCTTTTTTGATAAAATTTTTGTATTTAATATTTACTGCACAGTAATTACTGTAAATTGTCCATCCCTTTTAGTTTTCTTGCTCCTGTCACTTGTGGAAAGGCAGTTGTCATTTATGAATAGTCATTTCTAGGATGTGTAAGTTTTTTGTTTTCTATGCTGTAACCGTTATTTATACTACAACCTTTTTTTTCTTTTGCCTAATGCTCAAATTCTTGAATATTTTAAATAAAAATTTCTCTCACAGATCAAGAAAGTACTTTTAACTCTGTGTTTGTCATTGGGAAAACTCGTTTTAATTTGTATTGACCTTTTTCTCCTTTGAGCATCTAATCCACATTCAATAAAATGTTGATGACTGCTCTTTAGAAGACAGCTGATGAAATAGAGTATTATAAATATTCAGCTTTCCTTTCTAAGCATTGTCACCAACAGCTGGGCATCCAGTTTAGCAGAACAGATTTCGCACAGAGAGAGCCTGGCATGTTCCTGAATCGGTTTAGTGAAGGAGACAAAAAATAGTTTCATATGGATTGGGGACTTATAAAGACATAGAGCATCTGTTCCTCAGTCAAGTCATAGTCTGGTAGCACTGAATCATGTTTAAAGCTACAAAAATGCACAAAACTTTTTCACCTTGTTCATACTTTTAAGTTCATTATTTGTACAAATAATATTCCTTCAATATCTCCATTGAAGGTATGTAAATTATTTTGCTCTTAGATGTAATTTTTATTAGTGGTATTTTAAAACACATACATAGTAACTTTTACTAAGATTATTTTATAATATGACTTTAACAATTAAATTGTGTGATAGTGCATATATATAAAGCCACATATGCATAAAAAGAACCATTTAGATGTTTAATTATGATTCCATCTTGAAATATGCTATTAACAGTTTTGTCATAAAAATTGCTTTTTTCTTATTGTATTCCACTTCATGGAAATAACTTAGAATCTTTATATGTATTACTCTTAAATATTTGGCTGCTTAAAGCATACCAAATCTAAGATTTCTTCAAATATTTTGCTTGCAGTGTTAAAAGATCACTGAAATTGGATGATCCATTGGAAGCAAATGTAAGTATTTACTTACGAGTTTGTAATTGCATATGAAGACTGTGTTCTTAATTTTTAAACAGCTAATTTACCTTACTAAATATAAAAATAATGAAAAAACATTGTGACATAATTGTGATTGGTACATCATTTTCTGCATATAATATGTTCTTGTAAATCTAATGTATGGAAATTCCTGGCCAGCTGGAGGGTTTCATTTAAGAGGCAAATTATTTAGAAACCTTATGAAATAATTTAGTAGAAATTAATTCACTATATGTAGGAAAATATTCTGCCACTTAAATGCACAAGAAGCAATATGGAACAATGGCAATACGTTAATATACATTTTATAACCTTCTATAATATCTGAAATAAAAACATTAAAAGCATTTTTATATCAAGGATGTAATTACCTCCTTCAGCTATGCTGGCATGATTAAACAATAAAATACACCGTAATAAATTTCATCATGGTTGTCACAATAGAAATAAAATTGTACAGTTGCTATTACTTTTTGTAAATCTAGTCATAGCACATTCCCAGTGCCAGCATATCATGACATATGTTAGTTTATTATCTTTTCTTACCATTATAGATCTCGATACAAACACTAATACTGAGATACTTAGGGCCTCAGTAATCTTAAGTGCAAGTAAATTGGTGAGAAAGTAAATTACAACAAATAGCTAGTCAATAAATAGGCTCCTACAAAATCCCATATGACAGTGCCATTTCAAGAAACGTTTTTATATGGAATTCTTTTTTTGGAGACTCACTACTGTTTAACAGTTTACCATGTTAAAAAGTTCCTAGGTGCTTTTTAAAAAAATTTAAACAAAGGTGGAAAAATACTTCAGTGCCACTAAAAAACATCATTAGCAGCGTAATTAGCAATTTAGGGTACCATTATCCAACTTGCTCTGCACAGAATGCAGCTGTGACTGCAATTCTGCATCTGTTTCCTTGGTCAGAATGGTATTTGGTAGATGAGCAGTCCAGCTTGAAATGGAATACTGTCCTTTCCTCCCCCCAAACTGTTTTTTGGGAGACGGTAATGTTATTTGAATGGGAAAAAGTGGTCATTTAGGAATTTATCCTCTTTGTGAAGTACAGTTGTCATCGTGCAGGCTTTCTCTTTTTTTTTTTTTTTTTTTCAAATTAGGATGTATCAAGGTAGCCAGTGCTACAGCTAATATCCTGTATTAGAAAATACATTGTTATGTTTGGCCCAATTTTGTACCTTTAAACCAATTGACTTAGTATGGTACCACATGGCCACCACCTGCTCTACACCAGCTCTCAGCATCCTAGCCTGAGCCTTCAACATTTCTATTTTTTATCTATTTTTGTTATTTTCAGTTTTGCACTCTACCTAACCATTTGGTAGCAGCTCTATATTCACATCTTAGATCTGATAGCTTTTGGCTGGTCCTAAGTCTAGGCTTCCATCCACTCCAAAAAAACCTTAGCCCTTAAGCAGCCAGATCCCCAGGAATCTACCCATATGCCAGTGATCCCCTTGAGGCTGCCTTTGCCCAGGCAAAGGAAGAGCAGACATTCAAAACATATAACTATAATTCTAAGAGAACATAATTGCTGTGGAGGTACAGAGGAACTAGTAGTAACTTGGTCATTTTGCCTTACCAACATGATGCTGAAAAAAGAAGGCTTTGGTGGCTCAGGAGAGGAAGTGTCCTTTATATGCCCATTGGTTGAAGTGGAGCCTGTTTATCCTAATCTACTGCTATTTCCTGTCTTACTGATTTTGGTAACTTCCATATCCCAGTGTTCCCAGTGCTATAAACCTTCATGGAGATTAACGCTCTGTGATGTTAGGGCAAGTCTACAGAAGTCATTTTTTAAAAAAATGATTCTCCTAATGGGGGAAGCAGAGCTGTGGGTCATCCCTTGTGACCTTTCTTTAATATATAGAATATATACTGCAAGTACCACTAGTTCGGCACCTTCCAAATTGTTGGGGGGTAGTGATCAGTAAAGGAAATTTTGGCTTATCATCACCTACAGTGTTTGGACTGCTCAAGTTATTGCCCCCCCAGCACTGTTTCTTGGTGAATTTTCATGAGCAAAGATGAATTATTTATTACAAACTGCTGCCAGTACCAGTCCAGATGAATTTCTAGGGACAACTGGCTCTCTGGTCACAGACCTAGCCAGCTTGACCCAATCTCTCTCAGGCCATCTCAGAGAAGGAATGAAAGAAGCAGATGCTGCAGATGGGAGGGAAGGAGCATCCTTCCTATTCAGGCAGACACAGCAGGCATGCTGCTAGAAGTCTGGAATGGCAGCTCAGGGTGGGGGTGGTGTGCTGGTTTGGACGTAGATTGTTCCATTGATGTTGGTGGGACACTTCTAAGTCTGATTATTCCCATGGCCTAAGCTTGTCTTGTCTGAGGTAGGGCTTCCGGGCTTTAGGAAGTTTTATAGCTCACATTCTGCAGGTTTACTTACGGATCTGGCTCCAGTCTACTCCTTTCTTCTCCCCTCCTGCCTCCCCTTTCCTTCTTCCTTCCTTCTTTACCTTTTTATTATGAAATTAAGCAAACATATGCAAAAGTAGAGAAAATAATTTCATCAACTACCATGTTGCCATCACCAAACTTTAACAATTATTAACATTTTGCTAATTTTGCTTTACTTATTTATATATATAAACATTTATGTATATTTATATGCACAGTCACATGCTACAGAATGACATTTCTGTTAACAATGGACCTCATATACAATGGTGGTCCCATAAGATTATAATGGAGCTGAAAAATTCCTGTCACCTGGTGATATCATAGCCATCACAACACGGTAGTGCAATGCATTTCTCAGGTGTTTGCGGTGATGCTGATACAAACCAACCCAGTATGCTGCCAGTCTTCTGAAAGAATAACACATTCAGTTATGTGCAGTACAGAATACGTAATAATAAATGACTGTGTTACTGGTTTGTGTATTTACTACATTATACTCTGATCAATATTTTTACAAGTATGCTTTCTACTTGTAAAAACCGTTTGCTGTAAGTCAGCAGGCCGTGTTGCGCCAGCAGCAGCCTCATACACCTGCTGTTTACTTTGTCTCATGATTGCATCATTTTTTCTTGCACTTGATTTGATCTCATGTTGTTTTGTACAGTAACATTCTGTTCAGGGAGCAATAGGCTATACCATATAGTCTAGGTGTGCAGTAGGCTATACCATCTAGATTTTTCTAAGTACACTTTATGATGTTCTCACAAAGACAAAAATCGCCTAATGACACATTTCTCAGTATGTATTCCTGTCATTAAGCCACACATGACTGTTTATGTATATATGTGTGTACATGTATATATCTGTATATTTTTACCTGGAACATTTTGTAAGTCCCAGTCATGTCATTTCATCAGAACCCTATTTTTTATGCATTTCTAATAGATAATGGCTTCTTTCATAACCGCAGTGCCATTATACCTTGCAAAATTAATAGTTATTTCTTATTTTTAAGATTTTATTTATTTTATTTTTAGAGAGAGGGGAAAGGAGAGATACATCAGTGTGTGGTTACTTCTCACATACCCCCTACCAGGGACCTAGCCCACAACCCAGGCATGTGCCCTGACTTGGAATTGAACCAGTGATGCTTTGGTTCACAGGCCAGTGCCCAGTCCACTCAGCTACACCAGCCAGAGCAATAGTTATTTCTTAATTATCTTTCACCCACTTTATATTCTTATTTCCATGGTTGTTTCAAAATGTTCTTTTTTAAAAAAACTTAATCTATATTTTTTACATTATCTGTTAGTCCCCCCAGCAATCAACACACTTGTCCATGTCTATGAGTCCTTTTCCTTTTTGGTCAATTCTTCCACCCTCTAACCTCCCCCTCGCCACTAGCTGTCATCCTGCTGTCTATGAATGAGTCTGCCCCCATTTTCCTTTGCAGTGTCATTAATAGTCCCCAAGATACAGAAGCAGCCCAAGTGGACATGAGAAAATGTTCTTTCACAGTTGGTTTATTTAAAGAAAAGGATCCAGCCCTGGTTGGGTAGCTCAGTTGGTTAGCGTGTTGTCCCAATATGCCAATGTTGCGGCTTCAATCTCTGGTCAGGGTACATACAAAGAATAACCAATAAACGAATAAATGAGTGGAACACAAGTTGATATTTCTCTCTCTCCAAATCAATAGATAAAATTTTTTAAAAATAAGTTACAACAGGATCCAAGCAATGTTTTTACATTGTAATGATTCTTATATATTTTAAGTCTTCTTGAATCTTTTTAAATCTCACTTTTTCTTGTAATTTATTTTTTTGAATAAACTAAGACATTTGTTCTGTAAGCATTTTCCACATTCTGGATTTGGTTGTTTTCTTGTGGTATCTTTTAAATGATTTCTCTATTCTTCATATTGTCTATAAAACTGGTAGTTAGAGCTAAGGACTGGTTAGGTTCTGATTCAAATTTTTGGTAAGAGTGCCTCATAAGTAATCTGTATATTTCCTATTACAACACCTCAGGAGGCTCAAAATGGTCTGGTTACTTGTTGGGTTCAGGTGTTGTTATCCTGCTTCCCCCATAATAAAATTTCCCATTAATCTTTCTCCTAATGGATTTTAAAATCCATTTATGTTTATTTCCTCTATCCCTTATTTCCCTACACTTACAAACTAGTGATTTCCATATTTACCTTTTGATTATGAAGAATTTCAAACACAGACAAAGATAATATGCTGCCCATTGCCCAGCTTCAATAATTATCAACACAAGGCTAATCTTGTTTCATTTATACTCCCACACATACTTGAGTACCCCCATATGAAGCTATTTTGAAACAGATCTCAAACATCATTCATATCATCCATAAATACTTCAATAGTTATTTCTAAAAGATGAAGCCGCCTTTAAAGTACAATGGCATGATTATATCTCTGAAAATTGTCATTCTTTAATCATCAAAGGGACAGTCTTTGTTCAAATTCTCCAATTATATCCTATACTTTTTTACAGTTACATTGTTCTGTTATTAATTTCATCATTGTTGAGATATAATTTATGTAGCATAAAATTCATCATATTGAAGTGTACCGGGGACTTTTAGTATACTCACTATGCTGTGCAGCTATCACACTATCTTAATTTCAGAACACTTTTGTCACCTGCAAAAGAAACCCCATCCCTATTAGCAGTTAGTCCCATTATCCTGCTCCCCTCCTCCCCTGGAAACTACTAATGTACTTGCTATCTCTATGGATTTGCCTATTGTAGACATTTCATACAAGTGGAATCATACAATATGTGGCCTTTCGTAACTGGCTTCTTTCATTTAGCATAATGTTTTCAAGGTTCATGTTGTCACATTTAACAGTACTTCATTCCATCTTATGGCTGAATGATTTTACTTTGTATGAATATATCACCTTTTGTTTATTCATTCCTCAATTGAAGGACATTTGAGTTGTTTACATAATTTTTAACTATTATGAATACTGCTATCAACATTCTTATATAAAGTTTTATATAAATGAGTTCTCACCCTAGCTGGTGTGGCTCAGTGGATTGAGCACTGGCCTTCCAATCAAAGGGTCACCAGTTCGATTCCCACTCAGGGCACATGCTGAGGTTGCGGGCTAGGTCCCCAGTTGGGGGGTGTGCGAGAGACAGCCACACATTGGTGCTTCTCTCCCTCTCTTTCTCGATCCCTTCCCCTCTCTAAAAATAAATAAATAAAATCTTTTTTTTAAAAATGAGTTTTCAGTTGTGTTGATTATATACCTAGGAGTGAAATTGCTGGTTATATGGTAATTCTGTCCTTAATTTTTTTGAAAAACTTCCAAATTCTTTTCTACATTGACTGCACCACTTCACCTTCCCACTAACATTATATGTGAGAATTCCAGTTTATTCAAATCCTTATCCTTGTTGTTATCTGACTTTATGATTCTAGCCACCCTACTGGGTCTGAAACCGGTATCTCATTGTGGTGTTAATTTGCACTTCCTCATGATGCTGAGCATCTTTTCATGTGCTTACTGGCTATCCATGTATCTTCCTTGGAGAAATATCAATTCAAATTCATTCTCATTTTTTAATTGGTTTATTTGTCTCATTACTCTCAAGTTATAAGATATTCTTAGTACTATACCCTTATCAGATATATGATTTGCAAATATTTTCACCAGTTCTGTGAGTTGTCCTTTCATTTTCTTGATAGTGTCCTGTAAATCACAAGTTTTAAATTCTGATAAAATCCAATTCATTAATTTTTTTTGATTGCATGTGTTTTGGGGGTTCTAGCTAAGAAACTGTTGCATAATGTATGGCACCACAAATTTTTACTATGCTTTTTGCCAAAGGTTTTATAGTTTTGGCTCTTACATATAGGTCAGAGACCTAATTGAGTTAAATTTTGTACATGGTGTGGATGTTCAGTTGTCAAAGCACTATTTGTTGAAAGCTCTTTTCCCCCCATTGAATGGCATTGGCACCCTTATTGACAGTCAGTGGACTATAAATGTATTGATTTTTTTCTGGACCCTCAGATCTTTTCCATTCATCTATAGACCTGTCCTTATTCCATTACCACACTATCTTGGTTACTGTAAATTTTCAAAGTAAACAAAAATTTTAATTACTGTAAATTTGAACTCAGGAAGTGTGAGTCCTCCAACTTGTTTTTGTTTTTCCAAGATTGCTTCTGCTATTTTGTGTCCCTTGCAATTCCATATGAATTTTAGGATCACCTTATCAAGGTCTGAAAAACAGGTATTTGGAATTTTGATAGGTATTACAGTGAAAATGCAGTAATTCTTTCCAAACTATGAGAACAGGATGTTTATTTTTGCTTTCTTTTACAATATTTTTTAACAATTTTTTTGTGGTTTTGAGTATACAGGTCTTATACTCTTTTGGTTAAATTTATTCCTAAGTATTTATTCTTTTTGGTGCTAATGTAAATATTTTTATAATTTCACTTTAGATTAGTCATTGTTGATGTATAGAAATGCAGCTGATTTTTGTATATTGATCACATGTTGTACAGCTTTGCTGAACTTATTAGCTATAATTTTTTATTAGGATATTATATATATCAGATAATGTCATCTCCAAATATAGGTAGCTTTACTTCTTTCTAAGCAGATGCCTTTTATTTCTTTTTCTTGCTTTTTTCCCTGGATGGAACCTCCAGAACAGTATTGAGAAAAAAGTGGCAAGAACAGACTATGTTGTTTCGTTCCTGATCTTAGGGGAAAGCGTCCAGTCTTTAACCATTAAATATGATGTTAGCTCAGGGTTTTTCCTAGGTGCCCTTTATCAGAAGGAGAAAGTTCCCTTCTATTCCTAGTTTGTTGAGTATTTTTTTTTATCATGAAAGGATGTTGGATTTTTGTCAGATGCTTTTTCTGCATCTACTGAGATGATCATGTGGGTTTTCTCCTTTATCGTCTTTTTTTTTTTTTAATTTTATTTTAATTGTTGTTCTTATACAGTTTTCTGTCTTCTATTCCCATCCCAGCCCTCCTTTATCGTCTTAATATGGTGTATTACATTGTTTGGTTTTTATATATTGAACCAGCCTTGCACACACAGGTTAAATCTCACTTGGTCAAAATATATAATCCTTTTCATTTGCCTCTGGTTTCAGCTTGCCAGTATGCCGAGGATTTTTGCATATATATGTATAAGGGATATTGGTCTGTACTTTTTGTGTGGGTGTGATTTATTTGTCTAGTTCTTGCATTAGAGTAATATTGGCCTCCTAGAATGAGTTAGGGAACATTTCCCTAATTTTTAAGAAGGATTGGTGTCAGTTCTTCTTTAAATGTTAGTAGAATTCACCAGTGAAGCCCTGGTCCTGGCTTTTTCTTTTTTTTTTTTTTTTTTTTTTTTTTTTTTTTTTTTTTTTTTTTTTTTTTTTTTTTTTTTTTTTTTTTTTTTTTTTTTTTTTTTTTTTTTTTTTTTTTTTTTTTTTTTTTTTTTTTTTAAGTTTTTTGAATATTGATCCAGTCTCTCTTCTTGCTGTTAATGTGGTCTGAGTTTCCATTTCTTGTAGCATCATAGGTATATGGTAAATGCCAAAAGCATAAAGCTTCTGAAAAATAAACATATCTTTCAGACCTTAAAGTAGGCAAAATTTCATACAACACAAAAATACTAACCAGCGGAGGAAAGTAGTTGACACATTAAACTTTATCACAATTATAAATTTCTGCTCTTCAGAAGATACCATTAAGAAAACAATTGGGCAAGCCATGGGTTGAGAATGAAATACGTGTCATGCATATATTTAACAAAAGACTTGTATCTGGACTATATAAATAGTTTAAAAAGACAGTGCAAAAAAATATATACAGAAACCGGAACAGACATTTCACAAAAAATTTAAATGTATAATTAGCACATGAACAAGTGTTCAGCATCATTAATCACTGCAAATAAAAATTAAAACCATGTAGGGATACCATTTCCACCCACTAGAATAGCTAAAAAAAGAACAACGAAACAGATTTTTTAAAAACCAACAACAATGTTTGAGGTGGAATTCACTTTATATTCTGAAAAATATGAGGACATATCACGAATGGTGGGAAATAGCCATGCTGCAGATTTCATTAAAAACTTCTTCAGGATTACAGTGGAAGAGAGTAACAGGGTAGTGATATCTTTAATATTAAAGTTAATATTTTGATATCTAAAATTAAGGTACAATGATGAGCACAAATAGAAACACTATGAAATCTTTAACTAGTTTTAAATTTTTTTTCTATTAAATTTTTTATCAAAGTAAAATTTATATATTGTGAAGTTCACAGATCTTTAGTGTACAATTCCATGTGAGTTTTAACAGATGTGTACCACTGTCAGTGAAATACCCAGTCGAGAAATAGAACATTTCCATCACCACAGATCTAATATATTGGTTATATTATTTCCTTGCTACCCCAGTAAGATCACTGAGGTACGTTCAAGATGCTTTTATTCTCCATAACTACCATGAATATAATAAATCAAATAATAACAAAACCACAATATTACTACAAGCACTAAGGATAATAATTGTGGCAGCTGATCAGAAGTTAGTTGGTATCTAGGACTCTTCGAGGAACTCTAGGCCTAAACTGTGAAAAGCTTTTGAGACAGCTAATACTTATTTAGAGTTTTCTAATGTAAATTCTATAATAAGTACTAGTTATTCATAATATCTTAGGTGAGATAACCTAATTAAGCCAGTACAAGTTTATAAAGAATTATCTTCCTTTGGCTGCCCTAACTTTCCTTTTGTTTCTGGTTGTCTAGAAACCTGTAGTACCTGTGTCAAGTATTTCAGCGATAGCACATTATGAACTAATAGTAGCAGATCCTTAATATCCCACAAGTCACACCAAAGGAAGCCTTAGTTAGCACTTTCACGACTGTTCATAGTAGGTAATAGTCAATGAAATTCAGGCATCTATTCGGTAGACTGTGCTTTAAACAAGGTGACCAAGCAAGCTACAATTTGTGAAAGATACTGGAGGAGAACATCATATATATTTGAAATTATAGGGAGAAAATTCATTTCTTTTTTCTCCCTTTTTGGGGGGGCAGAAAAGTCAATGTCCAAGCCTTAGTTTTATGAATGTACAAGGTTTGACCTTCTTACAAAAAGTGTAGTGGTACTTGGTCTGGTCATAGAATTTTTTTTTAATAGTTGTGGTAAATATCTCTAAGGAGTCAGTAAATATCACAAGCAGTCGTAAATTATTAAAGAAATAGTTTTGACTTATCCGATTTTTATTTTCTTTTTCTAAAGGGTCTGGTAGGTAGCAGTCATCATTGCTGAGTGGAAAGATTACCAATCTTCTCTCAAATCTCAGTCTTTTTTTTCTTTTTAAATAATTTATTTTTCAATTACAGTTGACATACAACATTATATTAGTTCAGGGTGCACAACCAGTAATTACATATTTATGTAACTTACAAAGCGATCAGCCCAGTAAATTTATTACTCATCCGACACCATATACAGTTATCACAATATTATTGACTCTATTCCTTATGCTGTGCTTTACCCGCTCCCCATGAATATTCCGTAACTACCAACTTGTACTTCTTAATCCCTTTACCTTTTTCATCCATCCCTCAAGCCCACTGTCGCCTGGCAGCCATCAAAATGTTTTCTGTATCTGTGAATCTGTTTCTGGTTTCCTTGTTTGTTTATTTTGGTTTTTTAGATTCCACTTATAAGTGAAATGAGTCTGGTGTTTGTTTTTCTCCGTCTGTCTTACTTCACTCAGCACAATACCTTCTAGGTCTGTCCATGTTGCAGATGGTAAGATTTCATTCTCTGATGTTATGGCTGAGTCATTTTCCGTTGTACACATGCACCATTTATCCACTATCCATTTATCTATTTATCCACTTACCTATTAATGAACACTTAGGTTGCTTCCATAACTCGGCTGTTGTAAGTAATGCTTCAGTAAACGTATGGATGCATATCTTTTGATTTAATGTTTTGGGTTTCTTTGGCTAAATACCTGGAAGGGGAGTTGCTGGGTCCTTCTTTGTGTATTGTTATATACAGCCTTTGTTTCAAAGTCTGTTTTTCTCAAGTAAGTATTGCTACCCCAGCTTTTTTGTTTGTTCACATTTTCGTGAAATATCTCTTTCTATCCCTTTATTTTCAGTCCATGTATGTCTTTCCATCTGAAGGGAGCTGCTTGCAGGCAGCATATGTGAGGGTCTAGTTTTGTGACCTGTGCTGCCATCTGGTGTCTTTTGATTGGAGCATTCAGTCCATTTGCATTGAAAGTAATTGTTAATACTTATGTATTACCATTTTATTATTCATTTTTTTTATCTTTTCTTCTGAAAGAAGACCCTTTAACCTTCAGTGTAACAATGGTTTGGTGGTGGTGAACTCCTGCAGCTTTCTGTTTGGGAAGCTCGCTCTTCATCTGTCCTTCCGTTCTAAATGAGAGCTTTGCTGGGTCATCTCGGTTATAGGTCCTCGCTTTTCATCACTTTGACTATCTCATGCCAGTAGAGCAATCTGGCCTACAAAAGTTTCTGTTGAGAAATCAGCTGACTTTCCTTTTCTCTTCAAATTAGCTTTTATTATGAATTACATTGCTTGAAAAGGTATATCATGAATAATTTGAAATTGTTTTCTGGATAACAATTTTTATTAACATATATGCAGAAGTAGTTTATATACATAATATAAAACCTCATATACTAGGATGACACTTGGGTTTTTGGTTTTGGGGATTTTTTTCCTTTTATCTCTTTTTAAAAATTATATTTTATAGTTTATGCTATTACAGTTGTCCCCATTTCTCCCTTTGCCCACCTCCACTCAGCCGCTCCCCGGCTCCCTCAGGCAATCCCCACACTGTTCACCTTCTTTCCTCCGGTACTGCCTCCCCTTTCCCCTCTGACAGCTGTCAGTTAATTCCATGTGTCCATGCCTCTGTTTCTATTTTGCTTATCAGTTTATTTTGTTCATTAGATTCCACATATAAGTGAGATCATATGGTATTTGTCTTTCATGGACTGGCTTAATAAATCAGTTCACAGTCTTTTGGGAGCTTTTTTGTAGGTAACTACTGCTTTTCTCTTACTACTTTTAAGATTCTCTCTTTGTCTTTAAACTTTGGCATTTTAATTATAATGTGTGGACCTCTTCGAGTTCATCTTGTTTGGGACTCTGCATTTCCTGGACTTGTATGTTTATTTTCTGTACCAAGTTAGAAAGTTTTCCATGATTACTTTTTCACATAGGTTTTCTTTTGTTTCTTTTTTTTATACAGCCATGCAGTTTTCAAGTATATATCATAACGTGCTTTTCTATAACTCCAGAAGTAAAAGAATCACCTTCTTCGATTTAATTCAAATTCAGTGATTTGTTCTTTTACAATGTCTTTATGAAAAGAATAAAAGTAAGAAACTGTCTTTTACAGCAGGTCTGCAAATTTTCCAGGAAAATAAAAACCTCCCTTGAAGGCTACCCAAATGGCAGGGTTGGCTAGTATCACAGTAGCACTTTCTCAGCATCCCCATCCCCCACATCCTCAAGAGGCCTGCTCAGCCAGGGACATTCCACCCCCAGCAGGACAACTAGAGAACACCCAAGGCAGCACACCCGTGGACCTGGCGGCCATGAAAAATTTGGCACCCAAGCACCACCCCAGTTGGCTCTCCAGCTGTTCATTTCCTGGGGTTGGCAGCCTCCAACCTGAGTGGCAGCAGTGTGAGCTTGGTGTGGCATAGAAGGCCTTGCAAAACCAAGGTCCTGAGGTCACTTGGTCATATAAAGGCAAGGTTCAAGGAGTTCATTTGTAAATCTGTATGAGGCTGAACTAGCTTAACTTGAAGCTGGGTGCTGTGGTTACACAGGGAACCCAGCAGGGTCCGGCCCTGACTTCCCTGTCCAGGCCATCCACCATGCCAGAGCAGCTGCGGGCCCAGGTGGGTCTGAATACCAATCCCAAAGAGGGACCTCCAAAGTCAGGAATGGTGTTATTGCAGGAGGCAGAGGCTGCGAGCAGGATGATGCTCCCCAGCAGCCACACCTCGCTCGGCCTTTGAACCCTTGCAGCATCCCGTTGCCCAGCAGGTAGGGAATTCACCACCACTGGCCCAACACTCAGACCTCCACTCGCTGCTGGGAGAGCACATAGGTTTCAATTCATTGCTCCCTCTCTATTTCTTCTGGCACCTCCCACCCCAAGTGCAAATGGTGGTGGCTTGGAGTTGTCCCAGAGGCTCCTTATACTATCCTCATTTTTCATTTTCTGTTTTTCTGTTTTCATTTTTTGCTGTTCTGATTGGGTGTTTTCTCCTTTCTTATCTTACAGATAGATCTCTGATTTGATCCTGTGCTTCATCTACTGCATTATTGAGTCCCTGTAATGTGTTCTTCCTTTAAGTTAATGTATTCATTTCTTACTGGTTCTTTTTAAAATGTTTTCTAGTTCCATGTCTGTGTTTCTTAGAGCTCTTTGTTGACGTGCTCACTAAGTTCATTTGCTCTTCCCCTAAGTCTATTGAGTATCCTTATGATCAGTGTTTTGAATTCTGCATCTAGTAGATTGCTTGTTTCCATCTAGTTTAGGTCTCTTTCTAGAGTTTTGTTCTGCTCTTTCATCTGGGACATGTTTCTTTGTCTCCTTATTTTGGCAGCCTCCCTGTGTGACTTCTATGTATTAGGTAGAGCTTCCAAGTCTCTTGGTCTTTGTAGAGTGGTCTAATGCAGTAAGTGTTCTGCAGGGCCCAGTGGCACAGGCTATCCAGTCACCCAAGCTGGTCGATCCAAGTACAAGCTCTCTGTAGGCTGCATTCACCTTCCTGTTGTAGTTGAGCCTTGATTGCTGTGGGCACATCAGTGGGAGGGATTTACCTGTAGGGCACTTAGCTGGCCATGACCACTGTGGAGGATCTGCTTTGCAGGGACCAGCTCTGTGGAGCAGGACTCACTGCAGTGAGGCGCTGCTGCCCACTGATTCTGTTGCACCTTTTTTAAGAATTATTTTATTTACTTACTTACTTATTTATTTATTTATTTATTTATTTATAGAAGGGAAGCGGGAGAGAAAGAGAGGGAGAGAAACATCAATGTGTGGTTGCCTCTCACATGCCCCCTACTGGGGACCTGGCCCACAAACCAGGCATGTACCCGGATTGGGAATCAAACCATCAACCCTTTGGTTTGCAGGCTGGTGGTGCTCAATCCACTGAGCCACACCAGCCAGGGCTTGCGCCCCCGCTTTTTTAAATAAGAATTTATTTGAGCCAAACTGATGACATAAGCCATGGAACAAGATTTCAGATATTCCCAAGAATAACAGTTTTGCTTCTTTTATGCATTTGAAATTAAGGAGGGGATGTAAGGAATATTAGAGGAAGTAAGGCAGGGGTTGGATTATGGGATAGTTAACAAGATTATGTGCTCTTTTGGTGTTAATACCTTACTTCTGACATTTCAAAGGTGTGTTAACCTAGACCAGGGGTGTCAAACTCATTTTCATTGGGGGCCATATCAGCTTCATAGTTGCCTTCAAAGGGTGAATGTAATTTTAGGACTGTATAAATGTAACTATTCCTTAACCTAGTGGCAAGGCGCTCAGTGCTGCTGCTGGGTAGAAACAAGGTGTCAGGCAGGATTGGCTCATAGGTCTTGTGTTTGCCCCCTGTGGCCTAGACAGATGCACAGGAACAATGGACAGGGCTGCTTTAAAACCTTTCATTAAAAAAGTTTTAGGCCTGAGTTGTGACCATCCACCATAGCTTGCCCAGTTAGGAATTTTATGATCAGATCACCCTGTGAGATTACTTTTCATAGAACCTCTTTATTCCTCCACAGTTCCACCTTTTGTTTTTTGTTTGTTTTTTTAACATTTTGGATATAATCGATCCAAAGGATGCATTGATGACCCACTTTTTGGTAGTATGGTCTCACAGCCCTCGGAAGGCTCATTCCTAGGAAGTCTTGGTATTGATGTCTTGTTGACCACTGGGGATGGGATCTGAGCTAAAGCAGAATTTTTTTCTAAAAAAGGGAAGGTGAATGGAAGACAATCAGATCTATGGCCTTCATTGTGAAAAAAAATTCTGGATCATTTTTGTCCTATGAACTATCATGATTCCAATTTTACCTTTTTGCCTTTCTGTATTTGGTATTTAGTATAATACTGACTTGCACCATGAAAAACGTATTATTGGATATCTCATACATGTTCAGTAATCATAAACAGTTGGACTAAATGCAAAAACTCAAAGGACAGCTATAACTATTAATGTGACTAATATCATTAGCAGACAGATAAAGACAATCAAACAATGGATTCTGAGTTCAGTATCAATCTGTAGATACACAGGCCATGTTAATGTTTCGGGATAGCTGTCTCTCTTTGGTGTCAGCAGCTCCTCATCCTCAAGGAATCTTTGACAGGCGTGGATGTTCATTCATGGTTAGGCACCTGAGTTGGCGTGTGTCTTTTATTAAATGTCCTTTCCAGTAAACTATGTCACCAGGTGGCAGTCAACAATCTTTAAAGTCTTTGTCTTCTGGGACCTCATCAGAGTCACCTGATGCAAGGCAAGGAGCTGGTAGGGCACAACGGGACCTTGCTTATACCTACCACCAGGTCCATGGGTGGTCCTGGGTGTACTTCTTTGGATTCTTGCCGGCTACCAAGTAAATTGATGCCAGACCTGTGGAGAATTTTTATGAGTTTATTTGAGCCAAACCCATGACACATGCCACTAGATCTCAGATGCTCACTGGGTCTGCCCCTTGGGTGTGTAGCTTGTGGAGGTGGCTGGGTGGTGCTTGGGTGTGGTCTGAAGCTGTCCACTGTGTGCGCTGGCTCTGGGGCCTCCCAGGAGGTGTAAGCCGAGGTCTGTCACTGTGTGTGCCCTGCCCTGGGACACCCAGCCTGAGCTACAAAGCGATCTGCAGATGGCTGCTACTTGTGCTGGGCTTGGAAGTGCTCAGGAGAGGCTAAGCTGCAAGTCAAGGCCAGCTTTGCCAGGCCTTGCCATGTCTACAACCACTTAACAAGAGGTACGAGGCTCCTTGAGGCCAGGTGCTGTTTGAGAGATTTTAGGAAAGTCCACAGCATGAGCCAATACAAGTAGTTTGTATGGAAAAACCACTGGCAATCCCCAATCTTCTTAACTATTCCTGTTGTGGGAGACTAATCAGTAGGCCAAGTCCTTCAGTGTTTGAGTATGGTAGAATGGAAATTCTTAGATCAATTCTAGGGTCACTTTTAAGCATTTTTAAGGTTTAAAAGTATATCTTGAGACAACTTTCGGGGGGAGGAACTTAGTAAGGTTATGCCTTCAGGTACATCAGTAGACAGATATATAAAAATTATTTACTGAAGAATATTTAGTGGGAAAGTATGTATTACTCTATGCATAACAATTGTAATCAGACATTTTTTCTTTTAAGCAACACAAATGACCAAAAAAGAAAGAAAGGAAGAGACTCAGTATTTTTAAGGTGAAGGAAAATATATACACGTACACACACATGCACACACGAAGACTTATTTTATGAAACCTAGAAAATTGTTTTCAAGGAGAAATGTATGATCTACAGTTACAATGTTTAGATATTTGGCAATTGGAAAAAATAATTTTTTGGTGAAAATAGGAAAACAGATCGACATAAATGTACATTAGGGTAGTGACTTTCATTTCTTGTACATACACAGTGAAATAGTTCTGGGCAATAAATTCTTGGAAAAGTAGGGTAGAATTGGATAAATGTCATAGTTTATGACTGAATACATATAAACAGGTGAAAACTCAAGATGGAGAGGTAATAATAACCACCTGATAAAGAGACTTAAAACCCTTTCACCCTACAAAAAAAGATTGTGCTAGAGTTATAACTTGATATTATAGTTTGATTTTTTGAAAAGATACTGGTTACATTTGAGGCTACTGTGGGTACATAAAATAAAGAATGGAATGCCCTTGTTCCCTCAATACAAAGAAGTATTAATCATTTAAAATCTTAACTGAAAAAAATGGATGCTTTAGATTCGGGGACTAATAACAAGATTATTGAAAATGGGACACAGCCACTATTTCTGCCATGGTGTCTTGAAAATAAAGAGTAGTCGATATTGGAAAATTAAATAACTATTTCAAAACAGCTACCAAACTAAAGTTCAGTTCCATAATGTTGACAACATACGAGTCTTCAGACTTTTCCTTTATCCCCCAAATACCCTATAGTGTCTGTTTGATGTCTAGATTTGGGGTTTTCAGATCTTGTATTGTCACTTATGTAAGCCTCACCCTGCCGCCTTGCAGGAGTTTGCTGTGAGGTCGCTGCAGCCCGCTTTGATCTTCTGTCTGGACTTCCTTAGCGCACACACTGCCTTAATACCCCTTCGCTGCTGTGTCCGAGGCTGGAGCAGCTTCTTCCATTTGTTTGTACACGTTAGCTGGCAAGTGCTGGGTGATTAGTAAGCATTGTGGAAAACAAGTTTGAAGGGAATTCGGAAGAGCAAGCAATTCATAGTGTGATAATGGTTTTCGGAGGAAGTGGGCATGAACAGAGACCCGAACCAGAGAAGGCTACGTCCCAGGGAAGATAAGATTGAAAGGGCTAGGGCCCAGGTGTGTATAGCCAGGTACTTGGACTGTAAGTGCCATTTAATATTGGATGGATGAACTAAGGAACGAATGTGTATAGTCGCTTGGCCGAGTTCATTGGACTTTTATTGAATTTATTGGGGTTAACAAAATTATAAAAATTTCAGGTATACAATTCTATAATGTATCATCTGTATTTTGGTGGACTGTTCCTTATAAGTCATTCATGTGTCACACATTTTTTGAGTTCTAGGGTACAGAGATAAAGAAATTATATTTTCAGGAACTCAAATTTTAGTGGGACAGAAAAAAAAACGTAAAAAATTTGCTGACTTCAGCAGGAAATATGCACAAGCCCTGTGAAAACAGGCGGAAGCTGCAGAAGGGATTTGTGCAGGATAGGCCAGATTCTCAAAGGCCTTAAATTTCCTACTCAATTGTTTAGACATTACTTTGGTTATCAGTAAGGCAAAAGACTGTGACAGAGCAACTCCGAAGGTTTAGGACAACACTGACCCTTCCTGGGGTCTCCCTGTGGGATTGAGTGAGCGATCTGAGAGCTCCCCTGGCCTAGCCCCATAATTACACTTCACGTTCAGCTGACCGCAAAAGTCGGGATATAATTAGGAGAGCCAGCCATCTCTAACTAGTTTGGAAGTACTGTCTCAGAAGGTGGTAACTCTTTAATGTTAAAATCTTCTAAATACCAAACAACTGAGATGCCCTAAAATATGTATAAAATATATACATATGGAAACCTAAAATGTCTACATAACTTGAAAAAGTAGTGTGCATTTTGAAGGTGATAATTGAATATGTTTAAAATATAAAAGAAAACAAGAAAATGAGTTGAATTTTGTGAGTTCTCAAAGGTATTTTCAAAGATCTGTAACTAAACATGCTATTTTTTGTCCCAAATTAATGCTTATTTCCAGTCTTTTGGCCCTTCAAAAATCACAAGGAAGAAAAGTATTACAAATTATTCTCCAACAACTGGAACTTGTCAGTTGAGCCCATTTGCTTCTCCCACAAGGTCTAAAGAACAAGAGCTCAAAAATGGACCATCAAATGGTTAGTTAAACAAACATTCTTTTTCATTTATTGTAATATTTTCCAGTTACTGGTTAAATCAAAATTTTGATTTAATAATATATGGATATTACTGCAGCTGATTTTTCTCTTCTTAAAGAATTCAACATAGAAAAGGCTAGAATATAGATACTACTTTGGACATAAATGTAAACTTTCTAGGTACTTACTTTAAAATGCTACTGCAGACTTTGTTCCCTTACTGTCCTATCCATTAAATAGAAATTATGGCCTGGCTGCCTTCAGCTACTATCAATTATAATGGTTACAGATATGCCTCTTAACAAGCTATCCATCATGTGCATAAATTAAAGGGCACATAATTCAGGTACCACTGCACTGTACCGTTTAAGAATGATACTCCTAAATGTTATTTTTATACATGTTGTCCATTTAGTCTTATCCACACTTTGTATATCTTTATATAGCCACTTTTATTACATTTCATTCCCTTCTTTTCCTTTACTATTTTAAATGCATTTTCAAAAAATCTGCAGAATCTTCTGTAAGCAAATAACCTAATTTAATATGAAATGTTTTATTTTAAAATATTGTTAGTTTAAATTTAACCATATATATTTCTTCTTCTCTGGTAGTGTATTGCTAAAATGTTTATTTAAAAGATATAGAAATCTAGACTTCATAGGTTTAATTTTTAATATTGGAAAAGGTTATGAATCAGTGACATGTCAAGTTTCTATAATATAAAATTTTAAATAGGCTTAAATTTAATGAAATATATTTTAGATATGATTAGCCTAATTCATATTTTATTGTTTCACATTTATTGAGTGCTAAGCATATACTAGAAGCTACACAGAAACAGAGAAGTCTTATTTTACCTAATTTGTTGTAATGAAACCCATAATGAGATCTTAAACTTTTGAGTGACTTTTATTTTACTTTAATCAAATGCTTTTTATGTTAAAGCTATTACTATTAGGTTTACTTTTACAAAAATGTACGAAGATGTACACATTTTCTTCAAGTTCTATAGTTCTGTGTTTTATACATTTTTGATATCTTTTGTTTAAAATTAAAAATTAGTGCCTTAGAGAGGGTACATTTCCATATCGAAATGTGAATAGGTTCTAAGTGGATATGTATTCAATTTCCATATTGAAATTAAATGTGGACTTAAGGGAAGATTCCTTTTGTCCATAGAAAGATTGGTCACATGATTCCAGTTGACATTTAAGTGGATAATTATCACAGATTATAGTACTAAGTAAGCTCTTTTTTAAAAAGTCATGTAGCAAGGGTTCCTGGGGAGCTGGTGATATTCTATTTCTTAACCTATATTGTGGTTACACTGGGTCACTCTGTAATTTTTTATTAAACTGTACATGATGTGTTTTATATACTCTGATACAGGTATCTCACAGAAGTCTCAAAGTAAGAGAATTCGGTCTAGGTTCTTATATCAGATTATGTCATCTTATACATGTTTTAGAAATTAAAAAGCCCGACTCTTAGGAAGTAATTTAAGTTCCAAATGAAGTCATAACTTTATTAACAATCCTCGTTTTTTAAATATTGTACAAAACATAAGGTATGATTTAAATAAGGACTTTTACCTAACATTTTCAAGGACATTTGAGTTACTACTCATTTCCCATCACACTTGGGGTATAATTCAAAACCTTATCATGACTTTTAAGGCCATACATCATCTAATACCTGAGCAGATCACCTGCCTCATTTTCTACTACCCTTCCCAAGTCTGCACTACTTTAGCCATTCTTCCCTGCTGTTCATTAATCATGCTGAGCCCCTTCCCGCCACAAGAACATTGTACTTGCGGTTGTCTCTGGAGTACCCTTTCTCTAGATATTTATATGTACATCCAGTATACCTTGAACCATGTGGTATGTGAGCAATTTACTTAATATTGAATTTAAATTCATTTCTAGCTATAAAAGGAAGAAAAATCTGATTCTAAGGCTTCCCTCTACTTAGAGTCTGCATGGATCATAAATGGGGTGACTGATTCAACCTTATACATTTCAGGTATATAGTACACACACACACGTGCATTTATCTCACATATATATATATATATTTGTATATCATTATCTTGCTGCCTTCCCCATCCCTTAGCAAATTTCTCCAACTTGATATATTCTCAAGGAGAGGAAGAGTGGTACATCTTTTGCTCATCTTTGCTCCCCAAAATGCATCAGAGTTTTTTTTTTAATAATTAGGGTAGAAGGATAAATAACAGATTTGCATAGTAAAAGTAAATACTTATAAATTAGACAGTAGATCTGTAGAAATCACTCAGATTGCAGCAATGTAACAGCACAGAAATATAAACAGAATACAATTAAAACAATGAAGAGAAATGATAGAAGAAGCTCTGTGTTAGACCAAGATGGAGGTGTAGATAGATATGCTTCACCTCCTTGCACAACCAAAAGAAGGAAACAACCAATTTAAAACCAAAAAACAACCAGAATTTCCAGAAAATAGAACTGTATGGAAGTTCAACAACCAAGAAGTTAAAGAAGAAACATTCATCCAGACTGGTAGGAGGGGCAGAGATGGGAAGCTGGGGTGAAGAGGACTTGCAGCAAGGCAGCAGCTGGCAAGCTGGGTGGGCAAGGTATCAGCTGGCGGAGCAGGTGGTCCCACATTCATGTGCAGATAAACCAGGAGGAACTACTGAGGAGTGAGACAGACTGTACAACCCAGCATTCCAACATGGGGAAATAAAGCCTCAGAACCTCTGGATGTAAAAACCTGTGGGGGTTGTGGGGACAGGAGAAACTGCCAGTCTCTTGAAAGCAGGTGGAAAGCCGAGCAAGCGGTATCGGTCCCTCTCTGACCCCTCCCTCACATACAGTGCCACAACACAGCCAGAACGTGGGTTGCCCTGCCCTGGTGAACACCTAAGGCTCTGCCCCTCAAAACGTAACAGGTGTGCTGAAACAAAGAAATGTGGCCCAAATGAAAGAACAGAGCAATATTCCAGAGAAAGAACTGAATGATGAGGAGACAGCCAACCTACCAGATGCAGAGTCTGAAACACTGGTAATCAGGATGCTCACAGAAATAATTGAGTATGGCCACTAAATAAAGGAAGATGTGAAGGCCATACAAAGTGAAATAAAGAAAAAAATACAGGAAACCAACAGTGGAAGGAAGGAAACTGGGGCTCAAATCAAAGGTTTGGAGCAGAAGGAAGAAAGAAACATTCAACCAGAACCGAAGAAAGAAACAAGAATTCAAAAAAATGAGGAGAGGCTGAGGAACCACCAGGACAACTTTAAATGTTCCAACATCCGAATCATAGGGGTACCAGAAGAAGAGGAAGAACAAGAAACTGGAAACTTATTTGAAAACATAATGAAGAGGAACTTCCTCAATCTGGAAAGGAAGTAGACTTCCAGGAAGTCCAGGAAGCTCAGAGAGTTCCAAAGAAGTTGGACCCAAGGAAGCACACAGCAAGGCACATCATAATTACATTACCCAAGATTAAAGATAAGGAGAAAATTTTAAAAGCAGCAAGAGAAAAAGGAGAGAGTTACCTACAGAGGAGTTCCCATAAGACTATCAGCTGATTTCTCAAACCTTGCAGGCAAGAAGAGGCTGGAAAGAAGTATTCGAAGTCATGAAAGGCAAGGACCTACATCCAAGATTCTCTATCCAGCAAAGCTTTCATTTAGGATGGAAGGGCAGATAAAGTGCTTCTCAGATAAGGTCAAGATAAAGGAGTTCATCATCATCATCATCATCACCAAGCCATTATCATATAAAATGTTAAAGGGGCTTATCTAAGAAAAAGAAGATAAAAAATATGAACAGTAAAATGAGAACAAACTCACAACTGTTAAACACAACAAAACCTAAAAACAAAAACAAAAATGGACTAAGCAAACAACTAGAATAGGAACAGAATCACAGAAATGGAGATCACATGGAGGGTTATCAGCAGGGGAATGGGAGGGGGGGAAGGTACAGGAAATAAGTAGCATAAATAATAGGTAGAAAATGGACAAGAGGAAGTTAAGAATAATATAGGAAATACAGAAGCCAAGGAACTTACATGTACAACCCATGGACATGAACTAAAGGGGGGGAATGCAGGTGGGAGGGGGTGTGCAGGGCGGAGGGGAATAAGGGCGAGGGAATGGGACAACTGTAGCAGTATAATCAATACAATATATTTTTTAAAAAAGATTTTAAAACTTGTTCTGTTGCTGCCTCTTAAATGTTTTTGTAGATAAAAAAAAGCCGTTCTGTTTTTCTCATCGATACCTTTCTAGTCAGTGTTATAGGTAATACTTTAAGAATATTATATTTTCTTCCATAGGACTCAGTAAAGGTATTTTGAATTTAATAAGCACCGTTAACATTGTTATTTTTCATGAATTGTTCCTCTAAAGGGCTTCTTCATTCTCCACACTTGTTTACTAATACTAATTTAGTTAATTAAGAGAATAACAGGATTCGATTTGCCTGTTAGCCTGCAAGCTCCAACTTGATCTGGCAATAACTGTTTTAGAAAAAAGTTACTACCTTGTCTGTGACACCTTACACAAATCATTTGAATCTTTCTGGGTCAATCAGAATTTTCTTCAAATCATAACTTCTGGTTTGGGACCAAATGATGCCTGAGATGTGTGTCGGCTACAAAGTATGTGTATCTAGAAGCAGCCCGACACTAGCCCAGACCTGTTTGAACTTTCGATTACTCTGTTCATAAATACGCATAGCATCGTGGCTAAGAGCGCTGTCTCTACCGCCGGCTGGTGGGTTCAGGTTAGGGCCTGACTCTGCCACCCACTGGTATTAGGGCTGCCGAGGGTAACTTACGGAAGTCATTCTGTGCCGCTATTTCCTCACCTGTAAGATGAGAATAAGGGTTACTACCTCAGAGTTGTGCAAATTAATTAGTTAATAGATGTGACATTTTAAAAAAAAACAGTGCCTGGCCCTAAAAATACTATGTAAATGACTGTTACCATCATCATCATGGGTTGTACTTCTAAGTGTTACGATTTGTTGTAAGCTTATCTTCATTAGTTACCGAAGAGGCTCCCTGGAGCCTTACTAGAATGTCCACATACAATTTTGAATACAGTCCATATGTAGTGATGGTATGTTTATTACTACAGTTTTGCAAAATCGCATCTAAAGGGAGTCAAGTATACAACTGTTTGTTATATATAACCTAGCAAGAAAAAGACCATATAGCGTTTTAACATATGTTAATTGCTAATAGAATGGAATGAAATAAAGGAAAGTAGCTATTAAGTAATGAGAAAACTCCTAATGATATATTAGCTTCTACCAACAGTCTTTGGTAATTGATGCAAGTGTTATTCTTAGAGACTTGAAAACTCTTCCTGCTTATCAATTGGAAATATATAGTAAAAAAATTAGTTCTTCCATGGAAAAATTGAGGTTAATGCTATTGATTTCATAGGAGGAGATTTGACTAATCCTCTTAACAATAATAAAACTGTTTAGAAAAGTATTGAATGGGTGAAAATGTAAATAAAGCATTCTTTTATTATTTCTCATCTATCATTATTGATGGCTGCTGAAATGTGAAAATTAAGTACAGGTAAAAGAACAGAGTAATTTTAATATTTAATTCTGGAGATTTATTGAATAAATAAATCATAGTACACCAGAGTACAAAATTCAGGGAATTAATTAATACTAATTTTCTGAAATAAAGGTTTAATGTGTACTGTGGGTTTTCATTTGTGGTTTTCTACAAAACAGACATTTCCAGCTTGATTTTTTTCTTTAGAGAGACAGCTTCTAATAGACTTATTTCTTCAGAGTTCTCCAAAATTATAAATGTTACCTTTTTACCCTTACATTTTTTGTTAAACTCTTAACCATATTAATTTATTCTGTTAAATTTAAGGATGCAGACAAGCCAAGTAATGGGAAGTTAATAAACAAGAGAGGCAACTAGTACTTTAGCAAAATTTCTAAATCACAAGATTTTTGGCATTAAAGTCTAATTTGAGATGACAGTTTAGTTATAATTTTTTAGAGAAGGTATAAAGTTCAAAGTAAGTGAGGAAATTATTAATCACCTCTGAACCAACTTACTCAATGAAATTATAAATACTAGGTCATAGGAAATATACTTTAAATAAGTTTTCTCCCTAGTAATAGGAACAAGTATAATTAATGGAATAAAAATTAAATTAAAAAATGCAAACCAGTATTGTAAAGTCTGTTCCAGATTACATATTTCTTAATATTTAATGAATTACACTTGAAAATTTAAAGAAATTGCCTTCACATTATCTGTGTAACTGATTTCATCTGGAAATATTGGAGCCTTCCGGGGTATAACCCTGTACCGTTCAGGACATGTAGAGCCTTTGGAACGTGGCTTGTCTGCAGTGAGATGTGCCGCAAGTGTAAAATGCACACCACGTATCAGAGATTGAGTGCGAAAAATAATTACCTCATTAATAGTTTTATATTCTATGTGTAAAATTATAGTGTTTTGGGTATATTGGGTTAAATGAAATATCAAGATTTGTTTCGCTTGTTTTTTTCCTTTTTCTTTTTTTTTTTTTCTGGTAGCTTAAAACAACAGAAGTTTATTCTCTCACAGTTCTGGAGGCCAGAAAGCCAAAAATCAAGGTGTCGGCAGGATTGGTTCTTTCTGGAGCCTGTGAGAGAGAATGTGTCCCATGCCTCTTGCCTAGCTTCTGGAGGCTACCAGCAAACCATTATATTTCTTGGCTTGTAGCTCTTTTTTTACTTTTTAGAAAAATTTTGCTAGTAGAGATTTTTAAATTCTTTTAAAAATCAAGTGGCTCACATTGTATTTCTGTTGGAGAGTCAGTTTTTCGTGATATATTACATTGAACAGTTTTTTTGAAAAGTCATGAGAACATTGAGTAAATAATAGTTCTTGTGTCAGTTGTTGAGCAAATGGAACTGCATAAAAATATGTAATAGTATGAGGGGAGTGTCATCATTTAAACATTTTAAGAAGTGATTTTTCTTTAGTGTTTGTCATTAATAGTAAAGAGTTTGGATTATTCATTCATTTGCTTGTTTATTCATTCAATAGACATCAAAGGCCATATATGTAAGACACTAAGAATCTTTAATTAACTATGCTAATGTGTCTTGAAATACTTATACATCAAATATGTTTAAAGTATATAGTGTATATTGTACTATAATCTAGAATAAACAACCAAATGGTTAGCTCATAAAACCATTGTTTACTTGACCACTAATAGGTGTAAACATTAAGTTCTACTAGAGCTATGAAATCAAACTAACATTTTTAACCCCACACACATATGAAGGATAACTTAGTTTCTCTAGTTTTCTCTTTAATATATAAGCCCTAGTGGAAATTTTTTTCAAAAAATCATTTTTTTCTAGCCCTGACAGGTGTGACTCAGTTGGTTGTGCATTTTTCCTCAGACCAAAAGGTCGCTAGTTCAAGTCCCAGTCAGGGCACATGCCTGGGTTGTGGGTTCAGTCTCTGGTCAGGGTGGGTACAGAAGGCAACCAATTGACATTTTTCTCTCAAATCAATATTTCTCTTCCTCTCTTACTTCCTCCCTTCCCTCTTTTAAAAAAAATTGTTTTATATAACATCATCATGAATGAAAAATGCAAAAACAGGAAATGAAAAATGTAAAATAACTATTGAAAAGTTATGACAGTGAAAATTTTTTCCCATAGCAAATTTCAGGATATTTTTTTCTTACTTTCCTTTTATTTGTCTACCCTTGTATTTTCTATTTAAAATTTGGTGATCTGAATTTTATTTAAACTTTGACAGTTTTTCCCTTACATTCTTTTTTGTTGCACATGTATAGGAAAGAGAAAAAAATTGAATCATCTCAGTTTAACCAAGAGAAAGAATTCTGCAACAAAAGACGATGAGTAAGTTTGTTGTTTTTGAAATAATATACATGTGTCTTGAAAGAGGGGGATCATATTTGTTAGTGATAGTTTAAGAGACATTACTTTCTTCCAGAAATCAATAAAGAGTTATACCTGAGTTAAAGTCTTTCTTGAAGAAGTGAAATACTTTGTGATGCGTTTGCCCTGTTCACACGACGGTGATATGTGACACCTTAATTTTAACGTGCATTGAGCCCACTTTTCCCAACTTGTACATAAGGGACCAGCTTAGGGTAAAACTGAGGAGCTCTGTTCAGATTTGCCTGAGTGGAGAAGTAGTACATTGTCTGGGAACGTAACGCCTAACAAAGAGCTGGTTCAGTAGCTAAGAACACAGTGAAGCCCGCAGATTACGGGATCCAGAGGAACCTAGAAGGCTTACATGCCGGCAACCAGCTGTTGTCACGTTGGCTTGCCAAGGTCCTTCGAGTGACGTCATTATCTGCAGAAAGCTGCTGCCTATGTGTCCTGGAAAGAATGTTTATTCACTGAGGCTGGAGAAATTAAGGAGGACAGTGTTCAAATATTCAGAGTAATTCATATGTCCAGCTCATTTACCCTTTCAGCTGTGTCTTCTTCATGCCACACAATCTCATGGATGGGTAGAGGTGAGGAAAATGAAGTTTCTGCCCATTGGAAGCCTCTGGTCTTATGTTAATACACCTACTCTGACTTAGAAGTGGGTAATGTTTCAAACTGTTTTTAAACCATTTGAATGAAACTTAGAATGAATTTTCCATACAAATGGTGTAATTTTTGGTTATACCCCCGGTCAGGGTCTCAAGTGGATTTTTTCCATAATGTCGCTGAACTACATTGAAAGATGGAAACTGAGTGCCATTTAGAGTATGGTGAGGATGCAGAGTTTCTCAGACACGTCTTCTTGCGTGGGTGGCATCTCCTATATCCAGCCCCGTACCCCTTCACTGCTTTTCTTAGCTGTTTTCCCTAGCCATACTCCCCCCAGCTCCAAATATTTTCATGCGCCCCATCCCAACGTACTTTTGTTAGAAATTACTACTTCCTCCTTCCCCTATTTAAAGTTCTCATTTCCTCAGCGAAACCGATCTCAACTAGATATTACTGTATTTTGTCGTGAATAATGTGTACGCACGTTTTTGGCCCAAACTTTCAAGAAAAAATCTTTTCATTTTTTTAAGTTTATTTGTTTATATTTAGAAACAAAACCAAATATCATATTCCAGGGTATTATTTTCCATATGAATAATGTTATTGCTTTCTAGAGTTACACTTTTAACACATAAGCATAAATAAAAATTAAAAACATTTATATAGATATGGAATTAGTACTACCCATGTATAATGCACATCCTTATTTTTTCCTCAAAAATTTGGGCAATAAAGTACGGATTATACATGGCAAAATATGGTGAGAGGAAAGCATTTTTTTTGTTGTTTAACTTATTATATTTTAAAAGAAGCAATATATGTACATAGTAAAAAAAGTCAAGTTGTACAAAAGGACATACAATGAAAGCAAACAGCAAGTAATGGTATTACTTATATGTAGAATCTTTTAAAAAACCTCATAAAAACTGGTGGTTGCCAGGGGATAGGACAGATGTTATTTAAGGGCACAAAATTTGCAGCCAGTAGTAAATAAGTCCTAAAGATCTAATGCACTGTATAGTGAATGTAGACAATGATATTTGTATTATAATCTTCAAATTTGCTAAGACTAGAACTTAATTATTCCATCCATTAAAAAGAAATAGTAATTATGTAACATGATAGAGGTGCTAATTATCACTACAATGGCAGTCATATTACAGTATGTAAATTTATTAAGTTAACATGTCATATACCTTAAATTACCACAATATGTCAAATATACTTTTTTTTTTTTTTAAGAAACTTTGTTTTCTGTAAACCTTATTTACATTCTGTTAGGAGTTTGTGGAAGAACAGCTAAGACCACTCAGCGGTTGTTCCTACCCATCCAGTGATCTGGAGATACATTTCAGTTAAAAAATATTGAAAAAGAACAAGAGAGTCGGAAGACTTACACTTCCTGATTTCAAAATTCACTACAAACCTACAGTAATTAAAACAGTATGGTTCTCACATAAGGATAGTCATATAGATCAATGGAGTAGAATTCAGAGTCCAAAAATAAACCCATACATCTACAGCCAAAGTGATTTTGACAAGGGTGCCTAGTCTGTTTAATGGGGAAAGAATAGTCTCTTCAACAAATGGTGCTGAGACAACAGGATTTCTACATGCCAAAGAATAAAGCTGAAAGAAAACAAAAACACTAACTTGAAAAGATATATGCACCCCCATGTTCATTACAGCATTAGTTATAATAGACAAGATACAGAAACAACTTAAAAGTGTCTATTAATGGGTGAATGGATAAATAAAATGTGGTGTGTGTGTGTGTGTATGTATGTATGTATATAGACACACAATGGAATATTATTCAGTTATAAAAAGAATGAAATCTTGCCATTTGCCACAATATGGATAGACCTTGATAGTATTATGCTAAGTGAAATAAGTCAGACAAAGAAAAACAAATCTCACTTATATGGGTAATCAAAAACAACCAAAAAAAAATAAAACCGAGCTCATAGATATAGAGAACAGATTGGTGGTTGCCAGAGGTATGGAGTACGGGGCAGAGGAAATGGGTAAACAGGTCAGTTAAAGGTGTAAATTTCCAGGTATAAAATAAATAGGTCATGGGGATGTAATGTACAACATGGTTACTATAATTAATAATACTCTATTGCATATATGGAAGTTGCCAAGAGTAAATCTGAAAAGTTCTCATTGTAAAAAAAATAATTTTGTAACTATGTATGGTGACAGGTGTTAACTAGACTGACTGTGGTGGTCATTTTGTACAAATATCGAATCATTATGTTGTACACCTGGAATTAATGTAATGCTCCAGGTATACACTCAATGTACAATAATCGGTATGTCAGTTATACGTCAATTGAAAGGACAATATTAAAAAAATAATAGTTGGACCCTACCTCACACCTCATACAAAAATTATCCCATCATGAAAAGGAATGAAGTTCTGATATGTACTACAACATGAACCTCGAAAACATGTGGTAAGTGAAATAAGCCAGACACCAAAGGATAAATATTGTACAATTCCAGTTACATGCAATACCTAGAACTGACAAATTCAAAGAGACAGAAAGTAGATTAGAGATTACCAGAGGCTGAGAGTTACTGCTTCATGCAACAGAGTTTCTATTTGTGGTAACATAAGTTTTGGAAATAGTGATGATAGTTGCATATCATTGTGTACATTATACCATGAAAATATACATTCTAAAATGATTAAAAAGACAAATTTTATATATAGTTTGCCACAAAAAGAAAAATTTTCTTAAAAATAAAAGAACAGCTAAAGAAAACCTCCCTGAGAAAGCTTTTGAGAATATAATGGAATAAATAGACCTAAACGCAGAAAAAGAATTTTTGACAAGGGGTGTCAAATTTTTTATATTGTCTAGTTATTTTTAATTTAACCAGTCTTAGGAGAAAATGTTTTTAATTATATGATTAGGTGATATGCATAAGAATCACCTGGAAATGCATATTTCTAGGCCCCATCTAGAGATATTCTTCATCAGTAGGTCTTGATTACAGCCTAGTACGTTGCATTTTTAACAGTCTCACCAAGGAATTCTGATAATAGTGGTAAATGAATTACACTTCAGGAAGTATTGTGTATGGTTACAAACAGGTCAGAAAACCTGGGTTCAATCCTGACTGTGCCCTTTTTATGTAACCCTGAATAAGCAATTTCTTTGTGCTTCAGTTTTCATATTTGTAAAATGGAGATAATACTTGTGGTTTTTTTAAAAGATAAAATAAGATATAGCTTGTAAAATAACAAGTACAGTGCCTTGAACTTAGAAAGAGTTCCAAAAAAAATAAGTTAGCAATGTATTTTATTTCAATCACACTATCATCATCCAAAATAATCAATTTATATAAAGTTAGATAAATAAATGTTCATTGACCTCTTTACCTTTTTCTGGAAAAAATACAGTGTCTTACAGGTAGTGACTTTCAGCTAATTTTTTAGCAGTGGGATTAATTAAGAGTTCATTTATGGCCTTTGAGGGTGTAGTGTTAGGAGAGTTGTAAGGCAGGGATCTGAACAAAAGGGCTTAGTTTCAGCCTGGAGAAAGTGGGGGTTACATTATTTTGAGCAATGGTTTGTAGAAAAATAAAATATTTACTAAATTGAATAAAAGGAAAGCTAAGTAGCATCAGGGGCCCAGCAAAATCATGTATTTATAATATTGACCATCAGTACTGCTGTAAGATTTCTATAGCATTCACAGCTTAGACCAGAGTGAAAAAACCAAATAGGTAGGAAATACGTGGTTGCACATTAGAAAGATGTGTGTGGCAGAGGGTTAAGGAGCTGAGATATTTAACTTTCTTGTCTTTTTCTTAAGTGTTCCCAGCTTTATTGAAATATAGTAAACAAATAAAATCGTATATATTTAAAGTGTATAATGTTATTGAATATATGTATATTGTGAAATAAGTACCACAGTCAAGTTAATTAACATATTTATCACTCACATAGTTACCTTTTTCTCTGGTGGTAAGAATGCTTATGATCTACTCTCTTAGCAAACTTCAAGTATACGATAAAGTGTTTTTAACTATAGCCACTACGCTGTACATCAGATCTCCAGGACTGACTTATCTTAAAATATAAATAAAGGCTTGTACTCTTTAACCAGCATCTCCTCGTATCTCCCACCCAACTTTCTCAGTGATTTAATTGAATTGAACCATAAAGTCTATGATTGGAAGTGAAAGGAAAATTGAAAGCTAAGCATTTTGCACTTGGATCTAGGGATGGATGATCATTAGATAAGGGGTTCTTATTACATTTATTCACTCATCAAATATTTGTTGGGTGCTTACCATACTACAGACACCATGCCAGCTACCTTGAGTTTTAACAGTAAGATTGGCACTGTCATTGCCTTCATGGACCTTAAATTTGGTGAGGAACACAGATTTCAAACAATTGGAAGCTGCAGAAGGCGGGAAACCAGGATCTTTAAAGGCCACCATCATGCTTTCCGAGGTTTCACTGCATCCACAGTGCCTGCACCGTCAGTGTGACAGTCATCATGGGTCACCTGCCAGCGACTCTTGACGATGTCACTGGGCCTCTTTCTTACCTGCTCTCCTTCCCTGGCTCCCCTCTTCCATATCTAGGGTGACATCAGCAACTGAGTTAATGCTGGCTAACCACATGTATCACAGTTTTGAATTAGAACCAACAATTCAATGACAGTTTTTTTTTTTTGTTTTGTTTTAATTCTCTACTCAGAATACATCTGAGGAACTTTATACAGAAAAAGAAAATAATGATGTTAAATTGAAGTTAAGAATGGAAAATAATTGAAACCAGTCAAAATAAGAGAAAAAAAAAAAACCCAAACAGGAGCTGAATGATAGTTTTGAAAATTACATATGACTTTCTTGAGACTGAATTACTTTGAAAGAAATGAAAAGCATAATTAATGGATACATCCCTCCCATGAATTTTATTTGTCTGAAGTATCTAATTTCAGTTGGTTCTTCAGAGTAATAAGACTTTCTCTTTGAGGAAAATGAGAGAATGCTGAATCTCAGAGTGAGTGTTTTCTAAGCAAATTGGAAAATGCACGTAAAAGGCTAAGTTTTTGGCATGTGGCTTTCTCAAGAGAAAAGGAGATATTCATACTTTAACATAAGTATGTGCCCTGAGATAAGGGAATCTGGCAAAAAAAGAAGTGAAATCTTAAACAGCTTTTTTGTGTGCCAGACCAACAGGATTATAGTTTCTTTGTAAAAGTATCTTAGAAAACTAACCTAGACACTTTTAAAATACTAGATACTGGATTTTTACTGACAGCGAAGGGTTTATGCAAGGAGGATCATGATTTCAGATTTTCTAAATTGCACTAGAGTGACCTTTGGCTCTAATACAGAACTGGCAGCAGTCCCGGGGTATCTGGATGCAGTGCCCACCAGCACCTGCACAGTTCACTGGCCATTGTAAGATGAAGGGGTGGATCCAGATTAGTCCAGCCAGAGGTGAATCTGTTTAAAACAGGAGTAGTGTTCTACAAAACAGGAATGGCACCCACTGATACTTTCACTCACCACTGAAAGAAGGAGCAACAATAACTGAAATTTTGTAACATGATGAACTTGAGAAATGTATTGTACACCTGAGAAATGAGAGATTGTTGGTTTTCAGATATACGTAAATTAGTAAAGGAAAGTAAGGATGATATTTAAGACCATGTCACTCCAGTCCTCCCAGGAAAAGGGATGCAACAAGGTAATGGGCCTCTGGGCCTCTAGGATTCCTTCCTTTCTTCCTTCCTTCCTTCCTTCCTTCCTTCCTTCCTTCCTTCCTTCCTTCCTTTATTTATTTATGGTTTCTTTTTTTTTTTTTTTTTTTTTTTTTTTTTTTTAAGATTGATTTATTCATTTAGAGAGATTGGAAGGGAGAGAGAAGAGAGGGCGAGAAACATCAACCTGTGGTTGCCTCTCACATGGCCCCCTACTGGGGACCTGGCCTGCAACCCAGGCATGTGTCCTGACTGGGAATCAAACTGGTGACCCTTTGGTTCGCAGCTGGAGCTCAATCCACTGAGCTACACCAGCCAGGGCTTGGATTCCTTCTTTTAAAAAAATTATTCATATTTGTTATTTTATTTTTCCCATTACTATTTAGCCTGCTTATACCCCATCCCACCCTCAATCACCACACTGTGGTCCATGTCCATGAGTCCTTTTTCTTTTTGCTCAATCCCTCAACCCCCAACCTCCCTGCCTCCACTAGCTGTCATCTGCTCTCCATCTATGAGTCTGTCCTGATTTTCCTTCTTAGTTCAGTTTGTTCATTAGATCCCACAAATGAGTGAAATCTAGGTCCATCCATGCTGTTGCAAAAGATAAAATTTTCTTTCTTTTTACAGCCAAGTAGTATTCCATTGTGTCAATGTCCCATGGTTGTTTCATCCACTCATCTACTGATGGACATTTGGGCTGCTTCCATATCTTGGTGATTGTAAATAACACTGCAACGAACACAGACTGTATCTTCTTTAGTGAAAGGTTTTTAAGCAGCCCTGTCTATTCTTGTGCATCTAGGTTAACACACCTTTGAACTGTCACAAGTAATCCAGTTTCCCAGACCTCTTGAAGAAATAGTCATACAAAAGGGAGCACATGATCTTGTTAACTATCCTGTACTTTGCTTTCTGTCACCTTCAGGTAATCTTTTTTACATTCCCTCCTGAATTCCAAACATGTAAAAGAAACAACAAAACTCATTTCCTAAGGCATTAGAGATCATGCTTCATCATGCTTCCCAACATGCCAGTTTGGCTCAAATAAACTCATAAAATTCTCTACAGGTTTGGACATTTCTTAGTTCTACAATCTGCTGCTGCTCAGTGGGAATGAGAAAAAGTGAAACTCTAAAAAGACAGGATGGTTGATAGTATGGATTGTGTTTGTAAAGGAATGGAGGAGGAGGAGCATTTACATCTCTAACCACTTTGAAAAATGTAAAGAAAAGGAATGGGAAACAATGTAAAATTCCATAAAAAGAAATAAAGTTCTCAAAATAATTTGTATTAAAATATTTGATCTTGCTAAATATTTTTTCTTTATTCATAGATTAATGGTGTTGCTATCCAAAGTTGAGAAATCATCAGAAGAAATTGTGGAAATAATGCAAGGTTTAAGTAGTATACAGGTTTGCTCTTTTTTGGCATGTTTTATACTTATACTATCCATTTGAAAAAGAACAGGAAAGAAGCCCCAGTTTGGAGAATCCAATTCAGTAGTTTGCCAGGCATATATTTAATGTACTTTTCATGGGAATTTCTTTTTTTATATGATCATTAATAAACCATAATATTTTAGTAATGCCTGGCTTTTTCACATTTAAAAGTAAATTTGTAGATTATGTTTAGTCTTTCTAATTAATAAATTGTTTTTAATACAGGCATTTAAGGCTTGCAATAGTCGACGTGCCAGGAAATGTTAAATTCCCTACTATGAAGTTTTAATTTTTCAGATTAAGGAAACAGTATTTTCACTAGATTTGTCAGTAATATTTGAAGAGAATTTAACTAATTTAAAATTACTTTCTTTTAGGCTTTGGAGGGCAATAGAAAGCTTGAAAATCTCATTGGTATCTCCTGTGGATCATGTTCCTTAAAAATAGAAATGCAGAAAACAAAAGAACTGAGTAAGAAGATTTTGAGTTTACAGTGGTGTCTGTCCACTCCCTGTTTGCAAAGTTAGATACATATTTTAAAATTTTCAACTTTAGAGATAAGCCTGTTAATTTTCCCCAAATTTAAATTTGATGGACCTCTTTCTATGTATCACTACTGAACACGCGGTAGAAACAGTAGCAGCCACGTATCATTTACCAGGTTATGTTGTTTCAGAGACTCCTCTCAACTGTAAAGGGGAAGAAGGTACCTTCCAAACTGCAGTTGGGCTTTTTTCTCTGTAGTGCTCATTTCTTTAAGTAAGATACAATGTATTCATTCTGTACTTGATATCTATACATACACATATATATTACTTTGAATTATTTTTGACAGTTTCTTTCAAGATGAGAAATTATTCACATTCCATGTTAACTCTTAACATGAGTTATTTTTCTTCTAGTGACAAAAGTAACAAAACAAAAACTGTTTGAGAAGAAGAGCTCAGAACTTTCTAACAAAGGTAAAAAGTTGTGTTTCAACTTATTATATAAAAAGATCCTTTCATCTCATTTTATGACTTAAAACCAATCATTCTGAGTCTTTTAGTGTACTCTTAAAAGACCAGGAATCACAACTGAAATTGCAGTTAGCAGAAGACCGTATCTGATGCGCTCACCTTCCCTGATGACTGAACTTGTAAAATATGTTTTGAAATATAAGTTTCTGTTTAAGATTTCATTTTTGTAGTTTCATTAAAAGTTCCTTTCGAGATTTAAATGGGGCAACAGTGCATTAATAAATAGCAATTTGATGGTGAATTGGAAAGAGACACACGTAAAGTTACTTTGTAACCAGTGCTTTGAAAACTTCTTAATGATGTTAGATCTACTGTTAATTGTCATGCCACTGAGCATTTCACAGGAATGTGGGTAAGTAAGTGAGCAGGATTTAAGTTCCCAGGACACACGCCTATGAATGCCATTTAGCGGTCTCTGCAAAGGGAGGCCTTGAATTGGGCAGCCATGGTCTAGTCTGTAACTTTGTGTACCAATGACTGCCATTTATTAAGGGCCAGTAATTACTATGGTTAGTACTAGGATCAGCAGATCTTTGCAGCAACTCTGTAAGATAGTTGTTGTTGTTATTATAGATGAGGATCAAGGACACAGAAAATGTTAAGTAAACTTGCCCAAAGATACTGCTGTTTTACTGCCAGAGAAGGAATTCCAACTAAAGACCCTTCTGACCTCAAAAAATAGGATCTTTTCATTATATCATGTTGCTTCTTCCTAAAGCAAATCAGATCACCCCATCACCCCAGCTTTCAGATTCCGACGAGAGACATCACTGAAACTGGTTCCACCAGTCCATCACAGGAGACTGTATTTAGGGGCTCTAACAGCTGGTAGTGAACTTGCAGTGGGAAGGGCTGGGATTCCGTGCAGGTCAGCTCTGAAAGCCCACTGTGTCATGGCAGGCCGGCAGCTACGGCCCTTCTCCTCCAAAACCCACGTGGGAAGGCAGCTGGGCAGGCTGCCTCAGCCCTTCAGCAAAGCAGCTAACTCCTGTTGTGACCCCAAGAATTTAAGAAGGCTTGAGACTTCTCTCCTGTGCTGTGTAACTGGATACATGGGTTTCGTTGGTTTCAGTCTCTCCAAACATGGCAAGTTTTAGAGGATCATAATGAGAAGTTGGAATGTTTATGATTTCCCAGTTGGAAGAAATCTTGAGTCTATATATTCTATGCCAATTGTGTGATTTTCTTTTAAATCTGTAATTCCCTAGAGCTAATTAGAATTAGGCTTTACATAGTTAGCTTTTCCCAACAGTTTTGAGAAATGAGGTAGGTAAAATTGTAGAACAAGTAAGTGAATTGTCACTGCTAAAAATTAATGAGGAAAAATTTTCCAGAAGTATTGTTTCCTTCCCTAAACATTTATTAAAACATTAAAGTTATTTGCATGTGCTAAAACAGTTCTCATCTTTCAGTTATCCAGTATATACTGATTCCTTGTATGTTTATGCATAATCAGTCTTAAATCTATTTTCTAATATTGTAGGCATTAAAACTGACTCGCCCATTACCAGGTTTTCCTTAAGGACTAAGTAGTTCTTCATGCATAGAGAGGATTGCGTCACTAAGTCATGTTTTCACATTCCTAATAAGCATTGATTATTTGTTGTGGTTTAAATGAAATCTGAGTCAATATATACATAATATATGTTGTATATCAATATATATTGTATATCTTAGAATATACATCATCTTCCATTTCTGTTTCTTGTCAAAAGCTACATTATCTTTTTATATTTCTTGAGGTATTCAAACCTTCACTAGCTTTTTAACTCTCAAAGTAATTCCTGAAAAATAGGTTGAAGCTTATTTTCTTTATAATTTGAGTTTGAGCTGTGTATTTGTACTGGGTGCTCTTCCCTCTTTAGTCTCTAATATTATGTGTAGTTTTTTTTATTTTGGTGGCATTTTTTGTTTCATTTTTTGGTTAGAGACGATGAACGCCAGCACTTGCACATATTTATGTAAATTTTTGCTGAGTTAGTAACTTTAATCCCCTCCTCGTCATACATTCATTCTAAGAGGACTTTGTTAGTTTTTCTCAACATCTCAAACTAGTTTGCTTTATATGCTGCTTATTTGGGGATCTGGCCTTTTTATAGAAATTTCTACTTTACTCTTTTCTGTTAGCATGCTAGTACCCAGAGCTGTCTAAATGTACCAGAGCTTGGGAATCTTCTTAATATTAGAAATTATCTAGTTAGGAATTATGTAATATAAAAGTACATAATATGTACTTGATTTCTTTTGTTAGGTAACTGTGAAATGAAAGTAAACAGTTTCGCTATCGAGGAACGTCCGAGCAGACAATGCCAGGAGCATGTCAACACTTAGGCGCGGGTGCCCTTCAGTCGGTCCCGTGGCTGTGTGTTTCAAATGCAGCGCTAGCTTGTTAGCAGCATTCGCAGTCTTTGATGCAGTCGGAGGAGTGTGCTTGTAAAAATAACACTCCAGAGTTTTAAATAAAAAGACATCTGACACACATTCTTAAGGCTTTATATAACTTATTCAAAAAAATTTAATAGGTGCACTGAGATTTTTATAGTTTTCCAAAGAACTGGACCTTGCAAATCCAGGGATGCCTTGACCTAGTGTCTAAACAGAAGAGGGTGTCCTCTGCTGACTGCCCGCTTCCTCAGCCAGGGAAGGCTTGTTTCTTTTCTGAGTCACTTAGGAAGTAAGCCTGACTGCACTTTCCCTGATAATGTTGGCTTTATGGCTGCTAGCAAAATAATGAGATGAAAGGTTCTTTTTGTTGTATTTGAGTGTGAATTTTCATAATTATTTTTAATTTGTTATGCTGAACACTTAAAACATATGACCGTTCAATGGGTTGATAGAGATGGAATGTCACATTATCATCACATGGTAAGGCATGAAATTTATTTACTTTACATAATCAACCTCAGCTTAAAACAACTTGATACAAATATTCCTAAGTCAATAGGTTGCATTATGTAGTACTTAGTATTTTCCTTTTTTCTGGAGATATTAGAAAATGCCATCATTGTCTGTCTGCGACTAATACTTCCAGTAAACAAAATATTTTTGAAAAGAATGTAAGCAAATTGTAGAGCAGTTGCCAAGATATGAAATCTAGACACTTAGCTTCAGTCCAAAACATATTTTATCATTTTTGAGAATAATTGTGTAGGTTGTAGTATGCATATTTTAAATGAAATGTTAACCATCTGAACTTTACATTCTTCAAAAAAGTTGATTGTTTCAGCTCTTTATAATTCAGCATATTTCAGAATTTCTATGTCCAGCCTTAAAAAGGAAAGCCCAGACTATAGTGTTTCTATTTTCTTCAGCTCACCTACTCTTCTTACATTGCAAGATTCATCTTGGTTATAGGATTTCGAAGTTTTCAAATTTCTGGACTCCAGAACAAATTTTAAACTCCTCCTGCTCTAAGACGATGAAATAGTTTGATGCTGCCTTTTCATTCTAACCACCCACTGAAGTATTTTTCAACTTAAAAATATGTTGTTCTTTCCCCCACTCAGTCTTGGAAAAGTATTCATCAGATCAGCTAAATAATTTTACTGCCGGAAGACTACTACCCTGTTAGGTTTTTCTCTTGTATGTTAACATTAAACCATATCTTTTTTCAAATACTTCTGTTTTAAAAGCACTGAGGCTTGAAGTTTAAACCATAAGAGTTTTAGGTAAAACAACAAGAATTCCCCCTATGCTCTAACATTTCTAAGTTTATCTGAAGATAAAATAATAGAGATAACAGCTTTGGTCACAGATACACATGAACGTACAATTGTGGTCCTCCGCTCCTTGTAAAGGTTCAGCTGTCGTGTATGCTGTGCACGGGTCACACCTTTCTGCTCAGCAACGTTAATGTTCTTTTACATTATCCATCACTGTTTGGGGGATACATTTTGATTGTTTACTTGAGATTTTTCTAGGACTTAAGAAAAAACAAAGTGCTTTACTTCTTTTCAAAGCCTTTTAAGGAATATTTTCCATGATTTAAATTTTTTTATACTTTACCAGAAGTGTAACAATTTTTATCTTTTAAGTAATCAGTAAAAAAAATTTAAACCACAGACTTGAACTCATTTAATAGCAATTATGTGTTTAAAAGGTATAAATAACTTGCTATCAGACATTACAAATATCCAGGTGCTCTGTATGTGCTGATGACAACAAAATTGAAACGAAAGACTGTAATAATTCTGACTGGTTTTCTCTGCAGAAGATATTGATTATTTGTGTGTGGTGAGAGATTTGGAAAATTCAATTAAAGGAGTTGTGCAAAGGTTTCATAAATTTTCTTTCTACAGCGTGTACACAGACATTGTTGCGTATTAAATCAATGCAGCACTTCACAATATATTTTCTTTGAAACATAAAAATAAATAACATTTAAACAGTTCTGCTTACTACAGAAACAAATTTTATTTTCTGTGAAGCATTTAGTCATGTGCTATCACTGACTCATACACATTTGCCAGCTGTAACAAATTTTATAGACATTTTCTCCAGAGACATATCTCACATACTATGAATTTTTAAATGAGCAAATGGTGAAGAAAGGATGTCAGCAATATAAAAATTGATCAGCTAAAAGATAAAAGCATAAGTAAAGAGATTTGTATGATAGTCTTAATAGGTTTTATTAAATAAAAATACTGTAAAAAGACAGTAATGAACAGACTGAAGACTAACTGTTCTTGAGGTGGAGAAAAATTATTCTGGCACATTTGGTAGAAATTGGTTTTCTGTCACCTTACAGGTGAACTTTTTCTTTTTCATTTTAACTCTTAGTATAGTCAGAAAAGCTCCTCAAAAAAGAGTTCATTAAATTCTCTAAGTGGTTTATATATTTTAAACACATACATGTAATAATAAAGTAGATATTTGTGGTGTTATATAGCTAATTATATACTTTAAAGCAGGACTTGTGTGATAAGTAAATGTTAGGTGATTTTTCCTTTAGCTGAGACCTCACACAGGGGAACGTGGTCACTTTCATTCGTACTGTTCACGGCATATGCTAGACTCCCTCTCTCTCGGGACCCCAGGCCTCTCTGCTGCTTCCCTCTCTACGGGGATTGCTTTCCTCTCTGCCTGGTGGATTTCTCATCCTTTAAGGTCCAGCCTCAGCTGTTCCATCCTCTGTGAAACTCTCCCCAGCTGGCCTTGGAGAAGCTAAATTGCTTCATGTTCTAGGCTTCTACGACACTTGTCTGAATGTTTATAAACGTATCATGTTGTAGCGTTGTGTGTACTGTGATTGTCTGGGTGCCGGGCACTTTCTGGGCTCCTCCTTGGCAGACAGAAGTCCTATCTCTGCATCTCTACATTGTACCCCGGAGCCTACTACAGAACCAGGACAGAAATCCGCAATCCATAGTCAGTGAATGAAGAAAAACAAATGACTGCTGTAAGAATTTTTAAAGGAATTACCTAAATATCTTCAAACACGTACAAACTGCTGTCTCCTATGTGACTCGCTCACTTCCTATGTGTTGGATGCCTGCTGTGGGCCAGGCCGCTGTCCTGGCACTGGGACACCCGAGTGAATCAGGTGGGCACACCCCTGCCCTCAGGGTCACAGCCTGTGGCACAAAAGACAAGAAATTGTAATAAACCCCTGCACTTCCATTGTAATAAGTTTCCTGGCAGCTTCTGTTCTAAATTTTTAAATGTACATTCTGGCGCAGAATCAGGCGAATCAGTAGTCTGTTGAAACAAGAATTTATAGCCTCAAAGCTGCTATTTATACTATAAAATAAAACTTTATGTTTGGATTCTTTAATTTCATTTTGATTCAACAGTTATCCTGCAGCATATACTGTGACAACTTGGTTGAACTGCTCCCTAAAATATTCTTTTTTCTTTAATACAGAGTTACGTCATCGTGACAGCTACGAATTCCTTAAGGCCATTTTAAAGTGAGGTACTGTCTCACCTTTCTAATTAAGTACAGCCTTGTTAAGTGTTACCGCTCTGTTCTGGTGGAAACATTTTATTTGCATTGTCAGATTCGGTGTGTCTGTCTACAGGGAAAATAGTGCGCGTGGAAGCGTCAGTTGAAATTATATGTAATCCGTTCTCACAAACAGCAGGAGGGCAGCCTGACAAGGCCGTGCAAGTGAGAGGCTGGGTAGGGAAGGGCACTGCTGGCCGGATGGGCCAGCTTTGAAGATTAGAGTGGGCCCAGGTGTGAGTGTACGGAGGACCCTTAGTTCAGCACCTTTAGAATAAACAGCTTACTAGATACTGACAAGTGGGTTATAGTTTTTATAGGGTACATCTGACTAAACAGGATATAACAGGTTTATGAATTTACAGATGTGCTAAGTTGATTAAATAATTACATATTAACTAGTACCTTCTCTTCAAAACAGTTCCTATGGATTCAGCAAGACAAGTAAAATATATTTTTATAGCTTATTATAATAGCTACCTGGGAGCAGTGTGATTCATGATGTGAAATTAGTGTTTACAGTGCCTGTAATTGAAGGTTCACGTTAAGAGTTAGCGTTATCCCATTCTTAGTGGCATTAGTATTAGTTTTCCTAGTGGCCAACCAGATATTGCCTGCTGTCTCTTAGAAGTAATGCAAAATGAAAGGCGTCTATTCTATCCTGAAAATAAATTTCTTTGGAAATGGTATCTCAAGTGTTTAATATCAGCTTCATAACAAACTAGATTTGCAAAGCATCTTACACAGAAAATTATGTCACTTTCATTCATTAGAATGCTCGTTCTGTTGTACACAACAAATAACAGCTTATAATAATAGCTAACATTTATTGAGCATTTTCAGTACGCCTGGCACTTTACACATATCCCAGTTAACCTTCACAACTACTTATGCAAAGTAGATAGCAATTATTGTCTTTATAAGTAAGGAAACGGAAAAACAAAGAGGCTGAGTACCTTGTTCCAGAGTCACCTAAGAGACAGCCAGGACAGTAACCTGAGTAGCTGGCGCCAGGCTGTGCTTTTGCCCACGATACAGCAGCAATCTGTGAATGTCAGGTTTCACTGCTGGTCAGAGGTTTTAGATCCTATTAAGTAGTAAGGATATCATGTGTATATACATGCATACACATATTCATTATCGGGTCAAATGTTTTATAAAATTTCTGATCTGTGGAACTCCAGCAGGGTACTTTCAGGAAATTTGGAAGAATTAAGGTTGACCTACCCATCAATTTCCCTTTTAGTGGGAGCAACAGAGAGAACTATCAGTGAAATGAAACTTGACCTCCTTGCTGTAGTTCCCTGGGTTCTTTTGACAGTGTTTTCTTCTCACTTGGGTACTTTCTGCATGATCTTCTCCATTCCCTTGACTTTAGTTCTTACCTTAATGCATATTATTCCCAAATCTATTCGTGATCCTCCTCCTGGTGTAAGCCCACGTCTCAGCCGCCGTGCATTGTCCCCAGGTGTGCTGATTCACCATCCTCCCCCGACTGTTCTTTATTCTGCCTTCCTAGGGCTGACGTTCATCTCATGTTAAAGCTCAAAACTTCAAAATGCGTGTCTTTTTTTATCCTCACATCCAAATTCCTGCCATGTCGTATCACTTCCAAAAATGTTCACTTCTCTTTTCCATGCCCGCTGCACTAGTTTATTTCTTCACTACCTCTCACCCAGATTACCCTCGCCCCTGCTGTAACCTGCCTCTGCCCTCTGGTCCCTTTCCTCTGCAGCCTGACCTGCTGCTGGACAAAGTATGCTTTAGAAGGTGCCACTCACCATATTCACAGAAAAACCCAGATTCATACTGACATGCAGAACTCTCCCTGACCTGCCCACAGTTTGCCTTTCCAGGTCGCCCAGTTTGTGCCTCAGTCGCTCCAGATTACTTGCCATTCTCTAGACAGTGCGTTTCTCACTTCTCTACCATTGTTCTTGTCCCCTCTTGACCCACCGTTGCCCCCAGCATTGTCAAAACTTTGCCCATCATTCAAAACCTGCTTATAACTCCCGTTACACTGCAAAGCTTCTCAGATTCCTCTCCCCCGTCCCCTCATTGCCCTCTTGTGCGTTCGGCATAGCTGCCCAACTGGCATGACTACAGGACAGTATTAAACTCCCTGGTTTTGTCCTGGAAACCTGTTATCGTGCTGATACCACAGTGGCCAACTTCCCTGTCTGCACATCAGCTCCTGCCTTCCATCAGGGGACTACCTCATGCAAATTTACTCCCAGAGTCTGTAAAAAGTGAAGCTTCTGTGAAGTGTTGTAATAAGACAGATTGTCAGTAAGGGAGCGAGCAACCCATAATCCACAGACTGTACCAAGACTAGCAAAAGGATGTGGGGAAAAAAGGCATGATTTTGGTTAATGTTAATAAGATATTGTAGGAGAGAGTGGGGTGCTTTTTACCTAGGAATTATGTGGATAAATCACTTAGTTAACCAAAGTATAAACACAGCACTGCATAATGCCAACCTTTTGAAACCTAGTAATCAAGCTAAGGATACAAGATTTATATTATGTACATGAAATAATATAAGACAAACTATGATAGTAATACAAGTTCAGACCCTTCTTTTCAGGATTTTGGGCAACAACATTCAAAAAAGATTGAGTCAAAGAGGACCAAATATCAACTTGATTATTGGAGGATCCGATAACCTCCAGTCTGGCAGGCTCTCTGGTAGAAGCTCGGGGTCACCAGTGAGGGTCGTGCCTAAAGCAGTGTGTGGGAGCGCCACTCCCCCCCACTGAATCTGAATCTTGAATCCTCTGTGTTCTGCTGGAGCTGAGGAGAAAGCCGTATCTGAAATAAACCCCATGTCCATGTGCCTCTCCAGCAGTAAGACCACAGACCTGCCTTACATGTTCTGGTGCAGATGAAGGTAGAATGGGCCAGTCTCCTTACAGCCGGGAATCAGGAAGCACAGAAGCCCGTTGGACTTGAGACAGACAGTGAAAGGGAAACTACGCAGTGGGGAAGATGGCGTAAGAGTAGTGACGTGTCGTGTGCGCAGTAAAGTGTGGACCACTATTCTGGTCTTTGACCGGTCAAATGTGCCACTCTTCCATGGGTATAGAGAGCAAGAGTTAACGGAAGTTCCTTCCTCTGCAGACTGAGAAGTGTAAACATCCCTCTCTCAGTACTGAAGGAAGAATAAGCAGCAGACTAGGAATACACAACAGGCATGGATCACCTCAGGATGGGGTGATTAGGTTGCTATTTAAGGGTTCTAATTTTAAAATCCGTTCTAGTTATTCCACTAGATTGTCTGACAGAGAGCCACCAGACTCTAGTAATGGAAACTTTGCATTTTACCGGGAATTTGGGATTTGAAAAGTGAGTAATTTTTATGGGCTGTGTAAACATACTAAGCAGAGAAAAACGTGAGCAGAAAAGCAGAATGATTGATTGGTGGACTCCAGTCACCATTGACAGTTGTGATCACCAGGCTCCTGAGTTCACACTTCATTCATTAGGCAGAAGTGGGCTAGTGAAAATTATTAGGAAAGGAGCAATCTAAAATACGGTTTAGAAATAATAACTATGAACAATAAGTCCTGCCAAAATACTGCTCATAAACTGCATCACTGTATCTAAATTGCTTTTCATGACCTGGTTAGTGTAGCTCAGTGGATTGAGCACTGGTCTGCAAACCGAGAGGGCTCTGGTTCGAATCCCCATCAGGACACATGGGGATCAGCCCACTGGGCTTTGGGCCAGGTGCCCAGTTGGGGTGTTTAGGAGGCAACCCATGTCAATGTTTCTCTCCCTCTCTTTTCCCCCCCGCCCCCATCCCCTCTCTCTAAAAAATAAATTTAAATTTTTTTTTAATTTAAAAAATAATTGCTTTTCATTTGTGTAAAAATAGTATGGCAGCAAGAGAAAACAAACATCCTGCTACTCCCTATCACGGACCCCACAGTGATCAGAGTACTTATTTTTGCTGGATCCTGAATTTGGCTGCACAAGTCTTTTCCACCACAGTTCTCCTACATGGTGTTTCAGTTGATGAAGCATCTTTACAGGGCCTGACACTGTAATAGAGAACAGGGTTTGGGTTAATTGTCTGGCACTATCACTTAGCCTTGTGGCCTTAAACAAGATACTTGGTTCCCCTAAACCCTAATTATAAAATGGGACTGGTAACAGTTACCTATGAGATTGTACAAAATAATCAGTGCTCCCCCATAGTAACCATTTAATAAATCAGCCTTCTTTCCCCTGTAGTATTACCATTAGTTCTGATCACTGTGTTTCAACAACGTATAAGGATATGAAGTGAACAGTAGAGCTGCTGAGATCTATTGGAATTGAGACCCGACTCTAACAAGAGTTGGCAAAAGTTGATTGTCTAACTGGCAACCTATCTATTGTAGGACAAGAATATATGTAGATGCAAAAATAGCAGCTTCTTCATAGCTGCCAGTACAGTCAAGGAAGGGGTATTTCAGGAGTGAATGGTCCACATGCCCTAGGGGAACATGTGCTGTCAGTTGCCAATGACTGTTTCTTCAAAAGCTTCCTTTCATGCAAGGTTCCTAAGGTCAAACAGACTAGAACTTCTGCCACCACTAGGAGGCCCCAGAGGGACACACTCTGAGTGGGAATGTCAGTAAATACTGTCTTGCTGGGGGGGTGGGGGCAGCTGTTGGAGGGAACACCTGCTGAAAGGCCCTTAAGGCTTATAGACAAAAGGCATGTAGATTTGGGTGGTTTGGGTAGGTCATGTTGAAGTTTTAGAACACTCAAAAGTATGTCAAAATCCATATTCACACAAAGTGAAGAGTGCTGGTCAGAGTAATCACATTGACGATTGTTTCTGAGGTAAGTCATGGCTTAGGAGACTAAAAGAAGCAATTGAGAGATCACTGTTACCTAAACGAGGTATGAGATTACATGGTAAATAGGTGTTTAAACCATTTCTTACATCATGTATGACATGCACATTAATTTGGAAACTAATTCTTGATGATTTAATAACGTTCACGTTTTGTATCTTATAGGCATTCAGAAGAAATGCACTCACTGTAAACACCAGCTTCTGCATTTGCCTGATCATATTTAAAGGAACAGAAGAAATGTTTGTAATTAATCTGCCCAGTAAATACCAGATCATAGCACTAGGCAGGTGCATGTCTAGATAAAATTTCTTGCAGCTAATTTAAACTTTCTACACACACCAGTAGATAATCTCAATGTAAATAATACATTTCTTCTTGACCCTTTAATGAGTAAGCTAACATGTAGACAGGGATTTTGCCTTATATTCTGTATCATGCATGCTTCTGTATACTTTTAGCATTTATGAATAGATTTAATAAAGCATTTATGAAAATGACATCTTTGGTAAAGCTATATATTTTAAAACTCATTAAATCTAATGGTGAGTGGTATTAGGGACCAGTTTTTCCATGTAAAGCCCCAGATGTGTATTAATAAGATTCTTTTTAAAAACTTAAAAGTTTATCTAGAAGTTTATTGTGTAGGTCCTATCTCAGAGATGACTTTTTATTACACTCTAGTTATTTCTATTGTACAGAATAAATATTTTCAGAGTTTTAAAATTCTTATACCTTTTATAAAATATTGGAATGCATTTTTAATAGACATTTAAAGTTTTTAAACTGAACTGCACAGACTACTAAATTTAAAGGAGGGAATTTTCTTACAGGGCAGTACATGAGCCCCCCAAACTATTCTGAAGCATTAACTTAGACTTCAGTTGGTGGTGCTTTGTATCACCGCTGTGTTCTGCCACCGAGGAAAGGGGAAAGGGAACCGAGCATGTGCTACACACAACTTGGTAACGCGGTTCTTCTCTGGGGGCTGTTACTCCTCGGTACTTGCCCTGAGTCTTCACAGAATTTGTGTAAGGTATTACCATGTCATTTAATTCAGTGTATCATAAAAATACTATTTGAAAATCTGAAACAAAATTTCACAAATTAAGATTGAAAATAAGAATTTCCATTTAGAGAAATTTAAGATTCACCCCTTAAAATGAAAATGAGGGTTTTTTTTTTTTTTTTTTTTAATTTTATTTCTTTATCTTTGGAGGGGAAGGGAAGGAGAGAGGGAGACAAATATCAATGTGTGGTTGCCTTTCGTGTGTCCCTTGCCAGAAACTGGCCCACAACCCAGGCATGTGCCCTGACTGGGAATCGAGCCATGATCCTTTGGTTCGCAGGCCGACGATCAATCCACTGAGCTATACCAGCCAGGGCTGAAAATGAGTTTTTAAAAAACTATTAATTTAAATGACATAGATACTAAACAATAGCCCAATTAACTATTAACCCTAATTGCCTTCTCTGATGATTTTATTGGTACTATTTAAACATGATTTTTGAGATGTGTCTGCTGAATATTCAGAGCTCTTTGTGATACAGCCTTTATGATAGGACATTACCTAAATATACCAAAAAGGATAATTCTTCATGTTCTGGCATTGAAAACCTGGAATGTAGGCCAAAACATATAAAGATACCTACATTAATAAGGAAATAAAGGGTTAAGAAGTAGATTGGTTTCATATGTAATCCAAGTTATGCAGGTATGTGCTTAATGCTATTAAATTAGTTACCGTATATTTGACCTCTTGATATCCTAAGCTTTTGCCTTTCAGAACAGCTGGGCCTGCTAAGAATCATTTCTCAGTTCTCTTCATTGTAGATCAGATGACTCTCGCTTTATCACCCTTGGAGGCCACATGAAGGACAAAGCAGAAAGATCCACACACAAAACTAATGTTTATATGGGGGTGGGGGACAGATACACTTGGCCCTGATTTTCCGATGAACATAACAGAAGGAAGACCAATTGAGACTTGAAACCACTGTGTTACTCCAGCCGTTATTTAGTTACATCCTATCCATCTCTTACTCTTTGTTGAACAGAGAGGATCCTTTGGCTGCCCTGACTTTTGTAAATGTTTCACTCACTTAGTTGTGGTTTATCATTTGGACAGAATGCTACATCGGGGATTTTTTCCCCTCTCTAAGGGCTTGAGAGAAAACGACTTCTGTGTGTCTCATATTTGATACATGAACGTACACCCTATTCTCTTCATTTTAAGAAGCAAACCTAAGCTTATTGGCAACACAGAAAACTGCATTTCTCAGAGACAGACCTCCCATATAAAATGAACTTCAGAATAACTTAGGAGGGTTTATTTTTGACAGGTATATTAGTGAAGAAAGTGAGAAATAATATTTTTTATAAAACCTAAGTATCTTTATATTAAATATAAATGTCCCTATAATCCTGGGTGTAGCTGACAGAATTGCCTATTTCTGTAATCTTAATTCATCACTGAACATTTTTGGTATTTTGGAACTCCTCAAAGTTCAAAGTGGACTCTCAAATTGATTTCTAGCTGATACCGGAGATACTTAAGATCATTGCTGTAAGTCTATAAAAAAGGTGCAATGTAACGCAGTAAGATTAGATTAAATGATCTGGAAAATATTTTATTTACAGAATTTACCTATAAGATACCTTGAATATGGGTGCATTCTATTTTACTAGTTTATCTAATACTTCTATTTTCAAATAATACTTCTGTATTCCAGGTACTCCGAAGTTAGAACTTCATCCATTCCAATCAACATCCTGTGTTAAACAGTTTGCCGTTACAGAAAATAAACACACAGGACTGCGCCAAGCAGCCGAGATGCTGACATGCGGGCGCGCTGATCACAGACGGCGACCGCAGACAGCGGTGTCCCTGCTGATGCAGCAGGGATTCAAGGCTGCTCTTCTCTGCTGACCCGCCCTCTGAGTCTTTATGCACAGTTACTTTGAGAAAGATACTTTTCGTTTCTCGCTTTGTCTAAACCCACTCCTTTATCAAACACGTCCCTTCCTGCATCAGCCTGCAGCTGTCCCTGTCTAAAATGAGACTTTGTGTGTGCATGCCCGGCTTGCACTGGCTTAAAATATACCACCATTTATTTAATTTGCTTTAATGGCTGTCTTATGAAAGAAATATATTTGTTAAAAATACATGTCAATGGGACAGTGATTGTTTTTTATCACAGACTGAAGGAAACACCTTTACATGAGAATCTACAACATGGATATAGCGCATTATTTTTACCAGCTGAACACCAGAGTAAAGGTGGGCTTCTGCTAATACAGAGCAACACAGTACTAACAGGACCAAGTTAACATGAAGCATGACATGAGGCAGTGCTTATGGCACTGGTAACCTCGGACCATGTTATAACAAAAAGAACAGAAGGATGAAATCCTGCATAAGGGCATTTAACTTCAAACGATCCTGGAAATTTAGAACCTGGTGCTCATGAGTGATAACAAGACTTAATTCAAACCACTTAGATTTCAATTCAGGAGAATTCACTGTTTAATTGCATTATAGTAAATCAGCCATCTTGGAAATAAATAACAAAGTTTAACCTCAGCCTTGTTAAAAAATTCAAATTTGCACAAAAGATACAGGGAATAAGCATAGATGTTAGGCAGAAAATAGACGGGGAGGGCAAGAATAGTATGGGATATGTAGAAGCTAAAGAACTATGACACATGGACATGTGTGGGTGGGAGGGGGTGTGCAGGGTGGAGGGGAATGAAGGGGGGGAATGGGACAACTGTAATAACTTGAAAAAAATTTGCACATGTAATAAGGCATATTCAAACTTCAAGTGTTTAAATTGCTTTCTCATAGGAATTTAAAACATTACCACAAATTTAATACCAGAAAAATCCTAAAGAATGAAAAGCCATTACTTGCATTCTATTGTAAAATGTAAAGAAAACTACATTTAAATATCAAAATCAGTAATTTCCATTAAAAGGGGGCTAAATTTTCCCATTAAACTCAGTGTATTTGTATTTTAAACTGTATATATATATATATATATATATTTAAATTTTTTTACTTTTAGAGGGGGGAGGGAGGGAGAAAGAGAAACATCAATGTGTGGTTGCCTCTTGCATGCCCCCTACTGGGGACCTGGCCTGCAACCCAGGCATTTGCCCTGAGTGGGAACTGAACTAGCAACCTTTTCGTTTGCAGGTCTGCACTCAATCCACTGAGCCACACCAGCCAGGGCTAAATTACGTTTTATTGATTATGCTATTACAGTTGTTCTGACTTTCCCCCTTTGCCCCCTCTACCCAGCACCCCCCACTCCCTGAAGCAATTCCCACACCCTTGTCCATGTCCATGGGTCATGCATGTAAGTTCTTTGGCACCCCCTTTCCTGTACTGTACTTTACATCCCACGGCTATTCTGTAACTTCCTTTTTGTACTTGTTAATCCCCTCACCTCTCCACCCCTTCTCCCACACCGCCCCCCTCCTCTTTATCTTTATTTAACCTTTGACATGTTAACTATGATGTGCCTTGGAGTAGTCGTCTTTGCATCCATCTTGTTTGGGGCTCTTCATGCTTTCTGGACTTGCATGTCTGTTTTTTTCACCAAATCAGGGAAGTTTTCTTTATTTTTTGAAATAGATTTCCTATTTCTCTTCTCCTTCTGGCATCCCTATGAAGTGAATGTTGAATTGCTTAAAGTTGTCCCACAGGCTTTTTATCCTCGGGGTTTTTTTTAATTTTTTTTTCTTTTTCTGATTGGTTACTTTTTTGTTTCTTATGTTCCAAATCACTGATTTGATTCTCAGGTTCATTCACTCCACTGTTGTCTCCCTGTAAATTGTTATTTCAATCAGTGTGTCCTTCATTTCTGACTGGGTCTTTTTTATGCTGTTAATGTCCTCACTAAGTTCCTTGAGCATCCTTATAACCAGTGTTTTTGACTCTGATTTTGAATCTGAGAGATTGCTTATCTTCATTTTGTTTAGCTGTTTTTCTGGAATTTTGATCTGTTCTCTCATTTGGGCCATGTTTCTTTGTCTCCTCATTTTGGCAGCCTCCATGTATTTTTATGTGTTTGGTAGAGCTCCTTTGACTCTGTGTCTTGGTAGTGTGGCCTATTGTAGTAGGTGTCCTGCAGGGTCCAGTGGCACAGCCCCCACATCACCCAAGCTGGGTGTTCGAGGTGCATCCTTTGTGTGGGCTGAGTACACCCTCCTCTTATAGTACAGCGTTGGCTGTTGTTGGCAGGTCAATGGGGGGGATTTGCCCAGGCCAGGCAGCTACAAGGACTGGCTGTGACCACTGACCATCTACCTCTGCCCTCTGTGGAGGATCAGCTGTGCAGGGGCAGGGTGGTGGTGCTCCAACATGGACTGTAGCTGTCCACTGAGACCCTGGCCCTGGGGTTTCCCAGGTGGTTGCAGGCCAAGGTCAGCCACCATGTGTGTTTTGCCTGGGGCCACGCTGCCTGAACTACAAAGCAACCTGAGATGGCTGCTACTTGTGCAGGGCTTGGAGATTCCCAAGCAAAGCCAAGCTGTGAATCCAGGCTGGCTACTGCTAGTGCCAGGCATGGGGCCCACTGAGGCCAGCTGTTGCTTTGCTGAGAGGATTTAGAAAGTTCTGAAGCATGAGCCAAGACCATCCATTCCTATGGAAAAGCTGCTTAGGTGGGCCTGTAAGTTGGCTGGGGTGGAATCGCCCTTAGGGAATTTCCTTCCCTATAATTACAATTCTCAAAATGATAATTTTATTTATACATACCAAAAAACTCACAAAACCTTTTATTTAGCACTGTTAACATTTTCACATTTGGGGATATAGCTAGTTGACTTTCTTGTGATTTCTTCCACTTTTGGAATCCCACATGATTACAATGTTAAAGTACACCAGGAAGAGCAGGAGTTTCAGGCAGGACACGAAGCACACCAATACAGAAAATAAGTCTGGGTATTTTTGAGGAGGATCCAGCGTTACGGTCATCAGTGTCAGAAGGACCATTGTGATTACTGACATAAGAAACTGTAAGGAGGAAAAAGAAGTATTATTCAGTAACGTAAGTTAGATGTACTGGTAACACTGATCATAGCTGTAAGTCAGCAGAACTGAAGGGGAGGGTTGGGGGTACCATCTCTTCATGATGGACCTCAACTTAGGCTGCAAGTTAGAATCAACTGGGGTTAAATATCTCAATGCCCATGCCACACTCAAGACAATTAACTCAGAGTTTCTGAGGTAGGCCTCAGGATTTTTTAAAATTCAAGTGATTGCCACGTATAGTGAAAGCCTGAGAACACCTGTCTTGTACTCTGTACCACCAAGGCCCTGAAGAAAGTTACCTGGAACAGGTAGTGTTGCTAGTCAGGGTTAAATTCACAGCATGCTCCAGGACCCCAAATCCCTACAGGATATAAAATGCTATGCTAATCTAAGAACACACTTATGGAAAAGTTATCCATGGCAAATGGAAAATTATATTTCATGCTCACTATGCTCTCAATGAGCTAGTGCTATAGTAAGCATGGTGATGCATGTGCAAAAATGTCCTCTGGCCTCAGAGTTTTCCATTTAATTAGGAGAATACGTGAACTAGTTAAATAAAATAACAAGGTCACAGTTTATTAAATGCCACAATGAGGAGTAAAAGTAACTGCATTCACTAGAATTACGTAGCAGTCAGCTTTCTCCTCCAGACCAGAGCCCTGTATGATAGAACTTCCGCAACAATGGACATGTCTGTACCCCAGACAGGTCGGTGCTAACCACATGTGACTACTGAGCATTTGAAATGTGCCTGCTGCAAATGAGGAGCTAAATTTTGTATTGCATTTAATTTTGCTAAGTTTAAATTTCTACTGTATTGGACAGTGTAGCTCTATACTACGAGTTCCTTTAAGACAAGGACCAGCCAGCTCTTATTTTATCCCTAACATGGCACATAAGTGCACAGAAGCTGCGTAAGTGAATGTGGAAAGCAAGCAGTAAGGAACAGTAGTCAGTGACTTTCATGAAGGAGGCGGGATGTAAACAGAACCCTAAAAGATGCTTTCATGGCTGTACTATGAGTAGAGAGTAATGCAGTGATCATTCCAGATAGAAGAGTGGGATGGATGGGAGCCAAAAAGCCTTGCAAACAGGTATAAATAGGCTACAAGTATCCTTCAAAGTAAAAATCCCTGAGTCAGCTTTGTAGGGAGTGAAAATTTCTGAATGCAATCATCAAATTAAACTCAAGAAATATGGGACTGATTGAAATGTCATGGTAGTATTAAAATACATGCTAAAAATCCTCCCATTTTTAAATAAACTCAATCTATTACCCTCATTGCCTGCTCTTACTTATAGCAAAGGTTCCCAAAAGAATCGGCTATAACTTGGTGCATCCAATTCCTCCATTCATTAATGAACCCACACCAATTAGGCGTTCACCCCAACCACTCAAATCAAACTGCCCTGATCAGAGACCCACAGTAACCTCCACTGTGCTAAGTCCAGTGGTCAATTATCATCACCTCATATGGCCTCCCAGCAGCATCCGAAACAGCACAACACTCCCGTGTCCTGGAAGCACTTGGCTTCCATGACACCATATTCCTGGCGCCTCCCCATCTCACTAGTTAACCCTCCTCAGCAGCTTTGCACGTTCCTTCTCATGTCCCCTATCTCCATGCCCTGCCCCACCCCACGGCTCAGTACTTGGCCTTGTTAATCTATACTCGCACCTTCGGTGAGCTCATTCAGGGACATGACTAATTATTATACGCCAAAGACTCAGATTACTGCCTCCAGTCTAGACTGCCCCTAAATTCCAGATGCATATCTCCAAATGCTCCTTAATGTCTCCATTTAGATAGCCATTCGGCATCCAAAACTAAAAACACGCAAAAGCTAGCTTCAATAAGATTGATGGCTGACTTCTCACGAGAAAACGTGGAGGCCAAAAGGCACTGGGATGGATGACACTCAGACTGCTCAAAGAAAAAGACCTGTTTCTAGCAAAAGTGCCCTTCTAAAATTAAAGAGAAATTAACATAAAACAAAGTCAATACATTTAAAAATAAATAATACAGAGTTTGTTCTCCAAAAACATCAGAATTAAATTAGAATACAAAAACAGGAAGAAATCTGGTAAATCACCAAATATTTAGAAACAACAAATTTTTTAAAGATTTTATTTATTTATTTTTAGAGAAAGGGCAAGGGAGGGAGAAAGAGAGGAAGAGAAACATCAATGTGTGGTTGCCTCTTGTGTACCCCCTACTGGGGACCTGGCGCGCAACCCAGGCATGTGGCCTGACTAGGAATCAAACCAATGACCCTTTGCTTCACAGTCAAGAGCTCAAGCCACTGAGCCACACCAGCCAGGGCTGGAAACAACAAATTTCTTCAAAATTTATGAGCCAAAGAATAAATCACAATGAAAATGGACTGTATTTTTAACTAAATACAATATGTATGTCAAAATATGTGGAATGCTACTTAAACATGGCACCAAAGGGAATTTATGGATTGGAATGCCTGTGTAAAAATGGAAGGATGTCCTCAAATCAATCACCCGACTTTTAAGAAACTAGATAAAGAGTAAACCAAATGCAAAGCAAGCAAAAGAAATAATAAAAGAACCAAAATCAATGAAATAAATACACCAGTCAGAGAAAGACAAATACCATATGATTTTACTCCTATATGGAATCTAATGAACAAATTGAACTAACAAAGTAGAGACAGACTTTCAGAGAGAGCAGGATGACAGCTTATGGGGTGAGGGGAGGTTAGGGGGTGGAGGGATTAAGCAAACAGGAAAAAGAATTCATGGACACAGACAACCGTGTGTTGATTGTGGGGGGAGGGAGCACATGAGGACTAAATGGTAATAAAAAATACAACTGAAACATTAAGTTAAAAAATACAAAAAAAAGAAAAGAAAAAAACAGTGAACAGTACTTGGTTCTGTAAAAAGATCAATGAAACCAACAAACTAGCTAGACTAACCAAGGAAGAAAAAGAGAAGATACAAATTCCCAAAATCAGGAGTGAAAAATAGGCACCACTCCTTACCATACATAAAAGTAAAAATGAATGATACAGGACTACTATGAACAACTGTAAGCCAACCAATTAGGTAACGGATGAAATGGACAAATTTTAGACACCCCACTACAACTGTCTCAAGAAATACAGAAAGTCTAAATAGAGCTGTAACAAGAGGTTGCATTAAGCATTTTTAAAGTCCCACAAAGGCAGGCCTAGGCACAGATGGCCTTGCTGGTGAGTTAGACCACATGTTCATAGAATTAATACCAGTGCTTCGTAAACTCCTCCAAAAAGTAGAAGTGGAGCACTGCCCAGGTCATTCCGTTCGGCAGGTACTGGCATCAACCCTGACACCGAAACCAGGAGAAGACAACTACACCTCAATATCCCTTGGGAATATAGAGGCAAACCCAGACAAGTGGTGTGTAAAAACGATTGTACGGCATGGTCAAGTGGGACTTATCCCAAGAATGCAGGGTTAGTTCCACATATAAAACAGTGCAACACACCACATTAATAAAGGGGAAAAAGCATATGACCGTATCATTAAATACACAAAAAGCATGACAAAATCCAATAGCTTTTTATGCTAAAAAATAAAGACACAAATAAACAAACTAGAAATAGAGGAACTTCCGAACCAAATAAAGGCCATCAATTTAAAAGCCCACCGCTAACATAGTTAAGGTGAAAGACTGGATGCTTTCCCCCTAAAATCAAGAAGAAGAAATGTCTACTCCTGCCGCTTGTTGTATTCAACACTACCAGAGATTCTAGCCAGGGCAATTAGGCAAGGTGTTAAGAGTTAAATAGCAGCCCTGACTGGTGTGGCTCAACTGGCATCATCCCACAAAGCAAAAGATCACCAATTCAATTCCTGATCAGAGCACATGCCTGGGTTTCGGGCCCGGTCCCTGGATGGGGCACGTGTGAGACAACCACCCCGATCCATGTGTCTCTCACATCGATGTCTCTCTCACACATGGATGTTCTCCCCACTCTTTCTCCCTCCCTGCCCCCCTCTCTGAAAATAAACAAAACCTTATTAAAAAAACCGAACTATAATACCAGCTATAGTAATCAAAACAAAGTGGTAACGCCATTAACTAAGTACCATTCCTTAAGAACTGAACAACTTACCAAATGTTGCATAATTCTGGGAAGAAATGTAAAACATGGAAGATATTTCCTCACAGAAATGGAAAAGGATTTCAGCTGTAGTTCTTCTTCTGAGGTCTTTTCAAAAATGGAAAAGGAAGTTGCACAAGCTATAAAAAAGGCCACCATTGTTACAACTGTGGGCATTAGGAGGTCATCCTTCAATAGGAGAGGGAGCATACTGTAAGAGAACAGAAACCATAATCACCTTGTAAAAACGTTTTAAATGAGTTTGTAAGAACTGTACTGAAAATATTATATGGACATTGGTTTGACTCACCTAAATGTTGACACAAGTAAAAACCAAGTACACATAAAAGGAATTTCACTTAAAACTAAGCAGACAGGTCTAAAATGACAAAGAAAAAAATACTTTAATCTTATGGAATATACTTTCAACTCTTGTAAAAAACATAAACACATTTTATGTCTTATTTTCAGGGTAGCTAAAAAAACAAAAACTGAAAACAGCCAGCAAGGTCTTCAAATGGACTACTGATTCTTGTTTTTATAACTATCAATCCAAACTGAGTCTAAACACAGAGAGGTGTCATGTAAGATAACTGCAAATTCCAGAATTCAGTCCACTAATGGAGTATTTTTTCTCGGTCATACAAACAGTGGCTTTTTAAAAAAGATCAGATAAGCAGATCTAAACAGAGTAAGACAGCCGCTTCATACACTTCATTGCACTTGGTGAACACGAAGGAATTCCCAGTACAGTGGTTCTCGAGCTGCTTTTTTCTGATCCTCCGTGTCACACAGCACTCGGCCAAGTTGAAGGCTAAAGCTGAAGCACAGGATCATCCTCTGCCGCTGAAGAGAGGGCAGCAGAGGTGAAGAAGAACTATAGAGGGAACAAGGTGGTGATGGTAGAGTGAACAGGAAACCAATAGGAAGAGGCTACATGAAAAGAGCAATGGTGTGGGAACAGGAAGCACACCACCAATGAACGGAGCTGCTGACTTTACCAAGGAGCTGTTTAGGGTCGAAGTGCAACCTTTCTTACCACCAGCCCCCAGGCCCTTCACCTTCTAGGTTCAGCTGTGGCAATGATGCTCAAGAAGGGGGCTGGCCAGAAGGCCTAGTCTCTTCTCTGCCACTTACTGACAGTATGTGCTTGAATAAATGATTAATTTAACCGTTTTTCTTATGTGCAATTGAAATAATAATATTTTGTATTGTTAAGTAGTTGAAAAAACTCTTACAAGTATTATGTAGTAATCAGGGCCTAAAAGCTAATCTGAATGGTCAGATCGCAGGTCACTGAATGGGCTACCTTTCTATGGGGTAGAAATTCTACGGCAAATACACATGTTTGAAAGCAACACCTCTCCACAGTTCTATCCCCTGGCACTAGGGACTTGTGTATGGTCAGCCTAGCCTCATAAAACAGTGGTAACTCGGGTTCAGACTTGGGAAGATGAACTCAAGCTGTCCTCCCAGATGCAATGATATGAGACTATTCTGTTCAGAGCAGAGAAGCCTTCCGCATAGGCCAGACCACCTTTCTATAAAGCTACGCTCCGAGGTGTTAGTCCAAAGCTCTACCTTCCATTCGTCATTGGTCACTCTGTACATTATCTTCTACAGGAACCCAGCAAATAGGGTGAGGCATATAGTGGCTGTGGGGTTGGGATTCAAGTATTCCAATGTGTTCTAGGCAAATACTGAATAGTCTTTGAATACTGGGATAATATACCTAACTGTCACCCAATTTCTGTGAAGACCAAGAAAAAAAATTTAATGCTCCTAAAACAAAGTAGTTTGGTTACAGATTGCAAATAGGGTCTAACCAAAGGTTCTGCAAAACAGATACAAAGAAGGCAACCTATGATAGCCACTAAAGAGGTGACTGGAGAGAGAAGAAGGCTGTTCAACAGATATGGAAATGAAAAAGGCAAACACGACACACTCCAATCCAAGGAAAGCCTCTTTGGAAGACATTTTTCATTAGCAGATAGAAAATATATGAAGAAATAGGCCCTGGCTGGTGTGGCTAAGTGGATTGAATGCCAGCCTGCCAACCAAAGGGTCACCAGTTCGATTCCCAGTCAAGGCATATGCCTGGGTTGTGGGCCAGGTCCCCAGTAGGGGGTGCTTGAGAGGCAACCACATATTGATGTTTCTCTCCCTCTCTTTCTACCTCCCTTCCCCTCTCTCTAAAAATAAATAAAATCTTTAAAAAAAAGAAAATATATGAAGAAACAGGAAGAAATAAGTATGCCAGTAATAATTCTATGAAATATTTTCATTTTAAACTATAAAGAAGTAAAATTGTAAGAGATCATCATTCTGAAAAAAATTGACTTAAATAATTTTATTCAACTATGGAACATTTGTGTAGTTGTTTTGCACTTAGGTAATTCTATGTAAGTAATAAATTTATTTATATATTATAAACACATAATAAATAAATAATAAATAAAGCTCTAGAAACATTTTTACTTACAATGATACCAAGAGAATGGACTTTTCATGTACGTGGAAAGAAAATAAAAAGAATGATAGTGCACAGGTAACCTTTAAGAAAAATGAGAAAAATGAGATAAAACAACTTACAAAATATGATAGCAATTTAATTATGAATCTGAATAAAAATAACTTCAAGTAAAACTTTAAAGTTTAATGTATCTTCTATCTAGATGAAAAATATATACACAACATTAATATGCATAATATTTTATTCAAATATATAATCAAAATATTTTTTAAAAAACTGATTGCACTATACTTAACCATCTAAAATAAACTCACTGATAAACAAAACTACCACATACTTCAGACGTGATAATTATACCTTCACCCTCCCTTGGAGTCTGACAATTTAAATTAAAAAGCATGAAGGACAAGAAGGTCAAAATCTGAAACTGGTAAAACAAATCTATTTCAATGTTTTAAAATCATGCATTTCAATAAAGTATATTAAATTTTTACAGTCATTTCATTTATATACATATGATTTCACTGATATGTGGAACATAAAACAAAAAGTAACAAGCTCACAAAACAAGCTCATAGATGACAGACAACAGAATGGGAGTTACCAGAGGGGACAGGGGCTGCAGGGGGGTGACCTGGGGAAAGGGGGCCAAATATGGTGACGGAAGGAAACTAGGCTTTGGGTGGTGACCAAGCAAAAGAGTGCACAAATGTTGAATTACAATCTTCTACACCTGAGAATTATATAATGTTATTAATCAATGTTACCCCAACAAATTTAATTTTAAAAGAAAAAGAAAAAAAGAAATGAAATATGCACTTCAATAAACTATAGTAATAATTTGTTATTTGCAGTTTTAAGTAAAAAATTACTTAGATCTATTTCCAGAAGTTTATATACTGAATATTAGACATCCATATACATCAGTCTGGTTGTTCAAGCAAAACCGCAGGTCACTCACTGCGCTATACCTGCTGCACACCCAGTCCATCAGCACACCCTCCACACCACCTCCTAACACAGCCCCCACCCACTTCGCCCCACTCCTTCCGCCCAGCACCCCCTCCTTTCTCTTGGACTCCTGCAATAACCTCCTAACCAGTAACACTCTGGCCTCCCTCCAGTCCATTCTCCGCTCTGCCACCATCTCAGATCATGCACGTTGTTTAAATTTCAGCTACTTCACGTAGAATAAAATCCACACTCCTACATTATCTGGGTCCTGCCTTCCTCTTCTGGCCTATTACTGCCCCCCCACCCACTTCACACCAGCCCTTCACACCTGTGCCCTTATGCCTCAAACATGCCAGATGTGTTCCTGCCTTACGGAGGAAGTCCTTTTTGTCAAGTCAGAGCCCGGATCTCCTTGCGATTGGCTCTCTCTGGTCAGCCATTGTGGCCTAGGCTCAACTGTCACGTCCCTGGAGAGGCCCGCCCTCACTCAGTCTACAGCAGTGCCCCTCGGAACGCACACCAGCACTCCTTTCCCACAACACCTTTCCTTCGAGCCTCATCACCCCCAGGTACTCTCCTGCTCACTCCTGCATCCTGTTCCCTGTAATTCTGCCACGAGCATGACAGGCCCCCAGTGGAGAGAGCAGAAACGTTAGCTGCCGGGCACTCACATGCCAGTACCTAGAAAAGGCCCTAACGCGCTGGAGGGCACTGCGTAAATTAACTAAATCATTTTGCTGCTATAAGTAATGAGTATTCACACTATCAGTTACCTCAGTTATAGACTTATATTGAGATTGGAACTGAGGATAATATAATCTTCATGGAAAGGAAAACACTTGAGTGAAAATGAGAAATGTTTTTAAAGCTCTCAGAAGTATTCAACAAGAATTCAAAACATCACCAACAAAAATAGAATAACAAAAGTCATTAATATAAGTCTTTATCAGTTTTTTAAACACAATGGCTTGTATTAAAACATAGCAAACAGAATAAAATTGGGGAACATGGAGAAAGAAAATGTTTTTCCTGGCTTTTAATCCCTAAAAGTAAATCATCTCTAGCACTGCCACAGTTATTCAAACTCTGAAATTCTGTTCCATTATCTTAGAAATACACCTTTATTTAGCATGCCATTTCCTAGAAAAATTGCATAATCTTGAGCAAGCTTGCCAATATTTCAAGTTAGGCCTATTGAAGACAGCGAAGCAGGACTAACCTCACCCCTCGTGCTCTGCAAGTCCTGCAGAACGCTAACTGTACGTGACAGCGTAGTCAGAGTTCATCCACGGAGTGAAGTAACAGGAATCGTCAGTAAAAAGTTAATCAAAAAGAGAGGAAGAACATGAAACCACCTTTTTTACACTGCAGTACTCACACACTTCTAAAGCATTTCACTGCTGTGCTGGGCCCCAGCTTTCAGAATGCGACGTATGTACGTGGCGGTCCCAGAACTGAAACCCTAACGGCTAAAGTGCTGTCCCCTTATGAAGTCCACTGACTTATTGTCTGCATAAGCCAAATTCTCTGGACATAGTAAAAGACATTTTGTAAATGTCATTTTATGGGCCAAGGCACACAGGAACACACTTAGTACCATGGGAATGCAACCTGGAGGAATTTATAAACCCACTCAGAGGATCCCTAAAGACAAGGATATGGAACCGAAGCACCTTCGAACTGGCACGAGTATCTTCCTAAAACAGAAATCTGTCCTCTCCCCTGCTTCAAAATCTTGTTTTTAGCTCTTCTTGCATACAAATCCAACTCCAACTTGCTCAACCCAACATTCAAGCTCTTACACAATTTGATCCTTTTTTTTTGAAAGGTTTTATTTATTTAGAAACTGGGGAACAGAGGGAGAGAAACACCAATGTGTGAGAGATACATCGATCGACTGCCCCTTGCACACCCCCAACTGGGCACACAACCCAGGCCTGTGCCTGGAAATCGAACTGGCGGCCTTTTGATTTGCACGCAGGCATCCAATCCACTGAGCACACCAGCCAGGCCATGGTTTTTCTGACGCTTATCTCTCACTATATCCTGCCTGCAACACACACACACACACACACACACACACACACACCCCACACACACACATTTCATTACTCGATAACTGTTCCTAGAGCATTCCCTATCATTTCTCACCTCTGTACCTTCAAACTCTTCCTCCTGTCTTGAATTCTCTTCTGCTACATTACCTTCTACTCCAAATCTTGCCCAGCTTTCAAAATTTGGCTCATTTCCACTTGCTCTAAAAGGCTGTCTAACATCTCCACCCTAAGTAGTTAATATCTCCTTTTCCCGCACAATCATGGCACCTAATTTGTACCAAATAGAACTTAATACCATCTACTTTAGCACAAAATTATTTAAGCGTATGTCTATCACATTCTTTTCCTCTTTGTATTCCCTCATTGACTAATACAAAGCAGAACTTAAACAACTACTGAATGAAACTGAAAGATTCTAATTGCTCAGCCTAGTGCCCAACACAGCACCTAAGTATGTCAGACACTCAACAAATGTTCATCAAATAAATGAATGGCCGAATCCAAGAAAGCTGTTCAAAGCAAGAAAGTAATTCTCTATTTTTAAAAGATCAGTTGCAGCAAGAATTAAGAATCTGAAGTAACGAGAAACTTACCAGAGAAAATCTGAATGCTTTGGGACAGGGCTGCAGTGTTAATTTTATACATGCGGGAAGCAGGCTCAAAAATGTAAAACAAAAGCTAAAAAATGAATTTAAGAATATTTGTTATCTTTGTAGAGTAAGGGTCACATTACTTATCAACTTAAATGGCTTTCAAATTAAAGTTTACTTTATTTTTTAAATTTAAGACTAAATAACATTTAAGTAAAATCCTTACATTGAAACATGTACACTCTTTAATATATACATGATTATATAATAGAGAACAAAACATTATAGTTTCAAATGTTGCTTATGTTATTTTACTAGTTAGTATCATTTATAGAAAAGATACAAGGATAGCTAAATGTCAATTATCAAACACTCAAAATAAGAAAACATAACCAGGTAAAAAGAGACAATGTTATATTCGTAATGGAAACATTCATTAAATGTACTCATTAGAGAATCTCTCTGGCACTAGCCGAGGTTGCAGGTTGGATTCCTGGCCACAGCACATACATGCCTGGGTTGCAGGTTCAGTTCCCAGTCAGGGCACTTCCAAGAGGCAACTGATCAATGTTTCTTTCTCACATCAATACTTCTCTCTTTCTCTTTCTCCCTCCCTTCTCCTCTTCCTAAAATCAATAAGCCTGTCTGCAGGTGAGGAAATAAATAAATAAATAAGCAAGCAAGCAAGCTCTCTCTCTCTCTCTCTGGCCCTCATTTCGAAAAGGCTGATTATCTGATTTGTAAGTCCATGGAAAATAAAAAATTAACAAGTTAGATGGGAGCAGGAAGCTGCTAGAACTTCTCCTAGGGGTGGCTGGTGGGCAGGGGAAAAAGAACTGTGAGCAGAGCCATCTGGAGCCATGAAGTACCGTGGCAATCAGCCCTCTAAAGCCCTGGAAACAAGGACTGTAACACAACGCAGTGACGGATTTTCCCCTTGTGGTGGCTTCCCGGCGTGTCAACTTGTCTGGGCTGAACTAGAGTCCTCGTTACACGGACTACAAGGGACATTCTTGAAAGAACTCAAGCACAGAGGAAGACAGCACCCACTTTGTAGCACACATACCTTCACCCAGTTATGCAAACACTTAACCTTGGTGCTGCTCAGAGACTCTGCAGACCTATTAGAAGTCCCTCATCAGCTGATTTTTAGTTAATCTATAGGAAGACAGTCTAGGGTGCGCCTGACTCAATCAGTTGGAAACCCTTTGAAAGGGCTTAGTCCTTCCCTAAGCTCAGAGATTCTTCACAGCAGCTGGGACTGAATCACACCCCTCCTTCCCCTTAAACATGCCTTCCTGATGCCTTGTGGACTTCCAGCTTGCTGAGCCAGCCCCGCAACTGCGTACGCTCTTTCCTCATAGCAAACTCATCCATGCGGGGACTCACACACAGACCGCCTGCTCACTCCCCTTCTCTAGTTGAACCCTGACTTGCACACCACTGGAAATCACGACTCTTCAGCATAATGTTCCATCATGTTGAGCATGTACTCTGTTTAAGGAAGAGGCAAGTAGGTACAACCCAGGAAGATTTTCACATGAAGTATTTCAAATAAAAGCGTGTTGTATAGAGGAGTTGTATTACGTTATCCGGAAAATTCCCTAATAATGCCAGGTAGGTGAGATATTACCGTAACACTTTTAGAGAAAAGCATATAAAACACTATATACAAACTTTGCGTCTCTCACCTGATTATTATCTGGGTGTGATGTGGCAAAATATCCTTGATCTTCAGAAAGACACTTAAGCTGCACCAGAGATTGGCTACTTTATCCTTAAAAGAGATGCTTATTAGTCTTACATTCTCATATAAGTGAAAGAAATATTAAAGGACAGCCCGTAACCTCTAAATAAACTTTGTTCACGATTTTATAACTAAGTTGACTGAACTTTCCAAGTAATGCTTAGCATTTTTCATTTTTTTTTGCAATGGAAATTGATCAAAATCACTAGCTAACCATAATCTAGATGTTCCCAAGAAATACTATTTTTCAAGGAACAGCACACTCTCCCTAAATAATCAAGTTATTCATCTTTGGAAATTTTTCCAGAAATCTTTTGTTTTCCTAATTTTTAAAATACATATTATGTGACCCATTTCATCCCATATCTGAAAGTATCTAATATAATTTCCTAGCTACTAGCAATGACAAGAGTTAATTGCTAATACACCAAGAAGTTTAAAGATATTAGCAGTTGTGCCAGGATCGCTTTCAAAATTAAACGTGTAACTACAGCTCTCTGTTCATGAAACCCGTCCTCTACCCAGCTGCTTGACTCACAGCTGTGCAGGCCTAACATCAAGAAAGCAGCTCTCGCCGGACAGCTGTACCATCCTACTTCCCTCGGTTGGATCAAAGAACACGCTCTTCAGATTCTGAGAGCAACAAGTGAGTGGAGGTGACCGGCAACACCATCAACAAAATTACGTGATACTCATTTTTATAATTCTCATGATAAACACCATGTTTGAAATGGAAGGCAAGGCAAATAACCAGGAAGCTCACATAGAGAATTAAACTTTATATGTGCTAGGGTTAGGAAAATATAAAGTTAGGAGCACAATTTTCAAAGTTCAAATCACAGCTTTGCCACACACTAACTATATGACCTCGGTTTTCTGGTACGTAAAGTGGGCACAGTAGCTACCTTGGAGCCACTGTAAGGATCAAACAGAATCACGTGGGAGGTAATGGCGCCGAACCAGTGGTGATCGTAAGCGATTAGTTACGATCATCATCAGCAGCAGCAGATCTCCACTGACATGTAAGTCACACGTTCTTCCTACCCCTTCACACACCAAACGCTCTTGGTCTCTGTCAAACTGCTGGCTCATCCTCTCGCAGATCCAATTTACGTATTCCAAAAATAGAAAGATACGTGTACTTTTCTAATTCTTTCTACAAGAAATGTTTATTCAAAAGCAAATTATCTATAAATATGCTGTCTCTGTCTAACTTTATTAAAAGGCCTTTTTGTTTCAGAAAAATGGTTTGTTTTATTTAATTACTAAATCTAAATCATCAAATTATCCATGTAATAAAAGTTTAACAAGAGTGATTAAGCCAGCATTAAATGAAATGAAAGATTCTCATTAATAATTACTATGGGTGAAGGTTATATTTATATATCTCATAAGGAATTATGAGATCTATCAAAGGAAACATGATTATTAGTTTAATAAATAATTTCCTAAGACAAAAAAATTTAAACCATTTTTAATATATTTATTGATTTCAGAGAGAGAGGAAGAGGAAGAGAAAGAAACATCGATCAGTTTTTCCACTTATTTATGCATTTATTGGTCGCTTCATGTGTGTGCCCTGACTGGGGATTGAACCCACAACCTTAGCATATTGGGATGATGTTCTAACCAACAGAGCTACCAAGCCAGGGCTGTCTCACACTGTCTTTCATTATGAACCCTATTTCATTAGAAAAAAATGTATAATTGAATTACAGATCTCATGATGGCATAAATATTACATATGCCTGTAATGCCAGCTGACCGTGCCAGTTGAGCTAGAGATTATAAACTAGATTAAATCGTTGGCAAGGAATGACTGCAAGAAGAAAGGGGCTAAAGTTACTATTCCCTGTGTGTCTGCTACAGGAAATCCCAGAGGTCACAGGAAAGGTAGCAGAAAGGGGTGAGCGGAGAGTTTTTTTTAAACATGCCTCAAATAGTCCACGATCGACTGGGAAGAGCCTTCTTAGAACCTGCAGGGTTTGCTCCTTGTCTGAACAGAACGGCAGCCAGCAGAGAATGAAGGAAGCGACCACAGTGCCAGCCAGCTTAATTAGCAGCACAAGCCTAGAGCAAAACAAAGGCAACCAGCAAGGCAAGGCGAGGTTAACACTTCTGAGAACTCAATCTCAATCTCACTAAATATAACAAATGCAGGTGTGGAGCGATGATAAATCTACGCCACTGATACAGGTTTAAGACAGGAGTCTACTCAAATCAGAGGGAAGAAATTTAAAACCACTGAGAGGTTCACTTCAACAAAAAAACTATCGCCATCCTAACTAACATTTAACTTCGATGCCGTTCCTTAGGCAGCCATGGGGAAAAATGTCAAATCAGGATGCATTTCTAATTAGAATATAATCTAACATGCCCTTAATTGGGGGGAACCCTTCGGCAGTGCCTTAACAAGCCAACCCACGTTACCTCCAGTAAATGTCCACTGATCGAAATATTTTTCTAGTGAGAAAAATTTAAAATAACAAAGAACATGACTTAATCTCTTCCCACTCGCCCCTGAGCCAACACGTTAATGAGAAATCACCAAAGGTAAAGCAAAAGACTACCTTCCTCCAAGTAAGTCTGCCACATAAATCCTCTGAAGTAATTCTTAAAATTCTGGTATTGAAAAGCCACTCACCCTTTTCCTTTCAGACCTTTTTTAAAACACTTGCCAAGTAAAAAGCAAAAAAAGGGCAAGGAGTGGTAAAGTTCCATCTGTTTGTAGTTTAGAGCTAAGCAAAATGCCAGCGATCCTAGCACGTCCCAGTGGCAAGAGACTCCAAGAATGCCCCACAAGGCAAAGCCAAGGCTCACAGAATTGTACCTGTTCATGGGTCAAGGAAACGGTCTCCACACTTAGAAGAGGCGGATCTTGCATTTTACAGAGTGTATTTTTTACACAACTTTAAAATACTGTTTAATGAAAGCTATTTCTAAATAGAAATTCAAAGTATTTAAGTGGTAAACATTTGAAGTTATAAAGAATGGCCTCGAATATATTAAATCTACTGTTTTTTAAGTATATTTTATTGGTTATGCTATTACAGTTTTTCCAATTTTCCTTTTCCCCCCTCTACCCTGCACCCCCAACCCTCCAACATTCCTCCCCTTAGCTCAGGTCCATGGGTTGTACACGTAAGTTCTTTTAATTGTTTCCTATGCCATTCTTAACCTCTCCCCATCCACTTTATGCCTACCAACTATGTTTCTTATTCCCTGCACCTTCCCCCACTCTCTTCCCTTCCCCCTGCCCACTGAAAACCCTCTATATGATCTCCATTTCTGATTCTGTTCCTGTTCTAGTTGTTGGCTTAGTTTTTGTTTTCGTTGTTTTTCTTTTCTTTTTTTGGTTCCATTGCCGATAGTTGTGAGTTTTTTGTCATTTTACTGTTTATAGTTTTTGATCTTCAATTGCTTAGATAAGTCCCTTTAACATTTCATATAATAAGGGCTTGGTGATGATGAACTCCTTTTATTTGACCTTATCTGGGAAGCACTTTATCTGCCCTTCCATTCTAAATGACGACTTTGCTAGATAGAATAATCTTGAATGTAGGTCCTTGTCTTTCATGACTTCAAATACTTCTATCCAGTCCCTTCTTGCCAGTCAGGTTTCTTTTGAGAAATTAGCTGATGGTCTTATGGGAACTCCTTTGTAGGCAACTGTCTCCTTTCCTCTTGCTGCTTTTAAGATTCTCTCTTTATATTTAATCTTGGGTAACTTAACGATGATGTGCCTTAGTGTGTTCCTCTTTGGGTCCAACTTCTTTGGGACTCTCTGGGCTTCCTGGAAGTCTTACTAGACTTCCTGAAAGTCTATTTCCTTTGCCAGATTGGGAAAGTTTTCCTTCGTTATTTGTTCAAATAAGCTTTCAATTTCTTGCTCTTGTTCTTCTCCTTCTGGCACCCCTATAATTCAGATATTGGAATGTTTAAAGTTGTCCCAGAGGTTCCTAAGTCTCTCACTTTTTTGAATTCTTGTTTCTTCATTCTGTTCTAGTTGGATGTTTATCTCTTCCTTTTGTTCCAAATCGTTGATTTGAGTCCTGGTTTCCTTCCAGTCACTGTTGGTTCCCTGAATATTTTGCTTTATTTCACTTTGGGTGGGCTTCATTTGTTCTTTCATTTTCAACCAAACTCAATCAGTTCTGTGAGCATTTAGATTACCAGGGTTTTGAATTCTCTATCAGACAGGTTGGCAATCTCCTCGTCACTTAGCTCTCTTTCTGAAGTTTTGCTCTGTTCTTTCATTTGGGCCCCATTTCTTTGTCTTGTGGCACCTGTTCAGTTGTAAGGGGGCAGGGCCTTAGGTATTCACCAGGCAGGGCAACCCTCCTTTCTGCTCCGTGGGGCTATCTGGGGGGGAGGGGCCAGAGAGGGAACAGTGTAGCTCACTTGCTGGGCTCTAGCCCACTTTCCAACAAACTCTCCCGTGAGACTGGGAGTTTCTCCCAATGTGGCAACCCATGCCATAGTCCACAGTAAGCTCTGAGGCTCCGTTTCCCGTTCAGTCAGCCCCACCCAGGAGGTCCGCCGCCTTGCCTCGGGTCCTCTCCATACGCCCATTTGCCCCCATATCACTCTTTACCAGTCTGGTAGTTCTGGCTGACTGTTTCTTTAATTCCTTGGTTGTCAAAGTTCCATGCTGTTTGATTTTCTGGCACTTCTGGTTGTTTATTGATTTTTAGATTGTTTGTTATCCTCCTTTTGGTTGTGTGAGGAAGCAAAGGGTTTCTACCTACGCCTCCATCTCGGCCAGAACTCTGTCAAAAGGATCTGATGAAGCAGTTGCGGCCATCTTGGTTCACCATCATCTCCCATCCACAGGGTACAACCTGGTTCAAGCCCCAGGTTCCAGAGGGAGGTGGCCAGCCTGAAGATTTTGACCTGTGGAACATTACTGGCTCTTTATAAAAGGATGTAGGTCTGGAACCACCAAACAGAAAGATGCAGAGGGCAAGGCCAGGGCGTGGGACTTCGATGGCCCCTCCAGATGCAGCACTGCAAAAACACCCCAACCTGTTCACCTGCTTGGAACCTCCTCAATCTACTGTTAAACAGAGTAACTGATTTGTGCAGATTTAAAAGGACTCTAAGTAGTTAACACGTATCTTTGTTTCTGCTAGGCTATTTCACAGTTATTACTAAAATAACATACCAAAACCTAGAGAATAAAATGATGCTTCAAAAGTTTTAAAAAACACAAATTTATGGTATTACTATAATTTCTCAATAATATGCATCAATATAATATATGTGCTTGATTATAAACTAATAACATTGTTATATTAAAACATCACAGTTAAATTTTCAGTTCAAAATGGTGAGCTAAGCCCTGATGTTTACTTCCTCTTCTTTCCTAGACCCCCTTAAAATGATCGGGAATTTTTCAAAGTATAAATTCACAGCCATAAAGAGAACAGGAAGATGGGTTACAACAGATCAAGATTTCAACCCGCTTCCAGAAGACAGAAAGTGGTAACAAATAAAACAGGACGGAAGGAGCCACAAGCACAGAAGCAGCTTAGACGAGCAAGGAACCAACTGACCCTACAAGCCCCTGGGGAACTCTGCAAACACCAAGTAGATCAGAGGGTTTGAGTAATATTTTGAAAAGAAAACAAGAGGATTAACTGAAAATCCCTAGATGAAGAAATCAAATGTGGCCGCCAGAGCATTTACCACCACCCACGCCCCACCTGCCCAGAGCAACCAAAGGAGGACTATTTCTCCAAAGAAACAGAACACACCTCCTGGGACAGCTAGTGGGGAAGTTAACACTGCAGTGCAAAGCGCTCCACACCCTGACATGTAAGGATCCCGAAGTGCACAGGCCAGCCCCCTGCCCACTTCACCCCCAGTGGCCCCAGTAAAGACCTCGCGTGCAGCTTTTTCTTCTGATTCTCAAATAACAACAGATACTCTAGGATCAAATAAACGTTGAAGAAAAAACCTAAGACCAAAATGAAAAGGGAAAATATTGACCCTAGATGAATGGAAATAATCCAGAAAACAGTGAGGGAAAAAAAAGTAAATTGAAATTTCAGATATGCTTAACAAAACAAATGAAATTTAGTAGAAGTGTTAGAGATAGAGAAAAGATAATCTTCCAAACCATAAAAAGACAAAGAGATGCTGAAGACAGAGATGAAAAAAACCTAACAACACCTCGTAAGCTCAAGAAAGAGTGTAGTGAGAAAATTATCAAAGAAATAAGAGAATTTCCCAGAACTGAAGAACGCAAGTCTTCAACATGAATGACCCACAGAATGTCCAAAACAATTGTCAAAAACACCTGATGCCTAAATTGATTTATTTCAGAGCCCAAAATAAAAACAGTAATGACAGCAGCAGCAGTAACAACAGATAATAGCAGCAATAAATACTTAACACAGCACTTAGTATTTTTTAAATGCTTTACAAATATTAATTCAATCCATTCTCAGAAAGCTTACAAAGTAACAGTTATTATTATGCCCGTTTTCCTAATGAGGAAGGTAAAGTATACAGTGGTTGAAAAATGTGTCACTATAAACTGACATAATCCCCAAAAGCTTCAAAAGTTTGATTCAAATCACAGAGGAGATTTACTGGAAGGTTAAAATGAAAATGACCGACAATAAGCGAAGAAGAACACTTGGAACTTTTACACCATTGCTAATGGTGGTGTTAGCAAGTACAGCAGGGTTGAAAACCATTTGGGAATACGTAAAATGAAACGTGCACACCCTGTAACTCAGCAATTCCACTCACAAAAATATATACGTATGTGTGTACAGAGACATTTACAAGAATATTCATAGCACCATATTCATCACAGCCAAAACCTGGAGGCAATCCAAATGTCTGCTAGTAGTGGAATCCTGTGCATTCTTGCAGTGGAATATCATAAACCAATGTAAGTGAACAAACTCCAGCTGCGTACAACCAAACGAGTAACTCTCACAAACAAAATGATGAGCCCAAAACAACAAACACAAAGGAATACCTAGTGTATTGTCTCTGTTATACAAAGTTCCAAAAGGGGGAAAACTGAACTGGAATATCGGTACGTGGCCACGTCTGGGAAAGGAGGAGACAGAAGTACCGGGAGGGGTACAGGTGCGGCGCCGGATGCTGGCAGACGCTGTTTTTTGACAGAGGTTATAGTTCGCCAATTCACTACACTGCACATTTACCTTTAGTGCACTTTTCTGTATTGGTGTTATATTTCTAAGTAAATATAGCTTTAAAAATCTTGTAAACAAGTTTTTCCTTTTCTTTATATCAGTATTTGTATCCAATAACTCTGATCCTACAATGCCAAAAAGACCCCAAAAAACTTCAATAAGGAAAGTGGACAGATTAAAAAATATGATAAAAACAACTACAGATTTGACTAATTTTGCAAGTCATTTGACAGACACACATATTAATTTTATTATAACTAAAACAGACTGCCATCAAAAGGAAAAACTAATAGTTAAGCAATCACGTAGCTGTGAACTATGTCTTTCTGGGGGACAGACAGTAACATTTAATACACCAGAAGATACACTGTAGAGCCATGTACAGATTTGTACCAACTTTTCTCCAAGATCTGTTTACTTGAATGTTCCTTATCTTAGTTATCAAAATCACACATAAAATCCACATAGTAAGTTTTAAGCATTCGGTTTGTTTCCTGAAGCTTCCAGCTACAACTGTTACAGAAACACCTTGTTTTAAAACTGAGAAAACTGTCATATTGTTCTTCTTTTGTCGTGTCAGACAACAGCTCCAGAAGACAGGAGGCATGTCGCACCTTTTTCAAATTGGCCCCTTTCCTCCACTCTCCAGAAGAGCTAATCAGTTACCAAGTCAAACTGGTGTGAAAAGGCAATTCTACTTTTAACAAATCTTTATTTTACCACTTAAATAAAAGCTTTGTGAAGAGATTCTTATATATCATTGTGAAAACAGTTTATATAAGCAAATTGAGCCCAGATTTCATAACACGTATGCATCTGACTTAATTTCTAAATTAGTGAAGGATACTGAAAATGTCCATAGTCAATAAGAATAAGGCCTGGATACAGCAATATGCATAATGCATTAGCAACCTGTAAAGAAAAACACGGTGAATTCGGAGAGTAACCTGTAACGTGCATCAAACAGGGTAAAAGTGTAGCTTCATTTAACACAGTAGCAAATGTTCCCCCTCTTACCTGCTAGTTATCAAAAAATTTCATCTATATAAAAACAACTCTAAACACTACAGTTTTCATGGAGGTGATACCTCACAGATAGGATACCTCAGTGAAAAGGAAAAAATCACTAAAAGGTATTTGTCAGAGAAAGCACGTTTAGGCGCACAGATCAGAGATGTTAATGTAATGACTGTCCCATATAAAATCACCAAAGGGAGCGCTGGTTAACTGTGACTCTGAGACAAAGCAGCAGCTTTTCACGGGCCTGTCAGTGGGGCCATTCTGACAAACCCAGAGCTCCACACACATTCAACATGCTGTGCAGTCCAGCAGTAAACACCTTCTGGAATTCAGTGCATCTCATTACTACAGTTGGGCATTAAAATAACTAAGGTAAGCTGATGTTTTCTAAACGAAAATTAATTAACAGAGATAAACAATTCCCTGTTAGTCTTTATTCCTAAAAGCATGGCTTCCTTAAGCTCCATACTAAATAGTTAAGCTAATAGAAGATTTCGGATATGAAATATCAGGTTGTTTTAAAACATACCTTTTTCTTACTGGACATTTCTTTTAAACAACAACAGTACAGAACCACTGCAGGTATGTAAATCAGCAAGTCAGCAATTAACACTGAAAAAAACAAGCAAATGACTTTAATTATGAGACCATAAGGATCTATACACAACAACGTATTAACTGTCTCCCTCTCTCCAACTCTGAGTGGGAATTCTATTAACACAAGGTTCCCGCCCACTCTGGACAAGTCCTTTACACGGGAGTCCTTTCTGTTCCCTTCACCTCTGCCAAATTTCTACCGATACGGTATTATTACGCAGTCTCTTTCCTTAATTTTCTCTAACAAATTCACATATTAAATCAGTTAGCTGTATCCAAAAGTGATTCTCTTTGCTCTGACTTGGATTTAACAATTAAGATTACTGAAAGCAAAGGTAGTCAACATTTTTTTAAGTATCTGTATATTCCAAATTTTCCGGTGTGAATACCTCAAACATGATGATCCATACATAGGAATCTTTTTTAAATAGTACTTAAAAATACACAAACTTTTACTAATTAATACATATAAAGAACTTGAGAGACTCAGGTGAGGGGGAAAATTAAGCAATGTTTTTACAAAAAAATCCCCTCATAATTCTAAATGTCCAGTCCTTTTACACCAAAGAAAAATGAATAATGTGCATTAATTTCTTCAACAGTACAACACAGCGATCCAAAGAGCCCATTTTTTTCTTGTACTACACAAAGTACAGTGTCCAGAACAAGGTAAACGATAGAAAACTGTCAGTGTTAGAGGCACGTGACCTATTTTCTGCTCCAGATGCCACATTTCGGAGGACACTGGCAAACCGAGACATATTCCAAGGAGCACAACCAGCGGCCTCAAAGCCATAATCGCACTCGACACACTGCTCATCTAAGAGATAACGAAAGCATCTCAGAATGTCTAACCTGCCGAAAAAGGTGACTTCAAACGTCTTCAGGTATTACGTATACACATAATGGATCAGACTTGTTCTATGAAGCCCAAGGAGACAGAACCTAAAATCACTAGTGGAGGATCAACATAAGAAGAAAATTTTTAATGACTGAGGCTCTCTGGAAATAAAACAGTCCCTAAAGACTGTGAATTCCCGCCCTGGCCAGGTAGCTCAGCTGGTCAGAATGTGGACCCAATACGCCAAGGCTGCAGCTTCCATCTCCAGGCGGGGCACATGCAGGAAGCAACCAATGAGTGCGTAAATGAGTGGAACAACAGATCAATGTTTCTCTCTCCACTCACCCCCCAAAATCAATACATTTATTCAAAAAAGATTGTGAGTTCTCTGCAGATGCGAGGGAGAACCAAAAACAAAACAAAAGAACTGGAATTGTTTCCCGGAGGGCGAGCCCCTTGTAATACAGGCTTCCTCCGCTGGGTGTGCTCCAGGAACCCACCTGTATCACTGCAGCAGCTGACACTGTTGTGAGAGGCTGCTCGGGCTTCAGTGAGTTTTTTTTGAATACTCTTTAAGCATGTTTGCCCACTTCAAGATGGGTGATTTACAGGTGCACCTGCCCGCACCACAAAACAAAAACAGCGTGACCCTTGTGCCCCCTCATTCATCCAGTTTTGCCCCAACTGACTTTCTTTTCATTTCCCCAGATTTAAAACATACTTAAAGGGAAATGCATTGCCAATGTGGGAGGGGTGAAACGAAAAACGGCAGAAGCACCAAGAGGCATCAAAATCGACAAGTTTAAAAACTGTTTGGAACAGTGGAAAAAACATCTCATTAGGTGTTCTGCATCAAATGGAGGGTACTTCGAAGGTAGCTTAAGGTTAAAGATGTAAGAACAAATACACAATTTTTTATAAATAAATTCCGATTTGGGGGAGTCCCCCATATAGGTATTGATTCAAAAGCTAAATGATCCTCGGTGCATATGCAGTTCAGAAGGATGAAAGCACTGTGGGGAAAAGGGAGCCGTGCGGGAGAGGGAAAGACAGACAGGACATTTTCTGTTGGGCCTGAGATGCCACACCTGGATGAATAACAAAAAGAACAAACTCTACTAAATTTAGGCTAATGAAGGAAAAGTTCCAGGCTAGCATTAAAGTATAAATCATGGAAAGCTTTTAAAGCAATCTAAACTTATTACCTTCAACTCTTAGAACAAACACAATAAATTCTCCATAAACATTTGATAAGTTGATTATTTAATTTAGCAACAAGGCATCGCAACACAATGAATGCGATACAACTGTAAAGTTTACTTTAAGAAAAAGACTAAAGGGTGCTGGCTGGTGTGGCTCAGTGGATTGAGCATGGGCTGTGAACCAAAGGGTTGCCAGTTCAATTCCCAGTCAGGGCACATGCCTGGGTTGCGGGCCAGGTGCCCAGTGGGAAGCATGCAAGAGGCAACCACACACTGATATTTCTTTCGCTTTCTTTCTCCTTCCCTTCCCCTCTGTCTAAAAATAAATAAATAAAAATTTTAAAAGAAAAAAAAAAGACTAAAGGGATTTGGAATTAGGATATTAAGCAACAGTCTAAACAAGTAAAACTTCAATTTATAGCTATCTGACCTCAAATGAACTATTCCTCTCACCTGTGCTTCAGTTTCTTCACCTTAAAATAAAGATAATAATAGTATTTACCTCATTTGGGTGTTCGAATTATTACGTGGGATAATAAATGTAAACCACCCAGAATTATTCCTTTCTACTTTTTCCTCTATTACTTTACAAATACAGTCTACACATATATGTATATTATAGTTGTATAGTCTTAAAATAAGTAGGAACAATAATAAAACCTTTTACCAGCTTGTTAAAAAAAGAATTTTAATCAAACTTTGCATTCAGTACCTACTGTTCTTTTACCTGTTGCACGCATGAAGAGCTTGTGTGCCTGACTCTCATATCCACGTGAGGTGTGGAGAGCAATCCAGTCTGGGTTTATGACCTTTGCCCTGCAAATCAAAGCATATATACAGCACTCACTGAATTCCCCATCACTTTTAGCAACATGGACATCTGAGGACACAAAAATCTATTTCGAGAAGTGGCCACTGCTCCTATAAAGCAACAGAGTCAAGGCCTACGCTTTAGGCCTTTTATTTAATGTGAAGCTGACTTAAGCGACACAACAGTCTACCCTGCTCCCTTCCAACGAAACCCTGTAATAACACGTTAATAAGAAAAGAACCCCATCACTCTAATTCTTCCAGCGTAAAAACAATCCGATGTGTCACATTTTACTTATTAAACACATATAATTTATAATCTTTTCAGTCAGTGTAACAATCAGCTATAATAAATAGCTATTAATCATAAATCATTGCATAAAACTAAACCTGACTGTTAAAGATAAAAGAAGTTTCAATCACATTATATTACCCTGAACACTGCAAAATATAATTGATTATCACGTAGTCTGACAACTCGTGTTTAGTCCAGGAAGCTAACTTTGACGAAATCCGAAACAGTAAAACAAATGAGTTCGGAAGGCACCGTGAAGTTCCTCGCATTTCCGCTTACACACCTCAAGTCTGAAATGAAAGAGCGCTACAGAGAAGAACTGTTTCTCCCACAAAGCGGAGTTCCTAATCATCTACAAACTACTCCATTTCTGTAAAAGCAGGGATTACAATCCCGATCTTAAATCACAAGTGAAATGCTGGAATAATTCCAGTTTCTAACTTTACAGGTTAGTCAGAATACCATTTGGACCCGTATTTTTCATTTCCTTTGGGCCATTCCAGAAAAAAAGCATTCCCACGCACAACTAACCATATTAGTATATTTCTCAGTCATCCATGCATAACTGGTAACAACTCCACTAGATTTTCACCTTTCTTTTTATTATTAGTTTTATTATTTTAATCCTTACCTGAGGATACGTTCATTGATTTTAGAAAGATAGGAAGAGAGAGAGACAGAACCTTGATGTGAGAGAGAAACATGGATCACTTGCCTCCCTCACGCACCCCAACCAGGGATCAAACCCACAACCTAGGTAGGTGCCCTGACCAGGAATTGAGCGTAACCTTTTGGTGTGCGGGATGACACTTCAATCAATTGAGCCACCCGGCCAGGGCTAGGTTTTTCCCCTTCCTTTCTAGTCTGTCCTCCAAAGGAATTATGCAAATATTCAAACTCTCATAGTTAGCTTTTTTACAACCCAATTGTAAATGCACAGTGCTTTACAAACCACAATCCAATGGGAGCTACAATCTCTTCTCTAACCAACAAAGCCGGGTCACACTGTTCCTTACTGTATCTGCTAAGGACATAAATAATTACATTAAGGAAGAAAAACTTACACATATGCACATAAAAGACTGTGATAAGCTGTAAGAGGTGGATAATCCAATCCCCAATACAGTAAATTGTTATCACTGCTGTTAAAATACCTGGGGGGGAAAAAAGAAAAAACATCATTCCATTAATCAATATTCAGGACATAAACTTATATCTAACATCTCATCTCATTTAATTTAATTAAAATGAAAAAATATGCTAGATGAGTTAAAAATTTCAACTGTACTTTCTTGTCTTTTCCCCTTCTAAAAATTTTTGTGAACTCATAATTAGAGGTTGTTACTGAGTATAATAACTAAATAATTTATTGTCTAAACCAACATACTCCTCAAAGTGAAAGAGGGAGCTATCAATAATTAAACCTTAACAATAGACAATAACCAGGACTGTCCTGGACAAACCAGAACTTGTCACTCAACTATTACTAGACTTAACCCATGACTAACACTTGTATAAAAGAAAACAAGCAACAACAAAAAACAATTGCTTCTTATAGTCTAACAAAAGAAACAATACAAAATCACAAACTTAAAAAGTAAAAAATGAGTATCAAAGAACACAAAGATTTCATTTATGGAAAGAGAAATACTTCATGAAACAGATAGAAGACTTTGAAAAGAAGTCAACCAACATGGAATGAGAGCCTACATTTTGCCAGATTCTGTGAATTAAGGAAGAAAACTAGGTTTCATGTTCATAAACTAATGTGTTCCTCCAGATGGCCAGAATGGAAAGAAACTATATACAATTACTTTGACTCAAGAAATAAAAATGAAATTTACATAGAATAGATTTCTTAATTATATCCATTATAACTAGTCAGCTTCTTCTATCCAATTTATTTTCTCAGTCATAAGAATTTACAATATTGGAGATGAAACTATATAACTCACATAAAACCAATGTTCATAGTAAGCCTGTTTCAAACGGGCAACAATTTCTCAGCATCACGATCTCTTACTTCGGGATTAAGAAAACTTTTTAAATTAGCATTCATCATGATTCCAAGTCTGTTAATGTTCATTTTCTTAATGTCAGTCACATAAAATGTAGGTTTAAATGGAGGGAACTGGGATTAACAAAATGATCAAAGGGTGCTAGACAGCGAAGAGATCCAGGCACAGGGTACTAAGAATGGCACTATCTGGTGGCGGGTGTCCACTGCGGCAGCAACAGCCACGTGAATAAATAATCCTGGATCCTATATTTGGCTGAGACCTGAAACCACAAGGCCGTGAATCCAAGAACCACCATGTTCGATGGAGCCCCTTTAGACAGCTTGAGTCTGGGAGATTGGACCAGCCAACAGTGGAGACCAGAGGACCCACCTCTAAAGGGGGTTGCCAGAAGACAGGCACCAATTACGTTCTTTCCAAATTCATGTTAAACTGGCACATCAGCATAAAGTTTTATGATACACAACTCGTAGAGAGAGCTGTCAAAGGACTGAGTGAAACACGTAAAGCTGTCAAGTCACTTCCTGACACAAAGTAAATGCAAAATAGTAGTTCTGATTGTTTGTCTCAAAACTATTGGATGTATACAGCAATAAAAAAGCATTAAAAACTTCGAGAATTACATTTTGATCACTACAATTTGATTTGGTTTTCAGCTTCTTATAAGGCAAAAGCTAGTTTTCACTTACTTTATCCTTGAGACCCACTGGAAATAACTACAAGAGGTGCTGACAGTGGGCTGTAGGCACACAAGGACATATACTAACAGTATGTGCTAATGGATGACTAGTCGGACTGGGAAGAAAGGAGGACAGGGTTAACAACTGTGCTCCCTATTCTTATGCAAATGTATAGACAAGAAAAGAGAAATGACTGAAAAAGATACATAAAAGTGTTCATGTAAAGCTTCAAAACTGACCAGGGGAAACAAAATAACTAGTAGCAAGACAAAAACATTATGAATGTACTAACAACCTGAAGAGTGATGCTCACTGGTTAAATCAGTGACAGGGATCTGACCAAAGCAGTCAACAGAACAATATGAAGAGTTTGTACAGACAGTCTCTAATAAAATAATCTACCAGGCATCCAATAAGGTCAATAAATAATGTCCTCAATTATTATCAGCACATGTGCAATAAAAATGATACAAGCATGAATTTCTGTGGCACTATAAGCACAGCTAACATTTATGGAGAGCTCATTGCATTGCAAGCACTGGTCTGAGTGCTTCACATGTCTTGTTTTGTTTAATCCCTGCAATCACCCAGTGAAATACGCATTCTATTATTTCCATTCAACAAGTGATAAAACTGTAGCAGAGAAAGTTAAGTGATTGCCAAAGGTCATGCTGCTTGTACATGAACAGCGGAGCCAGGGTCTGGTCTGACTGCAGCACCTACAAGTCTTTATCCCTCAGCCACTGCTTTTCCACATTTCATCGTCTCCAATGGAGAAACTTGGCGAAACCTCCAGAGGAAAGACTTTTAGCCCATAAACTTCCACCGTTTATGTCCAGTAGAGCTTCTAAGGCACAGGGCATTCTGTCATCAAAGTTCTAGTTCAGTACCGTATTCCAGCTGGTAACTGAGTAAAGAGGTAACTTTCAAGGGTATGACATTCAAAATGGGCCTACAGTGTGCAAGGGAATAATGTGACATCAGTCCACAGGGAGATGACAACACCCAAGAAGAAAAAAGTAGTCGTATTATTTTCCTTTAAATAGCTTCAAATAATCTATTTTAATGGACTATGATAAATAAGAAAATCAAGTTAAAATTGTTCATACCACTGTTTGGCTGGTAAATTAAAAGTAATTTCTTGCCAGTGTCTCTGAGCTTCATAATCACCAAACATAGGGGGTTTTCCAGCACCTAAGGTGAAAAGAAAAAAGAGCAAAACAACAATATACTCTAGTATAACAGATTTTTATTTCCTTCTGAAAATTTTCCAAATTATAGAGGTAGCATAGGTAAAGGAAAAGAACACAGAAGTTACCCAAAAACCTATGTCCTTTTTAAATTCAAAAGATTTAAGTTGCTGATTACCCACTACTGAGTGTGCAACCTTGAGCAATTTGTGATGGCAGACCAGTTAATTACGCCACAGCTACTTTGCTTGTATATTGCTTCTTGCCCCAAAACATCTGTAAGTTACTGTCTGCAGGAAAATTCCAAGCCTCTGCCCATGCTGCCTACTCCCTACTCATACATCTCTTCTATACACTCACATCCAACCACAGAAATCATCCTAAATTCCAAATTCCCCTTACAAACTAAAAACATATGGATCACTAACACTGACTCCTCAAGATGCTTACATTTTCAATCTCGTATATTTTGTCACATGACTATACTATTTAGTTTCTAGGGTTTTCCAGAGCTCAAAGGAAACATATTGCTAGGCAGATAGTACATACTTTCATTAAAAACTTCCTTAATCAACTGAACAGGCATGGGAGGAGGAAAAACATAGAATTTTTTTTAAAGGTGAAATAATTCCCCATTGAATTAATTACTTTTTTGTGTGCGTAGTTTATAGGTGTGTGTGTGTGTTCCTGTTTTTAGAAATATAGCCATTGTATATAAGGGAAAGGAATTGATTTTTATTTTTTGTTTGTTCTGTTTTTATTTGTTTATTTTGGGTCCACTGGCATAATAAAAGTCAGAGAGGACCTTAAATAATTTCCTATACTTGAAAAAATCCAGCTTTCTAGATTTTCTGAAATTGCTCTAGACTGTGGTCAAATGTGGAAGAATTTATTACCATTCTCTCACAAACAGAAGAATGGATAATGACTCTCTTTAGGGTTGAGAAACAAGTTTCTATCCAGACTCTGACCTACTTCAATAAATTCAGCTGACACTGGCTATGAAATTAGTAGTTAAGTTTTTAAAACTGCTCAAGTGCCCTTAAAGCAACCCAGAAGGACAACCCGATGGTACCTCGGGGAGCTTCACTTGGGAAGGGCAAAAAGAATTCTTTCCACTGTGATTAATTCTACAAGTTTATTTACATGGGACTCAGAAGTGCATAAAGGAAACACACTAATGTAATTACAAAGCTTCAATTACGTCTCATTTTCAGGAAGATGGGCTTAAGCACCACTTAAATATTCATTTTGTTAACTGCTGAATTATTCAAAATTTTGTTAGAATTAAAAAAAAAAAACAAGTAGTTTCTTTGAAAACAATACACTCTCCTTGCCTTTACATTGAAATTTTAAACATTCTGAGAGAGGAAAAACTGGCTAAAATTTTCCAGCATAAAAATCCCCCTTTTACATGTTCCCGGTGAGTAAGAAGAAACATTACAGCCCTGGCTGGTGTTGCTCAGGGGATTGAGCTCCAGCCTGTGAACAGAAAGGTCACTGGTTCAATTCCCAGTCAGGGCACATGCCTGGGTTTTGAGCCAGGTCCCCAGGTGGGAGGCATGTGAGAGGCAACTGATCATTGTTTCTCTCCCCCTCTCTCTCTCCCTTCCCCTATCTCTAAAAATAAATAAAGTCTTTAAACAAAAGAAGAAGAAATTTTACAAATGGCAATAGGTAAGCTGAGAGATAGTAACCAACTAAACAGAACAAAGACACACTTTAACAATAATTAACAATAATTTTGCAAAAAAAAAATTATTCCCCATGACTTTCTCCTCCTGAACAGCCAATAGAGCTCTGGAGGAGGGGATAAAAAGGTTATTAAAATTGGTTCAAGTGTTGCTATCCACTCTAAAATCATCGGTAACACTTTGGCTCAAGTATAGAGGAACTGTGAATCTCTGTAAGATAAAATAAGCAATCAATACTAAAATCAGAATTCGTCTCCTCCCATGGCTTGTTTAAAAGCAACAAGCAATATTCATTCAATATGTTTAGGTCTACAAAAACTAATTATATAAGCAGCATGTATATTTATACCCCTTACATATACATAAATATATGTTTAAAAAATGCACCAAAAGGTTATGGGTTCAATTCCCAGTAAGACCACATACTTAGGTTGTGGGTTTGATCCCTAGTCCGGGTATGTATGGGAGGCAACTGATTGATGTTTCTCTCTCACATCAGTGTTTCTCTCCCTCCCCACCTCTCTCTCTCTCTAAAAAAAAAAAAAAAATCAGTTTTTTTATTTTAAAGCAAACTAAAATAAACACGGCAAAAACAAAGCATAACCGCCCCCCGCCCCCCGCAAAAGTATTATATTTAATAGAGGGAAAAATTTTTAGTGGAATCACAGATACTATACTCATTCATTAATTCTCCCAGCCTCCATGACACAGAAGTTCTTCACATGTAAATGCTAAGTCACTACCTACAAAAGATGCCTATTAATGTTCTACTAATGTATAAGAGCTATACTTCTCTTATACAGTAATCCAAAAGCAATCCTGTTCTGTTGACTTTCTTATGGGGCAATTTAAGAGCGTAAATGCTAAAATGTAGCGATATACTTTAAAAAGAAAAAAGATAAACTTGGTTTCCCTGCTATCCAAAAGTAGAGCATTCCTATGAAAAGTTTCATAAACTGAAAGGGCATAAAGCAAACAGTGTCTCCCACTTTCCAAAAGTTCATCTTACCCCATTTTTACAAAGATCTACATTAGTATGATAAACAGGGTAAACAGCTTTTTTTTTTTTGTAAAAGTAAAAATCTTCATATTTCTTTCAAATAGCAAAAACAGCAAATAGCAAACAGCAAAAACTGATGCACAAATAGGGTGATTTTAGGAATGCAAGGTTGGTTCAATGCTATAAAGAACAAAAATATACTCAATCGCCCTGGCTGGTGTGGCTCAGTGGATTGGGTCCCAGCCTGCAACCAAAGGGTCACCAGTTTGACCCCTGGTTGGGGAGCATGCCTGGGTTGTGGGCCAGGTTCCCAGTAGGGAGCGCACAAGGAGCAACCACACATAGACGTTTCCCTGTCTTTCTCCCTCCCTTCCGCTCTCTCTAAAAATAAATAAATAAAATCTTTAAATACACACACACACACACACACACACACACACACTCAATCATGAATTAAAGGCACCCATTAAAATTAGGAACAAGATAAAGATGCCTGAATCACTACTTCTAAACAAAACTGTAATAAGGTACTAGCAATAAAAATTAAAAATAAAAAATTTTAAGAAAAGAAATTAAAAACATTAGTAGAAAGTAAGAAATAAAACTGTCATTTGCCCTGACTGGTGTAGCTCAGTAGGGTGGGCACCTCCTGCAAACTGAAAGGCCGCCAGTTCAATTCCCAGTCAGGGCACATGCCTGAGTTGCAAGCCAGGTCCCCAGTGGGGGCATGTGAGAGGCAACCACACATTGTTGCTTCTCTCCCTCACTTCTCCCTTCCTTCCCCTCTGTCTAAAAATAAATTTTAAAAATTAAAAAAAAAAAAAACAAATAAACAAAAACCATCCAAAGGAGTATATACCATTCTTTTAAACAGTAAAAATGTGTTACCTGAATAAGAATTGAGAGAAACTGCCCACCGTACTGTCAGTCCTAGTAAGACCACAGTCGTCATCAAGTACCATTTCTCCATGTTTCTTCAAACACAGGGAGGAAGAAACAGGGCCAGCACCAGGATACTTTTAACATGCAGTCAGTCACTTCTTTTCTTGATCACAGTACGTTGCCAATTCTTTGGAATTAGGATTTTGGGAGGATTTTAAGGAATGCTTAGCTTCCAAAGAGTTAAATAGTGATTTTTTTTTTTTATGTCTATGAAGAAGTAGCCTGCAAGGGAAAGAATGAAAGGATACCAAGATTTAGCTGAGCATAGTACTTATAACAACAAACCCATTAAACCAAGTAGAAAGATGGAGAACTGGGGGGCCCTGAGGAAAGGGGGTGGTTTTGATTCCCTTATTCCTTAGTCCCCAACAGACAGCTCTCCCTGTTAAATGGGACTCACTGTATCTAAGGATGGAGGAAGGATCTGCTCTTACAAGTGAGTACTTCTGAGTGTAGAAAAAGAAGAGAGGTATGCAGAGAGCAGATCGTTCAGTTCTATCCAGAACATGTTCACCTACAGGTAAAAATAAGACCACAAAGGTAAACAAAGGGGTGATTTATCTTTAGAACAGGAATAAAGAACAATTTTATCTTTCTATTCACTTGAGAAAGTCTTTCACTAAAGTAATTTATGTAGTTTAATTTTTTACTTTTCTTCCAAAATATACTTGCACTAACTGCACCAACTTTCCATCTTAGAGAAACAACCTTTGCAAGAATCAGTAAGAATAGCCCTAACTCAAAAAAAAAAAAAAAAATACAAAATGCCGTAAAATGCAATTAACCACTTACATATTTCTTTTTTTCACTTTTTCCCATGGGCGTTTTAAAATTAGAAAGCTTTGATAAGTTGTGGACCAGTGCACCTAGATCATTAAAACGTTTTCACCTATGTTCAAACTGATGTTCAAAACCTGTCCCAGTTCCTGAGAAAAGTTGGCACGAATTCCTTTTGCCTATAAAAATCCTGGCCCTTCTTCAAAGTTCAGCTTAAGTTCAACATCCTCAGTAAAGACTTCCCTGATCACTCCCAAAGCTTTCTCCCCCACTTCTGAACATCTCCAGTCAACATGTCTATATCATTTGTAGTAAAAAAAAAAAAAAAAATACTTCCAATCCATAAACTAGGATCTAAAAACAAAAACAAACAAACAAAAAAACTATGGGGCCATTTTAACCATAGGATATAGTTTTAAAATATATTTTTAAAATACAATTAAACAGCCCTGGCTGGTGTAGCTCAACGGATTGAGCACAGGCCAGTGAACCAAAGGGTGCGGTTCGATTCCCAGTCAGGGCACATGCCTGGATTGCAGGCCAGTTCCCGTCAAGGGACGCACGAGAGGCAACCACACATTGATATTTCTCTCCCTCTCTCTCTCTCTCCTTCCCTTCCCCTCTAAAGTAAATAAATAAAATGTTTTAAAAAGATTCTAGATTCTCTTTTAAAAAAATACAATTAAACAAATCAACTGAAAATTTAGGGGAAAATTGGCATTTTCCATCAATAGATGGGCAAAAATTATTTTCTTACTCTAGAATTAATGAAGTCTAGCGTCTCAATCAGGTAGAATGATACAAAGCATTTAGTAAACTATGTAACGATATTATTCATATTTGAGTTATAGAAATCCCCTCTTTCTTTCCTTCTACTACATTCCATTTTTTTTTTTTTTGTCATTTTACTGTTCACTAGAACTTTCATCACAGAGGCAAAGTAAGAGAAAAAATCAAAATCAAATCAGTTTTTGATGTTGATTCTGGGTTTGACAAGGTTATACATCATTACAAGCTATTCAAATTCTTTTAGTCTAACTCAAAAAAAAAAAAACCTTTTTATCAACATTCTCCACTATATACTCCAAAATTGCAATGCAACACTCTACTTTTTGCATAGCTGTCACATTTAAAATTGACTTTACAAATGTTGATTCCTGGATTTAAACATATAGCTTAACAAATATCCTGTCTTGGACATTTAAATCACTAATATGACCAATTTAAATCAATTATCCGCAGTCCCAGGTAATCATCTTTAAGTACTTCCCCATGAACCAATAAACTACCAGTAACACTTAATAATCACAATGAACTTAAAGAACATAATGCTTAACTAACATCATGCTGATCAAGTTTGTTAACCAAACAATGGTGGAAGGGATAGCTATCTGATGTACTAAAGAATCATAACCAAAGAGACATGGACAACATCTACGACGAACCAAATCTAACTCTAAAAATCATGACAGGGATAAATTAAAATACATTCAAAAGTCCTGCACTTAAATGGGAAAAAACAAACCAACAAAAATCAACCGCATGAGAAGTGAAGGGGAGGCAACAGATAATAGATGATGAATTATCAGTTCTGTATGGACCCAGAACTGATAACCAATGTGACAGTTTTTTTTAAAGATTTTATTTATTTATTTTTAGAGAGGAAGGAAAGAAGAGAGGGAGAGAAATATCAATGTGTGGTTGCCTCTCATGCGTTCCCTGCAGGGAACTGGCCTGCAACCCAGGCATGTGCCCTGACTGGGAATCAAACCGTGATCCTTTGGTTCACAGGCCTGTGCTCAATCCACTGAGCTACACCAGCCAGGCAGGGGTTTTTTTAAATTAATTATTAGGAAATCTTTTCTAACAATTAGAGTTGTCCACCCCGACTAGGGAGAGCTCAGTCGATTAGAGCATTGTCCTGATACATCAAGATTGTGGGGTTTGACTCCTGGTCAGGGCACACAGAAGCAGCAACCAATGATCCATAAGGAAGTGGAACAACAAATCAATGTCTGTCTGTCTCTCTCTCTCACTATTCCTCTCTCTCTCTCTCAAATCAATAAATTAAAAAAAATACAGCTGTCCAAACATGAAATGAGCTTCTTGACAGAGTTCCTCTTGAATGGTTTCAAACACAAGCTGAGCGACCAATTGACAAGAATATTTTTAGTGTAGAATAAATGACTAATTTATAAAGTGTCTTCTAAATTGATTCTGGAAGCATATTGTGTGTCTGAATTAATATAAATCCTGACAATACACAAGAAGATCTGGTCTCTGAACATGTTCATGTTTCCCCTAATTCCCAATAGCTGTCCAAAACTCTCACATTTATAGGGTTTCTCTGATGAGTACAATGGAGAGGCCTTCCAGTCCTCCGCAAGTGGCTCATGGTAGCAACTGAAGGATATCAAAAACATCTCTTCCTGACACCTGTTACACTTAGAATAAAATCCAGATACCCCAGCCATAAGAGCCTCTATGATCTGACCCCTGCCTGCCTCTCCGATTTCATCTCCTTCCACTTTCCCACAACTACTTCTTCTCTAGACCCTGTCGGGTTCATTCACACCTCAGTTCCTTTCCACTTCCGTTCCCTCTGCTTGGAATGCTCTTAACACAACTCACTGGCCAGTCTTTGGCCCTTCAAGTTACACCTCAAGTCCTCCTCTCAGAAGATCATCCCGGACCACCCCACAAGGGTTTCCAGCTCTTACTGTTGGTACCATCACCTTCTTTAATTTTCTTACTAATTCTTTTCACCATCAGAAATTATATTTTTACACAACATTAAACAATCTCACAAATATAATTCTAAGAAAAGCTAGACACCATAAAATAGATTGGGTTCTACTTATGAAGGCCTCTTAAATAGGTAAAACTAATCTGTGGAGGTAGAAATCAGGAAAGAGACTATTAGGAGAAAATGCTATGAATTTTCTGTTTTTGACGAGTGGTAAATAAAACATGTGTTTACGATAAATCAACAAGTTACAACTTATGATCTGTGTACAGTATTATCTTGTACATGTTATATCCCAATAACAAGGTATACAAGGAAATTATTTTTTTGTCAACTAGAATATAAATATGCTCCATGCAAGCAGGGAGGGAGTCTCCTGTCTCAGCTGTTGCTTTGTTCCCTGCACTTATAAAAAGGTTGACAGAAAGCAGGTACTCACAAAGTACAGGCTGACACCACGCCCCCCCCACACACACACCCACTCACCATGGTTCAATTTAGGATTTTTTTTTTTTAAAGATTTTTAGAGTGGAGAAGGGAGGGAGAACGACAGGGGGAGAAACATCGATGTGCAAGAGGTATGTGAATAGATTGCCTCTCGCCCGCCCCGCAACTGGGGACACAGCCTGTAACCCAGGCATGTGCCCTGACTGGGAATCTTTGGGCCGACAGACCGGCACTCAATCCACTGAGTCACACCAGCCAGGGCTTGACTTAGGATTTTCAACACTACCACAGTGAGAAACCTATAAGCATTCAGTAGAAACCATAGTAGAATTTTGAATTTCTACCTTCTCCTGGTCTAGTGGCATGCTCCACAATTCTCCTAATGCTGGGCAGAAGCAGCCACCCCACCTGTCAGCCACACCATCACAAAGGCAGTCAACCTATACCCCACAGTGCACTACTGTATTGCCAGCGCCTTTTAGATTGTGTTTGCACATCCCATGTGTCTACAAAACCACCTCTATGTCTCTTGCCTCTGGTGAGAAGGGGAAGACAATTACTCTTGAGATGAAACCCAACGTAATTGTCCAAATTTAGCCTAATATAAGTGTCTGAGCAAGTTTAAGGTAGGCTAGGCTATCACGTTGGGTGGCTAAGGTGTATTAATCGTATTTCAACTTAAGATGGGTTTAACGATGGGTTTCTCTGGATCTAACCTCATCCTGTAGAAGGAGGACCTGTATTTGCTGGTGATCTTCATGCGTGAAATCAGAAGGTACCTGGTTTTACTCAGTCCTTAATAGTTAAAGACATTATGTGAGACTCTTCTTCTTGTACAGTAAAAGGGGTTCTTTATTAACTTTTCCATCTGTAAAGCAAAATACAGTAACTTTCGAACCCATCCACAGAGCCAGGAAGTTGCCACGCTGGCGGCTGAGTGTTCTGTCCTGCTTAGTTAGCTCTGACAGCGCGGCTCGACGTCAGAAAAGCCGGCCGTCCGCTTCCCAGGGCCGAATCTGTTCCCTTTAGTCCGAAAGTTCCTCCCCCCACGGTGGACACACCACCCAGGGAGTGCTGCTATCCCAGGTGAGCATAGCTCGCAAAAGGGACCCCCCCGCCCCGCGCCGCCGCGGCGCCACCCCCTCCACCGTTCTCCAGCGGGCCAGACCCTAAGAATCTCAGGAACAGGGGGCCAAGCCGCTCCGGCGAAGGAGCCCCACGATCATATTACCGCTTCCCCCACCCCACGCTCAAGGGAGCCGCCAGCTGGGCTGCGGAAGCCTGGACCCTGACTTTCTCAGCGAAGAGCAGCTAGGAGCCGAGTCGCCAGCGGCGCGCAGCTCGGTGCAGGGTAGCGACGTGTCGCCAGTCCCCAGCCCCTCCCCACCGTAGCCAATCGGTCCAGAACCCCAGGCCGGGATCCTTACCCCGCCGCCCGCTGCAAGTTGAGACTCGCGCCTGCCGCGGGATCCAAGAAAGCGCCTGCGCGCTCGCCCCCGCGGCGCAGTGCCCCTCCCGTATTCCCTCTCCGCCTGCTCGCTCCCGCCGGTGCGCTCGGCGCGGGAGCGAGCCCGTTTAGCGTGAGGGGAGGGGCGGAGAAAAGACGCAGAGGAGGTGGCGGACCTAAGAGGCGTGGCTCGAGGGCCTGGAACCCGAGAGGCCTGCGATCCCGGGTTACGCTTGGGGCAGGTGGAAAGCCCCTTGCTCTTCTTTCCTGGGATCGCGGCCAAAGCCTGCTGCTTAGTCCACGAATTCCTGCCAGGGGCGCGTCCTGGCTCTCTTCACAGAGTGGAGAGCCCTTAGCTGGTTCTCATCACTAGGCAGTAGGTCTTCTGGGCCTGGGTCCTCAAGAAATGAAAAAGCCAACCTGCCTCACTTTCTTCAAGTTACCTGCCTGTGAAGAGGAATGTATTAAGGCAAGGAAGGCACTTGTAAGAAATGTTATTGGACGTCCGACCATTTTTCGAGAACCTGAGGGTTACGCAAAAGAATAGTCCCATCCTCCAGTAGCCACTGCACATTCCTCATCTGGCAGCTTTTCCAAACTGCCTGTCTGCGGAAAACAACTACATTTCCTCCTTGTTCAGAGAGTGGTCTCATTCCTCCCTTCTGAATCCTGCCATTCTGTATAAGCACAGCCCTCTAATATGTAATCCGTCGGTATCAGCCAATATCTGGCTCTGGCTTTATCCTATGTGGGTCCAAACAACTCTGGATCTTGTTTTTTCACTGTGAAATGAGTGAGTGGGACTAGGTAAACTTCCAGATGTAAAGTTTTATCCTCTATTTAAAAGACCATCGGTACTGGAAATATGGACAAATATGGCCAAGACTCTGCCCCCGAGATCTTTAATTCCTTTTGGAAAGACATTTTCATCTAAGGATAGAAAGCAACAGAAAGGCGCATATGCCAAATGCAGATTATTGGAATATGCATTCAGCGCTGTAGGAGTTCAGAGAAAAGGGTTGACTGTAAAATAGAACTACCGGGAAATGCTCTCCCTGAAGGAGTCGGTTGAGCTTTGAGGGAAAGCCTGGGCTTACATGAGCCAAGAGGATGGGAATGGGACTTTAGACAAAGGAAATGGTTGAAGCCAAATTGGTGGCAGCTGAAAAGTACAGAACAGTTCCTCCAACTTACATGGTAGGTGATGAAGCTGCAAAGGAATAATCGTGGAGAGCCTTGGATAACAGACTGTGGTGTTTGGAATGTATTCAATGATCAGTAAGAGGCCATTAAACTACTTTTAGCCAGGAGTCAAGTGCAGAGTAAAGTGTTAGAGAAAATTTAAGGTGATTATGGATAAGATGAATCAGAGGAAGAGGTAAAAATCATTATAGTAGTCCCCATCTGATTAGATAAAGCCCTGGACTGAGATGGCAATGCAAGAGGAAGAATGTACAAGTCTTGGTAACATACTAGATATGTAGAAAAAGTGAAACAAAAGAGGAAAAAATCAAGGAGGGTTCCCGAGGTTTCAAGTCTGGATTACTAGAACTCTGAAAGACCTAGGGAATCCTAGAAGAGAAGCTGGCTTGGAGGGAAAGATATGAATCCCATTCATTTTGAGGTGACATCAAGACAACCAAGTAGTAATTAATATTCAGGCACCAGTTATGAGTCGGACACTAGCAAGGAAGTTGGGACTGAAGATAGAGATACGAAAAGTCATTTGGGAAGAATGAGGGATACAATATAGTAGCAGAATAGACAACCATACTTTAGTAAACATGTGTTTAAGGTAAAGAGGGAAAAAGGCAAGTTGATGAATATTAAATGATTACAATTGTAGGAAAAAATCCAGTACATTGCAAGATTTTATCATCTTGTGAATAAGAACCATGTTTGGCAAACCAAAAATCACATTTTATTGAATCTAATTGGCTCCACCAATAGTAAGAGGCACCAGTATTTTATGTACCACTAAGAAAGACAAAAATATGTTACCACTTAAACTAGTTATGATTGTAAAACATAAATTTCTATAATATAGAAATATAATATGTGAAAAATATACAACTACACATAATGAAAGTTGGTATCAATCTCTCCTTTCTGGCACAGCATTAACAAAGTTAGTGCTGAAAATGTTCATTGAGCCCTGACTGGTGTAGCTCAGTGTATTGAGCATGGGCCTGCGAACCAAAGGGTCATGGCTTCAATTCCCAATCAGGGCACATTCCTGGGTTGTGGTGCAGGTCCCCAGTGGGGGCGTATGAGAGGCAACTGCACATTGATGTTTCTTTCCCTCTCTCTCTCCTTCTCTTCCCCTCTCTCTAAAAGATAAATAAATAAAAATAAAATAAAATAAGTGTTCATTGAATAAAAAATAGAGGGGATTTCAAAACCTCTAATTCATAGCTGCATCTCCATACCTATTCCTGCTCTTTCCTTCCGGTAGGTACTATCACCTCTGAATGTCCAGTGCCTATCCATAACGCATACTCAGGAAACCCATTTTGAATGAGGTCATTAGGGTAGGCCCCAATCCAATATGACTAATGACCTTATAAGAAAAGGAAATTTGTACACAGACATGCCCATGCACAGAAGAAAGACCATATGAAGAAATGGAGAAGATAGCTGCCTACAAGGCAAGGAAAGAGGTCTCGGAAGAACCCAACCTTGTCCGTACCTTGAGCTCAGACTTCTAACCTCCAGATGTGTGAGAATATAAATTTCTGTTGTTTAAGCCACCCAGGTACTTTGTATGACAGCCCTAACAAATGCATACCTTATCAAAGATATCTACTTATTATCGATAAATACATAATGTGGTAGTCAACTTCCTCATGCAAATCATAATTTTATGGTAGTTTCTAGTCCCTTCCCTAGAGCATTTGCACCCACTAAGAGAATAAGCCTTTTTCTATATCAGGCCCAGGGCACCCCTGATTCTAGGTGAAAAACCATTCATCTGATTATAGCTGTTTGAAATAGAATCCCTTCTCCTGTCCGTACATCTTCATCAATTGGTCCCTGTATGTCATTTTCCATTCTTCTGAAATCTCCCAGGTTGCATCATACCCTTGGCTGACCAGAGACTGCATCCACCCTTTAACTAGCATAGAGTTAGAGTCAACCTCAGCATTTCCAAGTTTCAATATAACCACTAACAAAACTTCCATACACTAACATCTTTCCTATCCAGTTTATTTGATCCTCGCAGCAACACAGAGATTGAGCGATGGAGCAGGTGTTATCCCCTTCTGACAAACAAGAAAAGTTGAATGCAGCATTTCCCAAAGTGTACCCCACAGAATGAACTTTCATTCAGTGAAAGAACTATTGCAAAAAAGAAAAAAGTATGAGCACAGTCTCTAAATGCAGAGACAAGTTTGAAAACAATGTATCCCACAAATCAAAAAAAGGATTTCTTACTCCAGGTTTTCTGAGCACCTTTTATGTGTTACATACATCATGATTCTCCACGAGAATGCGGTCATTCCTTGAACAGCACAGGTTTGAACTGTGTGGGTTCACTTATATGTGGACTTTTTTTTTTTCCAGTAAATACCTGTGCGGTTTTTGATCCGTGATTGTGAGTCTGTGGACACAAAGACCCAACTGTATGCATTGATCTATGCCATTTCACATAGGAGACTTGTGCATCCTGGGATTTTAGTGTCCATGGCCTGGGGAGTCCCGGAACCAATTCTCTGTGGTACTGAGGGATAATTGAATTTTGGGAGAGTCAAAAGTTATGTGCAGATTTTAACTGTCAGGAGTTAGGTGCCCCTACCCCCAAAGTTATTCAATAATCAACTGTATAGAATTTTCAGGCTTACTTAACCATGGCATCTTGTCCCCACACGCTACCTCACCTCCGACTTCCCATTCTGTGGAGTGGTCCCTGAAACACTGTTGGAAATGCTGGTTGGAAACATTGTGTGATTTCCCTAAGAGATACAGCAAATAAATGTCAGCACTATGATTAAACACAGACTCTAGTTACTTTCATTCATTTTCAGGTCTATATAAAAAAAATTCAAAAGTGCAGAAATTGCACACAAAGGACAAAACATTTACATGATAACTTGTTAGTATGACTATGAATTTTTAAAATTAGTTATAAAAGAAAATTAAATGGAAAAAAATAAATCCCTAAAAATCAGAAATAAAATGAAACAAAAGAACTTAAGTGTGTATGCTGTTGGTGGCTCAATACACAAAGAATAACTCTTCCAAGTGACTTTAAAACAGTAATTTGATGGTAGATCCCTGATAGGATATACCTAAAAAAATCTGTTTAAAAAATGAAGAAAATAATTGTTAGAATCACATTATTCATACTAGGATTAGTATTGCTGTTCTAAGACTACTGTATGTGTAAAATGGGATAAAGAAAATAAAGATTTAAGTGATACTCAAATTCTATCACCCCTGGTGTATTGATATGTGAATTCTTGGTATGGGAAAAATGAGTTAAAGATGTATAATAGAAGTTAAATATCAGTATGAACTCATTCTTTATTTTATTGAATTATTGAAAGGAAGACAGAAGTAGGTGAAGGGGAGGAGAGAGGAAGTGGGGAAGAGAAGAAGGAAGAAAGGAAGGGAGGAAGGGAGGGAGAAAAGTGGGAGGGAATAGAAAGAAAACATATGTCCTAGCTCTTTTTACTGAAAGATCTAAAAACAAAGACCAACTTAACAATGAGCATCCTTAGCGCACAGATTGTGGTCTTGAAATACTATTCCTATTAAAAGGAACCAGGGATCCTCATAGAAATAGCTAATTACAGGTTGGAAAACAAATGTACAAAAAAAATCTGGCCCTGGCAGGTTGGGATCAGTGGATTGAGTGCCAGCCTGTGAAGCAAGGGGTCGCTGGTTCGATTCCCAGTCAGGGCACACACCTGGGTTGTGGGCCAGGTCCCCGGTGGGGGGCTGTGTGAGAACAACCACACATTGATGTTTCTCTCCTTCTCTTTCTCCCTGCCTTCCTCTCTAAAATAAGTAAATAAAATCTTAAAAAAAATAAATCTGGAACATTTTGTTATATCAGATATCAAGGAAACTATCAAAGACCACTGGGGTCAATGTCAAAGAGACTCAGGAGCCAACTTGAAGTGACTCCCACTGGCCATAGATAGGACACAGTGAGCATCAATAAGCGTAAAAACCACAGTGGGTTGAAGCACATCAAATGTGAATTGACTGCTGAATTGTCTGTTGAATTCTTGAGCTCATAATGATACTTTAAAAAAAGAAAAGGTCACCAATGGAGGAAGCTACTAAACCACTCTTTATTTCGCAATCTGGTAAATAAAGAGAAGGAAATCAAACAGTTAGTCTGCCTTTGTTATATAAATTATTCCACTAGGTAGCCAAATGCAGTTGATACAGGAAAGATTCTCTGCGGAGCAGTTCAGCTTCCCTTCTCTTCCCACTCCTTCCCTTTTACACACACAAGCGTACACCTGCGGCCCCCCTTTATTCCAAACCACCAAACAGCCTTATTTACAGATGACAGAAATTGCTTTTGAGACCCCAAAACCAACCTCCCATTTGAATGGGACCAAAGTGAAATCAACCTAAATTGCATTGTTACCTGCTGTGAATAAAGTGATTTAAAGTTCTTTATTGCTTAAATAAAACTAATCAAGTTAATTTATAATTACCTACGGATATATGTATTTATTCAACAAATATTTATTGAGTAAATAAGCTGTCCTTAAGGAGTTTATAGACCAACATTACATGCAGCTCAGGAGAATATAAATCATTGTTATTTTTACTGTCAGTTTCAGATGACACTTGGAATTATTTCTATACAAATACAGATTTTTCAAATGTAACTATATATACTACACATATAAAAATAATTTTGTCAATATGGATAATAAAAGAACTAATACATGTTCCTCCCACATAGTTCAAACAGTGTTAGTGCAACAGAATCCAGGAACAATTCTAAGAACATACACTCGTATTTTTATATCTTTATTTCTAGATGCAAATAGGACAGAAAATATAAGTATATAAAGTTCCACAGATATAATTTAGTGTGGAAGTCTACATTTTATAAAATCACAAGATTTTTTAAAACTCTTGTTTTTAAATGTTATTAAAACATAGGATGGTGCTTATATCTTTATTGACAAAAAGAGTTCTTTAACGTGCCCATATAATATATTCATTGGCCCATGGTCCCCAAACCTCCAAGGAGTATTATAAACCTACATCTCTCTCAGCCCAGAATTCTGAATTTAAATTTAAATATATAATATATGATATAACTTACCCAATGCATTTTGAAGAACAATAAAGATCTGTAATTTCCAGTAATGAGTAACACTGCTGGGCCGGTGTTCAGGTGGATCTGAAAAGGCAACGTGATGATAGGAATGCTACTTTAAGCTCAGTGGATTGAGCATGGGCCTGCAAACCAAAAGATTGCTGGTTCAATTCCCAGTCAGGGCACATGTCTGTCTCTCCCTCCCTCGCTTTCTCCTTTTCTTCTCCTGTGTCTAAAAATAAATAAATAAAATCTTAAAAAAAAAAAAAAAAGAATGCTACTTTATCACTGTGTCTCCGGTCTCTTTCACAACTGAGTGGGCCGTCACACTCTGCGGTGTGGCACACAGACGCACTGACTGGAGCTAGCGTGGTACTTGTCTACAACGGTCTTCGAGAGGGAACATTCTGGCTAAATATAAAGGAGGCAACCTGCCAGTAAGAACTATTCAAACCAAAAAGTCTCCCCGAGGAAAACTATAAGAACTCCATTTTAAAATCATATAAATCAAATTGGTAGGAGGTTCCAACCTGTAAATTTTACAGTAAGTACATCAAGATTTAAAGTCAGATTTTTAAATAAATTTTTATTTGTAGTGAAGAACGAAAGTCCATACCAAAGAAACAAGGTAAGCGACAAAATAAAGCCTTTTTCTCCCTACTTGGTGTTTTGCTTTTGCACACCGATTTTTTCTTTTTTTAAAGACTGACAACTAAAAAAGAGCATGCAGGAGCAGGGTGGGACACAAAATAAAAACTATGTTTTATCACCATTTTGTTTACAGTGAGTTGGGGTCTGGTTTTAATGAAAAAAGGGATGGCAGGTATTGTCAATAGCAACACTCTGCCTCCAGGAACATGGATTTAAAAATCTAAATGAGAAACCACATGTGCCCAGGCATAGTAGCTGCTACATATCACCTGAATGATTCTCATAAAATGAAGGAAAGAATCCAGGTACTAGGGTGGTGTGAAGAAAAATAATCTTGCCTGGATATGCAGTGAAGGCAGGTTTCCGGAAAAAAAACTCTGTCTATAAAAAGTTATTTTCTGTAATTGATGGAGTTAGTTTTCTGGAATAAGAGTAGAATGGGTCAGAACTAAACTGTTACTGAATCCATGATAGTCAGTTAAGTGGGAGGATCAACCTCTAGGTGCCCCTTCTCTCTCCTCTAGGATCTCTTTCGGGATCTTGGAGAAGAGAACAAGGGAAAGGAAATCTCTTTCAATTGTGGCACCCAAATCTGCAAACCAAGGATGTATGGAAAGAAGAAATTTTTTGTTAATTTTTTTTCAAAACCCCTATCCAAAGCTGTGGTGGAGTATCATTCTGTTTACTTTTCAGATACTGTAGTGCTTGTTCTTTATCATTGCTCTTGGGAAAGATTTGAACTATGGCACTACCCTAGGTATACATTTGGGCTGATTGTGAGGGCGGGGCCAGAGAGTACTAAATCCTATCAAATAAATGAAAGGAAAGGGGCTGGAAAAGTGTGGATGGTCATTCTCCAAAATAGACCCCAGTGAAATGCAGTTACAATAGATCAAGCACCCTGCATTTCCCGCTCCAAAGAATTCTACAGAACACCGTGGTTTAACTGAAATGCACCAAAGCTGCTATCTAGTTACATTAAATCCTAACATGACTGCTTGGTTTGCTCTCTGCAGGAAGCTTTCTGTCTGTATACACTTCTCTTCACAAAATGAATCTTCCCTAGAGACATCAGGGAAATGGAAAACCTTTCTCCGGGGGGCTCCTTTTCTAATTTTTGCCTCGCCTTTTGTAAAATACTCAGGTCCTGCAAGGCATTTCACGGTGTGAGATTTAATTACATTCTGAGTTGCTTTTTCTGTTTTTTCCTCTGGTCCTTCTTTGGTGTGACTAATTTAATGGCAATCCCCACCCAAGTAGAGATATTCTTGAGTTCTGAGATCTAAGACATCCACGTCAAATTTGGAAAAACCTTGTGTTCTTAATAAAGTTCTCTACTTTCTCAGACTGCCTACCTTATGTTGAATTAATAAAGCTTTCATAGTTGTTTAAATAAATTAAACGTCACACTTTCAATAGAAAGAGAAGGCACTACCTCACTGACCTATTTTTCATCTGTGATTTAGAAAAAGGCGAGATTAGCATGGATATTGCATTTTCAAGGCCCTCACCACTATTAAATAGACTGTTAAGTGCATTTTATGGCTGAAGAGTCTGTTCCTAGTTCAGTCTACAAGACGTGCTAAGTTCATCTCTACCTGCTACATTGAACATTCACTGACTAAAATACTTTCGTGGATGTAATACCTATGCTCTGTATCTTTTAAGTACATAACTCTAAATATTTTAGGGCTAGTAAAATGTAACTCAGTAAAAGTTCCAAGAATATGTGTTGTCCCTCAAGAAAAATACAGTGTTCATATTTATTCAATGATACGCTTCCCGTGCTCCATTAACACCTGCGTATCATAAGGTGACCAGATGCTGAAAAATAACACAGGCACTCATAAAATGAGCCTTATTTAAACCAAAAAAGAGCAACAATGGCTGTTTAAAATTCTATCATCACATCAATTCAACCTGCTCTCAGGGTTTCAAGACTCCGAAAGGATTGGTTTATAGGCTTATGTTTCTTTTACATGTATATTATATATAAAATATATATCTAAAGGTAATTTTGATATACATTTAGGTATATATACAAATTATAACTAAATTAGAAATATATCCAAATTTCCCTCCCTTTGGGAAAGGGAGGGAGAAAGAAAGAGAGAGAAACATCAATGTGAGAGAGAAACATCGATTGGTTGCCTCTAGCACACACCCTGACCACAGACCAAACCCGCAAGCCAGACATGTGCCCTGACCGGGAATCAAACCTGTTCCCTTTTGCCTTGTGGGATGCTGCCCAACCAACTAAGCCACACCAGTCAGGGTATAGGCTTATGTTTTAATAAACAGTTTAGATGTTTTATCATTTATTGTCTTTGCAATTTAGGCAAACTTCAGGATTTTTTAAATATTTTAATTATTTTTAGAGAAGGAAAGGAGAAATAGAGGGAAAGAAATGTCAATGTGTGAGAATATATTGACTGGTTGCCTCTCACATGCCCCCATCTGGGGACCTGACCCACAACCCAGCCATGTGCCCTGACTGGGAGTGTAACCAGCGACCTTTCGGTTCACAGGCCGGCACTCAATCCACTGAGTCACACCAGCCATGACTGTTGTTTTTTAAGAAACTTCTGCCTAACTGTTTACCCTTTTATGCAGATGATTTTTAACACAAATAGCAATAAATGAGCATGAGATAAATCTTTTTTTAAGATTTTATTTATTTGGATTTTTTTAGAGAGAGGGGATGGGAAGAAGAAAGAGAGGAAGGGAAACATCATTGTGTGGTCATCTCTCTCACGCCTCCTACCAGGAACCTGGCCCACAACCCAGGCATGTGCCCTGACTGGGAATTGAACCTGCGACCCTTTGGTTCTCAGGCCAGAGCTCAATCCACTGAGCCACACCAGCCAGGGCAGCATGAGATAAATCTTTAGTAAATTAAGAAATTATTTTTCTGCATCTTTCTCTCTCTTTCATCAGAGTTTATAATCTATGGTTCTGTGTTAATGATCCAAAAAAGAAGAAAGTCCTGCTGAAGGAGAATCCTGTTGGTAGGACTGCATTCGGCTTTTGCTCATTTAGCTTACCAGAACTTGGATTTTCACTGCTTGGCAGGCTCCATCTAATCCAGATCTACACATGGTAGTAATTAAAAGGATTCTCCGGTTCAGAACTGTAGGTACCAAAAGACCCCCTTAAATGGGAAAAAGACAATCTGTTGTGAGGGTTCCCCATAGCTCAGACATGCATCCTAAGCATTTAAGCCTTTTAAATTCCCCAACTTTAACTTCCTCTGTGGAAATTCTCCTATTCGCTCTAAATTTAGAAAAAAAAAATCTCTTTTAGTTTTTTCTTTTCTGCCACAAGTAATAATGTAGATTTTCCCACTCCACCCAGTCAGCATTGCTACAGTCCTTCTCCTATATCTCATTCCACTCTGCTAATACCTCCCTTACAGCATCAGTTTGTTCCTCCTCCTGTTATAGTTAGTTCTACTCATATTGCAACTAGATATTAAGCTGAAGAGGAGAGTAAATACCTTGTTCTTTTCTATATCCTTTACAATTTTCAGCACAGTATTTGAACCAGTGGGTTTACAATAAACATTTGCTGAATAAATTTAAAAATGCATTAACCAGTTAATAATCAATATTACATTAATTAAAGACTGAATTGCCAATGGGACCAGCAAGGATACTTTGAATATACTTGACAGTTCATTTGGTTTTAAAAATATCCCCAAAAGAAAAATCTTCTAGTTCTATCTGAACATTTTTTTCCAACCATGCAGCAATGTCTTTTATTATGTATAGCTTTTTCAAATTATTCCTCAACCTATCCATACACAGGCAAAAATAAGTGTATTGTTTAATATATCATTGCCTAGAGAAGGGAAAATTATCCCTAAAATGTGCTTAACCAAGAGGTCAATTCAGCCACTGACCGCCAAAACATGAAGATGAACATGACTGCCCCCACCGGCGCCTTCATTCGCCACCACGTGACAACCTTCTTCAGGCCCAGATCAGCAGCACATTTCTTGCCAACAATCATTAAATGTTCAAGAGGACTTTCATCAACAGCTTCTGCTGCAGAAGTACAGGATATATGCTTCACCAGCAAATGTGTTGGTGCTTGAGGGGAAATGTCATGGAAAGCAAGACACTGGTCATCCTCAAAAACAATTTTGGCTGAGATTTCTTTCCACAGGATCTTCCTGAAGATCACGTCACCACCAGGCAAGGCATCCTGAGCCTTGGCCATCTCATCTGCCATACAGTCTACCCCTGCACGGTCACCAGCTGAACATTTTATAAAGCAATTTTGACTAAGTTATTTATGACTTGGTAAATTGCTTATTCCACAAATACACTAAGGATAGCTTTCTTTCTTTCTTTCTTTCTTTCTTTCTTTCTTTCTTTCTTTCTTTCTTTCTTTCTTAAATGGACCACTGAGACTAGATAAACTAGATAATTAAAATTCCAACTTTACTTTTCTCAGATTGATTGAATTCTTTCTTTAATCTTTCCCTTTACTTGGTTGAGATGTAACCTTTAAAGTTCTTAACTACAAGAGCAGCAGGGCTAAAAAATTGTCAAGTTCTCTTGATCCAGGATCATGAATAAGGTTTGTTTGCAAACTGTTGCTGTGGATTTAAGTGACTAGTATGGATTTAAGAGGACAAGATGAAAAGTCAAAACACCTAGTTCTAATCCTCATGCCACTACTGGGAACTGATTGTGTTACTTTATTTGAGATACTTTACCTTTCTGACTTCAGTTTTCTTACAAAAATGGAGGGTATTGCTCTGGCCCATGTAGCTGAGTTGGTTGGGCATCATTCTGTAAAGCAAAAGTTTGCTGGTTCGATTCCCAGCCAAGGCACATGTGTTGTGGGATTGGTCCCCCTTTGGGGTGGGTATGAGAGGCAACCAATTGATGTTTCTCTTTCACATCAATGTTTCTCTCCCCCACTTTCTTCCTTCCTTTCCCTCCCTCTTAAAAATAGGAGAGAATCTTCAAAGCAGGAAGAGAAAAAAAGAGTTACCTGCAAAAAGGTTCCCATAAGACTCTCAGCTGATCTATCAAAAGAAACCTTACAGGCAAGAGCAGGCTGGAAAGAAGTATTTGAAGTCATGGAAAGCTAGGATCTTCATCCAAGATTACTCCATCCAGGAAAGCTATTGTTTAGAATGGAAGGGCAGATAAAGTGCTTCCCAGATAAGGTCAAGTTAAAGGAGTTCATCATTACCAAGCTCTTATCATATGAAATGTTAAAGGGACTTATTTAAGAAAAAGAAGATCACAACTGTGAACAGTGAAAAATGACAAGAAACTCACAACTATCAACAATTGAACCTAACAAAGACAAAAACCACGACAAACTAAGCAAACAACTAGAACAGGAACAGAATCACAGAAATGAAGATCACATGGAGGGTTATCAGAAGGGGAGTGAGGGGGAAAATGGGGGAAAGGTACAGAGAATAAGAAGCATAAATAGTAGGTACAAAATAGACTGGGGGAGGTTAAGAATAGTACAAGAAATGGAGAATCCAAAGAATTTATATGTACGATCCATAGACATGAACTAAGGGAAAGGATGCTAGAGGGAAGGGGGTACCTGGTAGAGGGGCACAAAGGGGAGAACAAAGGAACAACTGTAATGACATAATCAATAAAATATATTTAAATAAATAGATGAAATCTTTGGAGAAAAAACTGGAGGGTTTTATACTAGATAATCTCTGAAGTTCCACTAATTCTTAAAATCCTATAAATGTATTATAATTAGCTTTAATACTTTTGTTTGCCATTTTATTGTTCATAGTTTTGATCTTCTTTTTCTTAAATAAGTCCCTTTAACATTTCATGTAATAATGGTTTGGTGATAATGAACTCCTTTAGTTTTTTCTGGTCTAAAATGAAATTTCTAGATTTGTCAAATTCTAAATGATAGCTTTGCTGAGTAGAGAAATCTTAGCTGTAGATTCCTGATTATCGTGACTTGGGATATTTATTGCCAATCCCTTCTAATCTGCAAGGTTTCTTTGGAGAAATCAGCTGACCATTTTATGGGAACTCTCTTGCAGGTAGCTAACTTCTTTTCTCTTACTGCTTTTAAGACTCTCTCTTTATCTTTCATTTTTGTCATTTTAATTATAATGTGTCTTGGATTTGGCCTCTTTGTATTCATCTTCTTGGGATTCTCTGTGCTTCCTGGACTTGCATGTCTTTTTTTCACCAAATTAGGAAAGTTTTCTTTCATTATTTTTTCAAATAGATTTCCCATTTCTTGCTGTTTTCTTCTCCTTCCGGCACCCCTATAATGCAAACGTTGGAAGACTTGAAGTTGTACCAGGGGCTGCTTATACTATCCTCGTTTTTTTTTTTTTTTTTCCCTTTTCTTCTTGTGGTTCTGATTGGTTTTTGCTCCCTCGCATTCCACATCATCGATTTGATTGTCAGCTTCACCCAGTCTCCTGTTGTTTCCCTGTAAATTTTTCTTTATTTCAGTTAGTGTATCCTTCATTTCTTTTATTATTAATCTTTTTTTAAAAAAAGTTTTAATTTAATTATCTTTAGAGAGAGGGGAAGGGAGGGAGAAAGAGAAGGAGAGAAACATGGATGTGTGATGGTTGCCTCTTGCACGCCCCCAACTGGGGACTAGGCCCACAACCTAGCCATGCACCCTGACTGGGAATCGAACTGGTGACCTTTTGGTTTGCGTGCCAACACTCAATCCACTGAGCCACACCAGCAAGGGCTATTTTTAATCTTTATTATATTTTTTCCCATTACCATTTAGTTCCCTTTACCCTCCTCCCCAGCAATCACAATATCCTTCATTTCTGACTGGATCAGTTTTATGTTCAACCAGTGTTTTGAACTCTGCATCTGATTGATTGCTTATTTCCATTTTGTTTAGCTCTTTTTCTGGAGTTTTGATCTGCTCTTTCATTTGGACCATGTTTCTTTATCTCCTCATTTTGGTACCCTCCCTGGGTTTGTTTCTGTGTATTAGGTAGAGCTGCTATGAGTCCCTGTCTTGGTAGTGTGGCCTAATGTAGTAGGGGTCCTACAGGGTCCACTGCCACAGCCTGCCCTAGAACCCAAGCTGGGCACTTGAGGTGCACCATTTGTGTGGGCTGAGTACACCCTCCTCTTGTAGCTGAGCTTTGGTTGCTGTTGGCAGATCAATGAGAGGGATTTACCCAGGCCAGTCAGCCACAATGTTTAGCTGTAACCACTTACTACCAACCACTGCCCTCCGTGGAGGATCAGCTGTGCAGGGGCAGGGGGATGGTGCTCTGACATGATCTATACCTGTCCACTGGTTGCACTGGCCCTAGGGTTTCCTAGGTGGTGCAGACTAAGGTCAGCCCCCACCTGTGTTTTCCCTGGGGCCACCCTACCTGAGATACAAAGCAATCTGAGATGGCTGCTGCTTGTGCTGGGCTTGGAGATTCTTGGGTAAAGCCTAGCTGTAAACCTAGGTTGGCTTCTGCTGGTCCTGGGCCTGGGGCTCACTGAGGCCTGCTGTTGTTTGTTTGATAGGATTTAGGAAGTTGTGAAGCATGAGCCAAGACCAGCCATTCATATGAAAAAGCAGCTTGGGTGGGCCCATAAGTTGGGTGGAGCAGAGTCTCTGAGATCTCCAAGGTGGGTCAAACAGTGTTACCCAGGTTAATGGAGTCTCAGATGTGACACTAGGTTGCTGGCCCTGTGATAGGAGGGTTTAGAAAAGGGGCAATGGCCTCGCCTTGCCTTGATACCAGACACTTGAGTTTCTCCCTGTGTGCCACTGGTGTTTTTCAAGCTGCTACCGTAGTTCTGGAGCTCAGGGAGTGAGTCTGAGTAGATGAGACTGTATGTGGATTCTTTAAGGGGAACTGCTTGGGGCTCCAGAAGTTTCTTCCACCAACTCAATCTCCACTGTTTTTTTCTAGTTGTTGGAACTTCTCTTCCTGGCACGGGAACCCTTGGCTGAAGTGCCTGGTACGGGGCTGGGATTCCTCACTGCCAAGATATCCTTCCCAAATTTTTATTCACCACGCATGGACAAGGGACCAACCCATTCCATGCCTGCATCCCTCCTGCAGTCCAGATGGGTGTGGTTTCCTTAATTCTGTCGTTGTCAGATTTCCATTCAACTCAATTTCTGACAGTTCTGTGATGATTATGCTATATTTTAGTTGTAATCTTGATTTGGCTGTGCTAAGAGGTGAGCCATGTCTGCCCATGTGGCCATCTTGACCGGAAGTCCAATACTTATATTTTAATCAAGTAGCCTTTTACTGGAAAATGTAATTGTTATAGAAACACTCCCTCCAGAGGTCTTTTGTTATTCTAAGTTCTTTATGCCCACAGCTGTATTAAGAACTGTGGCTCTCAATGCCAGAGTTTGGTAAAAAGGAAAGGAACTATTTATTCAAAAGCTATACAGGTTCAGATTAATGCCAGAATGTCACCATTAAATCCCGAAGTCCCTTTAAAACATCCACAAACACAGTCCTGCCTCCCATTGTCATACCAGGCCAGTCAGGGGTACCATATCTCAGGAAAAGAAAGTAGAAGTCTGTAGCTCAGCTAGGTTTCTGTTCTTGATCCAAAACTGCATTCTCATGGTGGACTGGGAATCCTTCTGCATCCTTTCAAACCTCCTGGCCAAGAGAGAGCTCTGCATGGTTGCTACATCTTGCTTTCCTGCTTTCTAAGCCATGTAGTCAAGAGGGCCCCAACCTTCACTCCCAAACCATGTGGTAAAAAGCCCCAGGATGGCTGCTGTGCCTGGGTTTAAGTCCCAGCATGGACCTTCCTCTGTAACCCCATTTCTGACTTGTCCTACCCTGGATTACACCTGCCAGTAGTCTGGTTTCTTCTGCCTTTCTCAGCTGCCATTGTTAATCTGGGCAAGCGTGGCCTGGTGTCACAACACTGAAGCCACCTGTAAGCTTCTCTCACAGGAAGAAAAGGGACAATGGCCTCAGCCTGCCTTGATACCAGACACTTCCGTCTCTCCCTGTGTACCACTGGTGTTTTTCAACAGTGGTGCAGGAAGCCCCTCCTGCTACATCACATCACGGGTTACAGTCATGCCCATTTCCCTGGCTCTGAGCGCAGAAAGGCACAGCTGTTTAATGTTAGTAAAACACTGGCCAAGTTCTTCAGCTATGCAAAGCAGCCCCCAATGGCACAACTTTGCTTCCCTCATCGCCCAAGTGATAGCTATGGGGGTTTTCTCCATTTTCGGGGACCCCAGCATAATGTGTGCATGTGGTAGATTTAAAATGGCCACGAATATTTTACAGCTCCTCCCAATAAGAGCTGGATTCTATGTCCTCAGTCCTTGATCTCAGGTGGCCTTTCGACTTTGTTTCAGTAACAAATTGGCCCCAGTATCATTGTGTAAATTCCTCTAGAGTCCAGGCCTCAGGAGGCCTTGCAGCTTCGGTTCCTGTTCTCTTTCAACGCAGGCATCCTATCAAGAAGCTGTTCTGGAGACAGATGGCTCAGATGATAGTCAGCATCAGCAGCCAGACACTGAGTTCATCTTAAATCATTCAGCTCTTGTCCAGTCACCAGATGACTGGAGCCACATGGCTAAGAGAAGACCAAGAGAGCTGCCTGGCTGAGCCCAGCCCTAACTGCTGACCCTTAGGACTATAACCAAATAAAGTAATTGTTTAGCTGGGACGAAGGACAAGGTGCAGCGCAGGTGTGTGTGAGCTGGAACAATGACCACGTAGCTTTGGTGTGGGAGGAGGCGGCTGTGCAAAACAGGAGGAAAGCAAAACTTGGAAGATTTCAACCTGCAAGGAAATGAAGACTGGTCTTTTTGGCCACAGTGCATTTTTTACATTATTAGCAGGACTTGCAAGAGCTATCCTTGAGGATATTGGGAGGTGGGCTGTTCCAGTACAAGGGGTCATCAGTGAGAAGACGCCACGAGAAGTTCACCTTGCGCGCTTGAGGAAGAGAGACCACATATAGCACGCGCTTGTCTTACTCTGTGAAGAGAAAGCTTTGGCTCTGCTATGTCACGTGCGCTTACACCTGAACAAACGTACATGGCTCTAGAAATGAGATTCATGGTTTCATAAACATCACATGGAGTAGAAGCAACTTCTCCCAGTGAAAGAAGGTGCTATTAAAAGAAAAGGGACATGAGAGGGAAAAAAAAAACATTTTTAAGTAGCTAAAAATATGAGTTAACAGAAGGATCCCTGCAAAGTATGGTATGCAAATACGTTCTACGCTGGGTTCCGGGGACTGGAGTTGGAAGCAGTCATCAAGGGGATACGACTGCCGATTAACTCAAGCTGGACCCAGGCAACCAGAGGCTCCTTACCCGTCTCCTATCCTTGGAAGGCACATTCTGCCCACCTTTCCCATAGCCGGAGCCATTTCAAGGATGCAGCCTTGAGAAAGCAAGATGTTGTTGAGCCTCTCTGAACTGTGTACATGACTGGACCTCATTAAGACCTCCATATAAACTTACAAGATTCTGGCAGGTGGGTGTGGAGTTACGCTCAGCTTGCTACTGGCTAAGACAAGCCTCTTATATAAGTTCCCTTGCTTATTAAAACTTCTACCCAACAAAAAAATAAAAGTTGTTTAGTCACCAAGTTTTGAGATGATTTGTTACATAGTAATAAGTAACTGGCATAATATACCTGGAAAAAAAAATTGGTACAAGCAAAAATATGTCTTCCTTCCCCAAAACCTCAGTTCCCATCACCTGATACAACAGCCCCCATATGGGAGTGTATTCTACTCACTGCTCTGCATCTTACTTGATTCCCTTAATATAATACAAAACTTACTTACACCAGCCACATGGGTGGCCTTGGAACATTCCATTGTATGGATATAGCATAATTTACTCAATCAGGCCCCTTCAGGTGGACATAAGGCGGCATCTTCATTTTTGTTATTTACAAACATTGCTGCAATGATCATCTTCGCACATGCACATTTATGCACACATGTGAGTGTATCTATAGGAGGTGGGGGGGTGATGATCAAGAGTGGCACTTCCCACCCCACTCGGGTCTGTGGATAGTCCGCTCCAACCAACAAACTTCTACCCAACAGCCAGAATGAGCTGGGCAGTCCTATGGGCCAGCCCATGCCAATGAGCATGATCCCTACTGAAGGCAACTTAGTTTTTGTGTAGCTTTGTTCTCCCTGCCAAAGTCACCCTCTGTCATTCTCGGTGCTGTGTGTTCTTCCTGGTACACCCTAACAGGCCTCTGATCTTTTGCCAAAAGCTACAATTGCCATATTCTTTGCCCAGACATCTACCTAAACTTTCTGATTACGATAACCAATATTACTGCTGCCTCTCACTGAGCAGAGGACAAACAAATGAACAGTGGATGATAATAATAATAATAATAATAATAGTGATTTTTCTCTGTATTATATCCCTAAGCGTATACTGGCTTTACCTCTCCTTCCCCTCTCCACTCCAGCCCATCCTATTTTGTACTCTCTAGAGCTGCTGTCCTGGCTGTAGTTTTCCAGCTTGGGTATAGTTTTAGAGCAGACTTAACCCTCTCCACCGATGCCTGATAGAACACATGCCTCCTCGGCTCTGCTTCAAAGCGCACACCACCAGCACTACCTGACCAAAGCCTCTCTCAGATGCTCTTTTTAGAAAGTGGTATCTGTCTCACTTCCCAAAACAACCAGCCTGAACCCTCAGTTTTGAGAAACCCAGTTTTTGAGAAGAGCAAACACTCTGCCTCAGGCTGTTGAGGGCAAACGACACTCAGCATATAGGACCAAGACTTTCCCACGACCCCTTCTCCCAGATGAAGGGCATCTTCAGTCAGGTACCCCTAGGTTCTACACCTCAGCACAACCCTCTTATGCTTTCACCAACAATGATTTGAATCCAGCCACAAAACATAAGAGACTGGAAGGTGATGTTGTTTCCTACCCTCCCTTACAGCTAGATGTAGCCATTGTGTCCAAGTGCTGGTCCATGACGTGTGGGGGGAAATCAGCTGGTAGGTCACCTGTGAAGTTTGTTTTCCTGACTAGAAGGGTAGATGCAGCATGTTCTGCCCTTTTAACCCCTACCCACCCCCATATTTATTTTTTAAAACATTTTATTTATTTTATCTTTAGAGGGGAAGGGAAGGAGAGAGGGAGAGAGGGAGAGAAACATCAATGTATGGTTGCTCTCGTGCATCCCTTGCCAGGAACTGGTCTGCAACCCAGGCATGTGCCCTGACTGGGAATCGAACCTCGATCCTTTGGTTCACAGGCCCGCACTCAATCCACTGAGCTACACCAGCCAGGGCCCCCTCCCTGTATTTAATATGAAAGTAATACCTGGAACTCTGACAGCCGTCTTGCAACCATGGGTAATGCACTAGTTTTCTATTGCCACATTCTACAAATTTTGTGGCTTAAAAAGTGATTATATTACAGTTCTAGAGGTCAGAGCTTTTCCATTTGAAATGCTGCCTGCATTCCTTGGCTCACGGCCCCTTCCTCCATCTTCACTTCTCTCTGTTTCTCTGACCTGTTGTCAGCACATTTCCATCTCTGACTGGGACTCTCCTGTCTCCCTGCTGTAAGGAACCTTTTGTGATTGCATTACGTAAATTAGGGTAATCTCTCCACCCCAAGATCCTCAACTAAATCCCATCTACAAAATCCCTTTGTCTATGTAAAGTATATTCATAGGTTCTGAGTATTTGGATGTGAACCTCTCTGGTGGGGGAGAAGCCTTTATTTTCTCTACCAAAAGTAATACACAACATGACTAAGAGTTGATAATGGTGGAACAGAAAGACGGCAAGAGCCCAGGTTCTGGATGACATTACAGATGCACAGTACCAGCGCTGGGAGGCTTGCCTACCTGTAAACAATTAAATGTCTTCAATGTTTAGCCCTGGCTCGTATAGTTCAGTGGGTTGAGCATGGGCTGCGAATCAAAGGGTTGCCAGTTCGATTCCTGGTCAGGGCCCATGCCTCAGTTGCAGGCCAGGTCCCCAGTGGGGGCCATGCGAGAGGCAACCACATATTGATGTTTCTCTCCCTCTCTTTCTCCCTCCCTTCCCTCTCTCCTGAACACACTCTAATCGGTGCATTGCTTTCATTGTGCAAGAGTTAACATGATGGATGGAGACTGTGTTTGGAACAGTACTTGCATGCTTTGGTCATATTGAATTCCCCGAAAGCACCATATTGTTGTGCCTTTGAGCCATTATTTTTCCTTCCTACAGTCTTTTCTTTTCTAGTCGCTCACACACACCAACCCTTACGCTACCCCCATTCACCTGGTGCACTCGTATTCATCATTTTGATTTCTACTTAGCTGTGTCTTCCTGCATGTCCAGAAGTCTTCCCTGACCTACCTCTGCTCACCCAAATTCTGGTCAGGGTTACTGCCTTGGCGTTTCTGTGACAGCCTGACCCTCCCAATCACATTGTCCTTTTCCTATCCTGTCTATGAGGTCCTCGAAGGCGGAGACCGAGTTTGCCTTACTTTTGGCTGGACCCACGTGCTAACAGACATCATCAGGAATCAATTTCCCTCCATCCCTTAGGTCTGCTTTTCTTCCTCTTGGCTTTATTTCTGGGTAGATTCTTCCCACATATAACAAGAAGGCCACCAGTAGCTTCAAGCTTACCTTTTACCAACTTGGCAACCTAGATGGAAAGAGAGCGTCTCTCACATTAAGTCCAGGAAAAGACCTGGCCTGTCTCTCATTGGCCTGAATTGGGCCAAGCCTGGGCCACATACCAATTTGTGGGACACAGCTATGGGGTCAGCCCCACCAGAACCGTGAGAACTGAGAATGAAGGAGGGGAAGTTTCACAAAGGAAACCTGAGGCTTTGCCACTAGAAAATGAGCAATTAGATGCTGGGCAGGCAAAAGCAACTGAAGACCAGTAGAAAAGGTGATACATGTTGTGTTCTTTTCTTGAGCACTTATTACGTGCCAGACACCAGGCTAAGCCAGTTTTATTCATTAAAAAACAAAACAAAACAAACAACAACAAAAAAAACCAGAGCAAAAAAGATATGGTTTTTGTCCCCAAGGTACCTAAAATTTGGAAGGAGTTTACAAATATTATCTCATTTAATCCTCTCTACAGCCATATTAGGTATGTATTTTATTTAACCAAATAGATTAAAATGGTGGGTAGCATAGAACATCTAAACAACATGCTCAAAGGCCTGTTTGTAGTGAGAGGCGGAGCTGGAATTCAAGGTTTATCTGAGAAGCCTGGTTTTAATCTAACTCACACCTTGTAAGTGTGGATGACGGATAAAGTGAAAGGGGACAGCATTGCCTCTGGTGTCCTACAAGGCCAGGGCTATTTCAGAGAATGCTGAGGATGCAGGCAAGATACTCCAATCAAGTTAAAATGAGTATCAAGGGCAGGTAGAAAAATACGTATGTGAAAGAAAGAAGACAGACTTTTTCTACTTCATCATTCTGCTCAGTCATCAGGTGCCTTTGTGCAGGGCAGAATGGGGTAAGAAAACTTGGCAAATGCACCCATTCTTTGGCAAATAAACAACTCTTCAGGGTTTTTCTCAGTCTTTGGTACTCAATAATTAACAATCTGTCTCTGTCTGTTCATGTTGCTATAACAAAATACCACAGTCTGGGCAGCTTAAAAAACAGAAATCTATTTCCTCAGAGGCCAAAAGTTCCAGATCAAGACCTAGTAGGGTCGGTTCCTGGCAAGAAGTTTCTTCCTAGCTTATAGATGGTCACCTTCCTCTGTGCACAGGGTAAGGTTCGTGAATCTCCGTTAATCACTGTTACTCTCTTCTTATACAATCACCATCCTATTAGATTAGTGCCCCATCCTACAAACTCATTTAACTTTATCTCCTGAAGACCATGTCTCCAAACACAGTCATGTTGGGAGGTAGGACTTCAACACATAAATCTTGGAGAGACACAATTCCATCCACAGCACAATGCTATTAAAGGGGGAAACAATATGTTATCTGAGAAAACATGTTCATCTGCCTTCCCAATTCTTAGTGAAGTCTTAATTATGAAAATAATGAACTATGGATAAACTCTTAAGTTAGTAGGGCAAAAGAACTTTCAAATTACCCTAGCCAGTGTGGCTCAGTTGGTTGGAGCATTGTCCCATATACCAAAAGGTTGTGGGTTCAGTGTCCTGTCAGGGCACATACCCAGGTTGTAGGTTCGATCCCTGGTTGGGGCGTGTTCGGGAGGAAAACAATCAATGCTTCTCTCTCATATCAATATTTCTCTCTTCCTCTCTTTCCCTTTCTTGCTCTTTAATGTGTGTGTGTGTGTGTGTGTGTGTGTGTGTGTGTGTGTGTGTGTGTAAAGAACTTGCAAAGTACCTAACAATTCCGGAACGCCTACTATATGCCGGGAACTGTTATAAGGACTTCACATGTATGAATTAATTTCATACTCGCACCACCTTACCAGGTGGGTACTATTTTGATTCCCATTTTGCAGATGCAAAAACCCAGAACCTGTCTAATATCACACAGCTAGTAAGGGGCAGGCTAGGACTCAAACACAAATGGCCTGGCTCCGGAGCCTGTACCCTCCACTACAACTCCTTATTGCTTATACTTAAGTAATTATTTTTAATTTTCTGTGGTAAATAAACACAGTGTTACCATAACCTGAATTCATGTGACCAAGGCTTCTGGTCAAAATATCAGAGTTTGGAATAAGGAAAAGTTTATTGATCAAGAAGGATCCAATCAAGAAGATGTGAGACCTAATGGTGCCCCAAATCCACCCTACTCGCTAGACTAGGTTAAGGTCTTTTTGTTTTTTTTTTTGTTTTTGTTTGTTTTAAATACATACCCAAGGATATGTTTATTGATTGTAGAGAAAGAGGAAGAGGGAGAGAGACAGAAAGACATTGATGATATGAGAGAGCAATCAATGATGTGACTGGTTGCCTCCCTCTGCAACCTGAGTGGGGATCCACAGGTTAAGGATTTTTAAGGGACTGGAAAAAGAGGTACGCGGAAGTGCTGACGAGCAAATTCTGGTTGAAGGACCTTGGAACTTGTCCACGTTTGGTAAAAGGGTGTCAACCCTGGAGTGTCCTGGACAACAGAACCTTGGGTTTCCCAAAGAGTTCATTCAGGTTTTGTCCTGGAGGCATGGTCCTTTGGTTCCATTGTGGGGCTGGGACAGGGATGACTTTGGTTGCTGGGCAACCAAAGGCCAAACTTCTCACTTCTGCCTATGTTTCAGCTGCAGGACTGTGGACCTGGTCTGCTGTCCCTGAAAAACAATTCAGCACTTCATCAAAAGGATAGGACCATTCTGAGCTGGCTCTGTGGTTACAATGGTTATACAAAACAATTAGAAGGTAATATGTATGAATTATTTTTATATAGCTTATTCACATAAATGCTTAGAATAATAATTTTAAATTACAAAGCAAAAATAGAAGTAATCGAAAGTTGAAGTTAATTCAAGTCAGAAACACACAAATTAAGCATCCCTCCCAGAAATGCGGGGAGTTCCAGCTGTCCACTTATGTTGGATATAATAAGAACACTGACACGTCACCCAGCCTTGTCTTTCTTACTAGATACTGAGTTAGAGTCTTCAATACACCCTAATGATAATTTATATTGTAAATGCCAAGTATATTTAGGGACCGAAGACCACTAACTAGGATGCCCAACTGTCTCCATTTGCCTGGGACCGCCCGTCTCTTTCAGTCCAAATCTCAGAAAATTTGTTCCTTCTCTGGAACTAGAAACAACTGTACTCATCCAAGCATATTTTTAAAAATCTGTTTTGCCATGTCTTTGGTTTGGTGCCCCAAAGCCAAAAATTTAACTTATTTTGCATCTTATGACCTCTTTCTTGAGGCAGTGAATGATGGATGAGTCCTGGTCTGAATGGAAGAAAGGGATGGGATTAAAGGGGGTGGAAAAGAGGGCATGGCCGGGAAGCTCAGCTGAGTATCGCCCCAATACACCAAGGTTGTAGGTTTGATCCTCGGGCAAGGTGCATACGAGAATCAGCCAATGAATGCAAAATAAGTGCGACAACAAATCTCTCTCTCTCTAAATCAATAAATTTAAAAAAAAGAAAGAAAGAAAGAAAAGAAAGATTGCATGGAAGAGCCAAAAAAATTTTCACAGGAAGCACAATTCTCCTCTGCTTTCAAATCTCCAAATCTACGCAGCGGAGCTTTTATTCCAACTCTGGGAATCAGCTGGGCTTCGGGCAGGCCCCACATACCCTCCTCGTCTTCTCCCGGTTCTGTTCCTCTCTCCTGCCCAAGGCTAAGAAAGTTTACATAATTTGGGCAGGCGAGACTCTACTTTTGTTCCAAAATCAACTGTTTATGACAATTTTTTTTTCAAATACTTAGGCTTTTGATAGGCAAAGAGCCCAGAGTTTCTTACAAAAAGCCTTCCTTCCCCCAAATACCCTTTTTGCCATGAACTTCATAATACCTGTTTCAATTTTTTTTCTTTCTTTTTTTTTTTAATCGATTCTAGAGAAAGGAGAAGGGAGGGAGAAAGAAAGGGAAAAAATCAGCGACGTGAGAGAGAAACTTCAATTGGTTGCCTCCTGCACGTGTCCCAGCCGGGACCAAACTCACAGTCCTGGCATGTGCCCTGACCAGGAACCACACCATCGGTTTTTCAGTTTGCAGGATGGTGCCCAACCAACTGAGCTACTCCAGGAAAACTCACAAGCTAAGCAGAGACTTTTTTCTCTATAAATTTCTGCCATAACAAATAATAATACAGTAGCTAATATCATTGTGTTTTGTAATAATGGTACTTTGTGGGGTTTTGGTGAGAAGTAAATGAGTTAATATGCATTCATTGCCTAACAGATTAGTACAAGTGTGTGCTGGCTAAGCACCATGGTAAGCATTTTACATGTATTTCTACAGCTTCATGGGGTAGGTACTGTTATTATTCTGTTGTTACAGATGAGGACACAAAGTAAGGTTAGGCAGGCCACAAGCTGGTCAGCGACAGGGCTGGATTTCAAGCCCAGGCAGTCAGCTTTCAGATCCTGTTCACTACGCAACGCTGCTTCCACTTCTCTGGGAGGAAATGAAGAGGTTGCAGGAAATTCTACAGAAAGAATTAAAGGTCAGCACTTCAAAAAATTACTGCAACACCCAACTATGAAATGCATGCGAAAAGTAAGATAACCTGATGGATGGACCCAAGGATGGATAGCTGGATCAATTACGTGATGAAGGAAGTAGAATGGTGACTATACAAATGGGTTTTTTGGGTTGTTGTTTTGTTTTTTTTTTAATTCTTTCAACTTTTCCACATGAAATTTTCCTTAATTAAGTGTTGAACAGGCTCCCCCAAATATTACCGCAACATGTTTGTACCCTAAAAAGAGCCATTCAGGTGATTCTGTGATTCTATTTTTCAAAATCCTGCCCCATTCAGCGTGCCATCACATACGCCAGCACACATGTAGCTGCTCAGGTGGACAGGACAGGCAACGCGCTATGGGACTCTCAAAAACCAGGGATCACAGAGCGCTGGCCTCCAAACCTCGTGAAAGAAGTTTACAAGTGTTCCTGAAGAATGCCACTGTGAGTCCCGTTCCTGCAGAGCGTGGCTGGTAGAGAAACAGGGAGAAGCAAGGCCAGCTTACTGTGTTTGGGGCACAGGAGAAGGCCCCTGCGCTGACAGTCAGCGAATCAACAATTTGAAGGAGGGATGTTGGAAGCTGAATGCAAATTATTTGCGAACATTTAGACTGTATACTTTTGAGAGACTCAGGTTAATAGAATAAGAAAAGCTAACAATTGTGGAATGTTTGTTATACACACAAGAATACTCTAAACACTGTATATTAAAAAATAAACACTTCATATGTATAATCATTTAATCCTCTCACCAGCTCTACAAGGGTAGGTTCCCATTTTATTATTGTACCCATTTCACAGATAAGGTAACTGAAACAGTGAAACTTGCACAAGGTAATGTAGCTGGTAAGGGACGGAGCTAGAATGTGGAATTAAGCAATCTCATTTCCACTCTTGTGTTCTTAGCACTCCCTTACTCGCCTCTTGTTAGGGTTGTAAGTAGTTAATTTGTAGCCTTTTTCTTTTCTTTTTTTAAAAAATAATCTTTATTGTAGTTTTGCCATTACCATTTAGTCCTCTTATACCTCCCACCTTCCCCCCATAACCCTCTTCCTTTCCCTCTAAATTTAGAGCCAATTGAGAAGCAGACACAGGAGTCAGAGATAGAAAATATTAGCTGTATTTCAAATGAAAGCTAAAATGAATGATGTGCAAGCAAGTGGACTCGCTAATCGTTGCTGAGCTAGTCAGACTTACCTACCCAGTCACAGGCAGCAAAAAACAGTGGCAGACCTCAACCGCAAGTACAGGGCATATGCTACCAAGGCCACGCTTGGCAGAGGCTGAAAACCAAAGTGACCCCTCTCTGCGAGTAGGCACGTCCCAAGCAGGCAGGAGGGGCTGACCTGCAAATGCCTTCCCTGTGCCCTCTTCCAGTTCACCAACCAGATGAATCATTCTCCCTCCCTCAGGGGCGGAGGGAGTAGGAGAGAAAGGCTCACATGTCCTCTAATGAAAATTCCTCCCCACTGGAAACAGGTTGGATAGGAAATAAGTACATTCTCACCTAGCACCTCTTAGTTATTACATTCAGCTGTATAAGAATAAAAAATTACTTGATATTATACACACACAGAGAGAGATAAACACACAGAAATAATATGAAGGCTTCCCAGAAAGCTTATGTAACATTTGAAACTGACAGACCCCTGGGAGAGACTGGACGATAGAAAGCTAAGGGGAAGTACGTCCCCCAAAGCGCCATCTGATAGAGATCATCCACTTAAAGCACTAAGCACACTTCCGACTGTGTGATAAGTGGTCAGTTTATCTTCTTACCTCCCATCCTTATTATTACCGTTCTGATTGTTGTTCTGTCCGCAGCAACAGTTCACTTTTGGTGTAAAAACTCAGAGTAAAATCGTTTAAATGGACTCCTGGCCAAGTCTTGTCCAGCAGACAGAAGCATTTTACATTTTATAACACTGACTTTTTTCAAAGCACTTTAACATATTATCTTATTTGATTCCAAGGACAACCTTGGTAAGGCAGATATTACATTGGAAATTGCATTTTGCGCAGCAGTTAGATTCTAAAGTAACATATGAGGTAAAAAAATCAAACATAATGAAAATTAGTCACAAAGCCCTTAAATCTGCCCTTACAATGTACAAGCATACCATCTCTCTTTTTTAAATTGTATTTTCCCGTTACCCTCATGCCCTCCTGCAACCTGCCCTGCCCCTGCCCTGCGATCCCCACACTGTTCTCCACGTCCGTGACTGCTTTTTGCTCAGTCCCTCCACCCCCCACTTTCCCCACTACTTAGCTGTCAGCTGCTCTCTATCCGAGTCTGTCTCTATTTTGCTTGTTAGGTCAGCGAGTTCATTAGACTCCACATATGAGTGAAATAATACTCATGTGTCTTCCTCTGACTGGCTTATTTTACTTAGCATAATGTTCTCCAGGTCCATCCATACTGGTACAAAGGGTAAAATTTTCTTTTCTATGGCTTAGTACTCCATTGTGTAAATGTCCCACAGTTGTTTTGTCCACTCATTTACTGATGGGCACTTGGGCTGCTTCCATATCTTGGTGAATGTAAATAATAGTGCAATGAACGTAGGGGTGCTTACATTCTTTCCAACTAGTGTTTGTGGTTCCCAGAAGCGGGATCGCTGGGTCAAAAGGCAGATCCATTTTTTAATTTTTTGATGTAGCTCCATCTCTTTCTTAATCTTTTTTTAAAAACATGTTTTGTTTTGTTTTGTTTTGTTTTTTGAGTTAGTGGGGGGAGAGAGAGAGACAGAGAGACATCACTTTTTTAAAAAAACATTTTATTTATTTATCTTTAGAAGGGAAGGGAAGGAGAGAGGGAGAGGGAGAGAGAAACATCAATGTGCGGTTGCCTCTTGTGCATCCCCTGCTGGGAACTGGCTTGCAACCCAGGCATGTACCCTGACTGGGAATCAAACCGCGATCCTTTGGTTCACAGGCCTGCGCTCAATCCACTGAGCTACACCAGCCAGGACAAGAGACATCACTTTTTGTTCCACCTATTTATGCACTCATTGGTTGTTTTTTGTATGTGTCCTCATGGGGATTGAACCTGCAACCTCAGCATCAGGACAATGCTCTAACCAACTGAGCTAGTTGGCCAGGGCCTCTTACTTAATCTAAAAGCCTGCTTTTCCTCCATTGTTAGGACAGGTTGAGCTCTAGATGTAATTGCTGACTTGCACTTAGGCACCATGTTCTACAAAAAGTAAGGGTGATATGTTTAAACACGGAGATCCCATTTTCTGGAGCCAGATGCTTACCCTATAAACGGCAAAAGGGAACTGAGACTAACTGTGAGATGTCTGACTTCACGCCACCCTTGCTTCACTTCCCTGTGTCTCATGCTCAGTGACTGGAATTCAGAACAACTTAGCATTTAAATGGTCATTCATTCTCTCTCTCTCTCTCTCTCTCTCTCTCTCTCTCTCTCTCTCTCTCTCTCTCTCTCTCTTTCATACACACACACACACACACACACACACACACACTTCTGGAGTGATGTTTGAGTAAACTAAACAGACATATAATGTCTTCCCTAGGTTATCATAATCTGATGTTTGCAGTTTCAAGTGACTTAGCTACCGTCACCAGGCATCAGACCCCAGTCAGCTGACCTCTGTCCTATCCTCCTTGAACTCTACAACACCACATCCCATCAACTTGCTAATGTAACTAAGGCCATCATTACAAGTTCAGAATCATGCATTTGCCTAATCAGATCCAATCTAGGCAGAGAGCAACTTCTGGTGAAATCCTAGTGTGGATTTAGAAAAATGTTAAAATTAGTTCACCTAGACCAGAGCTCAGCTAAGACATAAGGCACATGTCCTTGCTCTTGTGAAAGTACTATCATATCTTTAATGACTATTGTCAAGACCTCTCATCCACAAGACTGAAAAATATCCTGAAAGTGAAGAAGTGATTTACCAAGTGGCACTACAGAGTAAATTGTTTCACATTTGTTAAGTTCTGAGAACACAAAAATGATACCTAGCTCAAACAGATGGAAGGAACAGTGGTCTCAGCAACTTCATTTTTAAGTATGAAATGTGACAGCTATTGATACATATCAAAGAAAAAAATAAAGGTAGCCTCATGAAAATATGACTGCTATAAAATCAGCAAAACTGTAAAGTAATAAAGGCCACCACTTTTGATCACTCCAAATACATTACCATAGGAAACCTTCATATTGTGATCCCCATTTTATAGCTGATAATACTGAGATTCAGAGAGACCAAATAACTTTGATCAATTTCATACTTAGGAAATGGCAGAACCAAGATTTGACCCTAGGACAATCAGATTCAAAACCCATGCTCTTTCCAGAGTATTATTCTACATCTCAAATTATAAACATTTCCTAGCAAGGAAATTAACTTTGAAAATACAGTATAGCTATCTCTTGCATGGTACGTTTTCAGCTTTTATAACTCAATCAAGTTTTTTCTCATACTTCATCTCATTTACATAAGAATATTTTAAAGCAACAGAGAAATAAATGTAACCCATTAAGTATGCATATTGAATATAATGTACCAGAACAATGGTTCCCTAAGTGGAGGATGGATTGATTCACTAACAGTGTCCTGAGCAGCTTCTTCAAGTTATTCCTGGGGCCCCATGGGTGGTGATGGCAGAGCGGCTTCAGTTCCCTACCTTGAACTGTAACAGAAACCAGCAATATCAGAGCAAAGGACTCATCAAAGTGCTGGAGGTCTGAATGACAGATATCTTGAAATAGCAGAGATCTTAAATCAAGACAAAGGTGAAATTAAGGTTTAAAAAAATCTCTAAATTTTTAAACAGTTACTCAAAAAGATCTGTTGGCTAAAATTTTGAAATGATAGTTATAATAGTATAATTTCTCTCTGTCCTCTCTTCCTCTCAGCTAAATTTTTAGTAGTGGTCTTTATACGGGCAAATATAGAGTCGATCAGATATTTCCAAGTTCAATGTCAAGACTAAGACTAGGAATTAGTCTTGTCTTTAATCCAATCTATTAACTCCTGCACTCAATTCCCTCCAGCAACGAGAGCAACTTTATCATACCGTCACAATTCCTGATGCATGTGCAAAGGTGATACTGTTGAAGCGCCATCAATAAAGCAGATGTTTTACAGTGTTTGTGATTAATTTGTGCTGATCTAGATACCACCTTGGTCTTGTAACCAACATTTACATTTGCAAAATGGTACAATTTGAGAGATGGTTTACTGGTATAATCTATAACAATGGCAAAGAAAGAAGCTCACTGGGCTATACAAAGGCTAAATCAAAGGCCTGGCCGGCTAGTTCGATTGGTTAGAGCATCATCCGGATGCGAAGGTTGTGGGTTTGATCCCAGGTCAGGGTACACACAAGAAGCAGCCACTGAATGCACAAAAAAGCAGAACAATAGAGTAATATTTCTCTCTCTCTCATTAATTTTAAAAAAACATGGGGGGAAGTCTAAATCAACAGGGACCACACAAACCAGATATAAATGTGAAAAAGGATACATTAAGTGTATAACATAAAGAGCTTATTATCTTGATCCCAGTTGGAGGCCGGTGACCAAATAATCTGAGATTTTCCTTCTTTTCTTCTTCTCTATATGAAATAGTAGAATCTACATGAATATTTCTTAGGGAAGACATCTAAGTACCTAGTTTCATATAGTGAATGAAAATTTAAATGATTTGTTTAACTTTTTAAAAATGCTTTCTTTTGGCTAAGAGAGAGAGAGAGAGAGAGAAGAACATGAGATTCTAACCACTGTCCACAGACTTACCACCAATATAGTCTGAACCCAACCCTAGGTGAGGTGGTAAGTAACAAGGGGTTGTCCTGGAACATGTTGACTTAATACAAAATACTGATCCTTTTTCAAAGCTTTAGCTTTTGCCCAGTTTTCCCCACCAACAGTAGGTTTTTTTTTTTTAATGTATGTATGTATGCATTTTTAGATAGAGGGGGAGGGAGTGAAAAAGAGAGGGAGAGCAACATCAGTGTGTGGTTGCCTCTCATGTGTCCTCCACTGGGGACCTGGCCTGCAACCCAGGCATGTGCCCTGACTGGGAATCAAACTGGCGACCCTTTGGTTGGCAGTCTGGCACTCAGTCCACTGAGCCGCACCAGCCAAGGCTAGAGTGTCTTTCTATAATAGAGCCCTTTTATGTTCTTAGTAAAATAGAGAGAGAAGTTGGGAGTCATCTGCTTAGATTTTAGTATTAAAGGTGATCATATTATCATGTGTTAAGTATCTTTATTTAGAAACACAATTTACTGTGGTTTCTACATTAAAACTACTGTTGGTGGGGACCCCGGCTGGTGTGGCTCAGTGGATGGAGTGCCACCCTGTAAACCAAAGGGTGGAGGTTTGATTCCCAGTAAGGGTACCTGCCTGGGTTGTAGGCCAGGTCCCCAGTAGGGGGCGCACAAGAGGCAACCGCACACTGATGTTTCTCTCCCTCTCCCCCTCCTTCCCTTCTATAAATAGATAAATAAATAAATAAATAAATAAATAAATAAATATCTTTTTTTTAAAGACACTCTTACAAACAAAGATTCCCTCAGTGCAATTGATTGTTTTGCGAGGTAGCAATTCCTCTTGTACTAGAAAGACTGACGCAGCAGCTGGCTGAAGAAGACGCTCTAGAGAGGTTTTCCCCTTTAGGTGGGAGGTGGAGCTGACTGTTGGTATTTCAGTTTGGGAGGACTTTTCAACTAATTTCACAATAGAGAGAAAACATTCCAGAAAATTCAATTATATTGTGAACCAATGATGTGTCTTTACTTTTTAGATCTCTAGTAAAAGCTTTTTTTTTTTTCAAAGACAAGTAAAAGTTTATTTAGAAAGTCACAAAAGTAGAAGAAGTGAGCCAGCTGGGCTGCGTGGGCCCCTGGAGCTTAGGAGAAGGAAAGGCAAAGGGAGGACCTGAAGGAAGACGGCACAGGCAAAGGGTGGGAGGGAGATTCAAATAAGTGCTTTTAACATGGAGTTTATAAAAGCATTTGTCATAAAGAGACTGAAGAAAAGGAATTGGAAGAAAAACAGTCCCCCAAACTCTTGCGCAAAACCTGATTTGCTCAATTCACAGTCTTCAGGGTTCCTAATACCCACACCCACGGTTCTACATTGTGGCTTATTAGGCAAACCATTCTCTTCGTGCCCTTTGTGCTCAGCAGTGTCAGGCAGAAAGGGACTGACTAAGGCATCAGGACTACGGGTCATTTGTGGGTGCGCTGGGGCTCCAAGAAGGGGCAACTGACCTGAGCTGGGCGGCTCGGGGAGGGTTTCCCGGAGGAGCTCGACAGCGAAGAGGCCACGGGGGATTCAGGCCTGCTCGGGCGCCTGAATCCCCTGCGACCCCAGGCACGCTCCCCTTGCGGAAAAGGGTAACGGGCAAAATGTGCTGTAGACCTTTTGGGGAAAACTGAGCCTCGCTTACCATCTGTGGAGAGGAAAATGGAAGGGATGGAGGGATGCGAAGAACCGAAGCTCCCCTCTTCAGTGAGACGTGCACTGCTGCAGCTCCTGTTGCCTGACCCCGAGGAGCCTTCCAAGTGCCGGCCGAGCCCGCTGAAGCGGGCCGGCGCTGGCCCGGCGCGCGCAGGCCACCGGGCGGACCAGCCCTGCCACCTTGGCCGGGCCTCCAGAGTCCTCACGACACTCCTTAAGACTCGAAAGGGCCGTGGCCTAACTGGAGTGTAGCAAACTTGCCCTTGTTCCCAGAGACCCCAGGTTCACACCGCGGGCGCTGGATTCGCGTCGAGAGCTTCCCTGGATGCGGCAAGTGGGATGCCGCCGCGCAGGGCGCGGAGGAGGGTCCCCACCGCGCCCCCAATGCCCTCTACTCCCACCGAGGGTGCCTTTTGCGGGTGGGCATCCGCCCTAATTAATTCAAATTCTCTCGACCCTAGGCGCGGGCAGCTAGAGCCCCACAGGCCGAGCCTTTGGGACTTGTGCAACTGAGGACTCGGCGTGGGAGGGGGCTGGGGAGGCGTCCATGGGGACCGACTCGCGACACCCTTGCGCTGTGGCGGGGCCTCTGACCCACAAGGTGATGGCGCTTGGGGCCTGGAATTCCCGCCTTCTTTCTTCCCCTCTCAGATCACGGGGCCAGGAGGGAATCAAGCCGTCGGTCCCAGCAGAACCGCCCAGCGGACTGGGGCGCAGCGGGAGCCGGGGGCTGCTGCCCGGGGTCGCGGGGCTGCCCTAGGCCTCGTTCTCCGCCCTTCCTGGAGCCGAGTCCCGCTCGGGCCAGCGCTTCTGTGTTTGTCTTTTTCTCTTCTCTCCACTCTTCCCAATATTCCTTGCTCCACTGTTAGTCCCCCCGCCTCCCCGAGTGGGACATCTTTCCTGGGCAAAGGAGAGTTCCCCGCCCCCCCGAGTATTTCTATAGCTTACACCTGGTCTGCGGAGTGACCTTGGCCAAGTCTTGGAACCTCCTGGGCCTTTGTGAAAAGTGGGGGAGGGTGTTCTCTAGGTCTGTTTTTCCGAAGATACTTCCAAAATTCAGCCCCGGAGGATTCGGACAAGGGAATGAAGATGTTCCTGCTCCCTCCCCACCTCGCCCAAAACAGGATGGAGCAGTGCACACAAGCGCAAAGTCACCTAGAAAAGAAGGGCTTTAGGTACGAGTATATTAAAAGGGGGGAGGGGACTAATGTAATTTTTATTTTGAAAACTTCTGATGTAAGACACCACTTCAGGAAATAAAAATAAGATAATGCTTTCTTACGACTCCTTGATTGATTTTGCAACACTTCAAATTTTGTTCTGTGCTCCCGCCGTCCTTGGCTGATTTTGCCCCCCGGAGCAAAGAATGGCTTGTACATTCCTAAGAGGGCAAGTGGAGGGGGTGGCGATGCTTAAGGGAGAAGTTGGCTCTGGCTGTAACTATGCCAACTGTTGGAGGCAGGCAAAGGGAGGGTGGTCTTTTACGCGGGTTTGGGATCTGGTTACCTCTAATTCGCCCCAGAGGCCGTGTCTTGCGCTAATGGGAGTCTGTCAACGGAGGGCTCAGGTTTCCCCACTTGCCTGGATAGTGGAAGCAAAGGGGAAAAAAGCAAAGTAGACCGCTCAGCCAGAAAGCAACGCGCCAGGCCTCTGGAGCTGGGGGTGCGAGCTTAGGGTGGGTGGTCACCGCGGACTTCTCTGCAGGCCCAGGGCGTGGTGGAAGAACTCGGGACCATGACGAGACTCCACGTTTTAAAACCCCATCTCGGACCATCCTTCCACGAGGCAGGGGGCTGGAATAGGTCCCGAGACCTCTCTTAGAAAAACCCGGTTTTCACACCTAAAATCGAATTGTTCAAAACCAAGTCAATTGCTGCAGGTATTTGAACACAACTCGTTCTCTGTCCAGAAGCCATTAAAAAATAACAACAAAAACAAAAACTCCTTACGTGTTCTTAGTTCTTAACGGTTTATAAATTTTTTTCCCCCACTGACACCATCTTACCTAATCCTGCAAGCCCAAGCAGAAAGCAGACTCCTCGTTCTCGTTGCAGAGACATGGAAATGAAGGGACTCGAAGAACCCAAGCAATTTGTGTCCAAGGTCACAGTCAGGAAATGCCTAATCCCTGCTCAGGACCCTCTCTGCAAGGCCTCTTTGATTCCGCAGCTTCCTGTCACCCCCTCCCAGGAAACACACACGCAAACGCACCCACGACCTCGTCTGGGCACTCCGAGAATGCCCTTCCAACCTCCTCACCCACCCCCGGCGAGGAGGAGTCCACTCACTACTTCATGCTGCAGTTCGCACCAGCACAGGTACAGGTGGGGTCTGATGGACACCCGGCTCTGGAACAGGCTTTCTCTCAGATCACATTCTCCTCAGGACAGTTCTTCAAGGAACCCACGTTAAAATGACCCCACCCCCAAACACACACACGCCTTTCCTGTCCCCCTTACTGCCAGCACTCTTCCTATAAACCACATAAAATATTGTTTCTTAATTGTTTCCAAGTCGATGTTTCCTCATCACTAAACTTTACTGCTTCCCAATCTTTAAGACAAACTCCCCTCGAGACTCTGTCCCTTGCAGGCCAAGGAAAGCATCTTCTGGACATGTGGCCTGTTATGTCCCAGGCCCAAAGGATGACCAAGAGTGTCTGCGGGCTCCGAGTCTGAGAGGCCTGCGAGGGCTGGAGTTGGACCCTCGGAGAATCGGAAGTTTTCATCTGCTCGTCGCCCCCTACAGGCCACATGTATCATTGCAGTGAGAGTCCTGCCGGGCCCATGCATGCATTTTGCTGGTTCGTATTTTCTTGGACCTCTGGATCCACTCTCCATTCCCTGAGGAACTGCGTGCGAGACTGCGTTCCCACTCAGGGATTCAGCCCTGGGATGCTCTAAGGCTCACAGGCCTCGAAACTAGACTGACTTTCTAGAAATGAGTGTGGGAGGAAATAGAAACCAGTTCAAATTCGTGTGCAGCCAAAAGCTAAAATCCTCCCCATTAAAAAAAAAAAAAAATCAACTCCCTTCCTCCTTTTGTTATAAATAAACCTGCCTAAGTGGAATAAAAAGCGGGTGTCAATCGTGTTGCCTTTAAATCTCAACGTAAGACGGGATTTCAGTGCCTTTTGTCGCGGTGCCCGCGAACAATTCTGAGTTTCAAGCCCTCCCCCACCCAGCGCTAGCGTTCATTATATATATTTGCATTTTCCTTTCTGGTCTAAACATCCGTGGTTTGACAAGCTTAAACCAAAAAGAGCTTTGCAGAGGGGTACGTCCAGGCCTATCTCCCAGTCATCTACCAGGACTTTAAACAGCTGCTGCCGGTTTGAGGTCTGGATCTGAGTCTCCTATCTTCCAAGAAATAAGGGAAGAGGGCTACCTCCAAGCTAGTTCAAAGTTAAGAAGAAGTAACTGGACGTTGTCAGTGGTTCTCTCCTCCTCTGCACCCCACCACCGCCTATGGCGTTGCTGAGCCCTGCGGATCTTAAGCGGCGCTTGTGGCTGAGTGGCAAGCTGCGGGCGCAGGCTCGGCCGGTATTGCTGCTATGCGCGGAAATATGAGTGAGTAATTTTATAAGTAACAAAGGATCAGGAATGGAATGAGGCCCCTGTTATCCAATGTCATTTAGAAGCCTTGGATCAGCAGCTTCTTGAGGCTAAAAGTGAATGCAAGAAGCCCTGCCTTTCCCTTTTCCCAGGAGTGTCAGCTATATTTAGCAATAACCTCTACGTGTTTGCACAAATCATGTACCATTTGCTGTTTGTGTAAAAACCGATTAGCCAGACACAACTGTGAAACAACTTGTTACTTTTATAGCTGCAACACACAAACAAATTTAGATCTGTTTAGTTTTCCTTGTAAAAGGAGATTAGAAGGGACCCGCCCGGGAGACTGTGTGGTCCACAAGCTTTTCTCCGAGGTTACTGTTGCTCTTCTGCGCAGCGGTTACCGGGTTCCTGTTTATTAAATCCATCTCACCCCCAGCAGCCCGTTTTATCTTAGGACCCTGATCCAGACGGAAGGTTTACTCAGACACAACAATGTTTCCCGTTTACCAGGAAAAGATTCTGTATTTGTGAGGGAAGGTCTTTCAAAGCGACTCCCTACTCCAGGCCGACGGCAGAGAAGCGAGGCTGGGATTCGAAGAATCTCCGCGAGCAGGAGGCGAGGGGGAAGCCGGCGCCAGGGACCGTGGCCGTGTTTTGCAAACAGGACGAACGTAGGGCTGAACTGACAGTAGCGCCATCCGCTCCAGCTTTGAAAAGCGATTTCGCATAAGTAATTGTAACAGCTAAATTAATTACAAATTAATTAGAATTGATGCCATTTGAGGATATGTTGGTGGTGGTGGGAACCGGCCTCCGGAGTCTAGATTATTTCATTTGTACCTTAATCCTTTTGCAACAGCTGAAATGAACATTAAAAATAATCTACAGGACATCTCCCCATTTCTGCCCTATGATCTCTCATTTCACGGTTACTACTAAAGCCTAAGGTGTACGTTTTTTTTTTTTTTTTAAGTAAAAAAAGGGGGGAGTGATACGCACCCGTTTTAAAAAGGGTGCTTAAGGCCACGCTGTTCCCTGGCCTTCAGAAGGAACGCTTCAGAAATTGAAATTATGTTGTAGATTGCCATAGAAAAGAGGTATCTTATTTGAAAATGTTCTTTAAGAATAAAACTGTATTATAAATCAGGTTTATAGAATACAATTCCACTGCAAAATTCATTTAAAAACCAACTGGGTTTTCCACCACCTTCACTTAAGCAATCAAAATAGGTAATTCCAAAAACCTAAGTTTAAATGCTAAAATAAGGGATGTTGTGTAATTTACATTTTGAAAGGATAATTTTAATGACCAAGAACTCTCATTTGGGAAATTTTCATTGTGTAAAAGGTAAGTCGATTTAAAAAAATTTAAAAGATTTAATTGTTCATAGAGTAGGATTATTTTTTAATAGTGATTTTATCTACAGAAATATCTGGTCATTTAGATTTAATGAATTGATATGAACAAGATCATTGCCCACATCTGGAGTTTATGTAAAAACTAAAAGAAAAATATTAATATGATTTAAATTAACATGTTCTTTCCTGTCTCCAATTAAATTTTTCTTACGGTCAAATGATGAATTAGCAAACTTGTCGAATTTCTGGGAAAGATGACATGCAAATACCATTTTAAAACCTTGTCCTTTGCCTCAGACACCTAAATGAAACAACTAGGCTGAGCATTTTAAAAATTTATTTACAAAGTTGTGTACAACACGATGGAATAACATTTAGAATACATATATATTCATTCATATATAAACAGACTTTTATAATAGAATGCCACTTCTCGCCTTTTGAAAATTTTTATATTTAAAATCTCCCAACGTCTCTATACATTTTCTCACATAAAACTGTGGAGAGTGAACCTTCAAAAAAAATGAAAGTTCAGAGCTCTAAATCTACTGAATTCGTCTTTTTCTTAAAAAAATAAAAACCCCAAAAGGAAAGTCAATAATTTTTATACAAATATGTACAAAGAATTTCCCTCCCATCCTCACGGTACTGAGAGCAGGCGCCGTCAGGGCACATTTTTGGAAAATTAGGTTTTCGGTTTTACCTGCACGGAAAGCTATTCCCGGCTGGCGGGCGCGCGCTGAGAGTTTGCTCGGACAGCCTAGGTGTGCGCGAGCGGGTGGAGGCGGCGGAGGTCGGTGGTGAAGGGTCCAAGGGAGGAAATGGAGGAGAGGCAGAGTCTAGGATTGGGCAGGTTGGCCGCGACCGGGGCGGGGCGCCCAGCGGGGAAGTGCAGCTGCCGCCCGGGCCCTGCGTCCCGGCCACCGCGCGCCCCTATTGCGCGGGCCACTTGGCTTGAGCTGCGGCGGCCGCGGCGGCGGCGGCAGAAGCTGCGGGCTGCAGGAACTGTCCAGAGAGCGGCACGCTCAAAATAGGCGCTATGGTGGCCGTCGTCCGGCTCAGCGACAGCGGCTGGTGCGTGGCCATGAGCGTTGCTGATTGCACTGTCCCGGGCGGCCGAAGGAAGGACTGAGCAGCTGCCCCACCGCCCCCGGCGCCCCCAGTCACCCCGGCGCCACCGGCGCCCGTCGCCGAACCCCCGGGCGCCGCGGGCCCCCCGCCAATGATGTTCTCGATGCTGAACGACGGCCGCGCGCTGGGCTCGGACTTGATGAGCGAGGCCGTGGTGCCAGCAGCGCCAGCCGTGCCTGCGGCGGCCGCAGCAGCGCCCAGGCTGTTGAGCTGCAGCTGCAGGCCGGGGCCAAGCTGGGAGCCGAAGGCGGCCGCCTTGCGGCCCAGCTCGCCCGAGGGCAGTAGCGGCACCGCGGGCGGCAGCACGGGGGCCACCGGCGGCAGCGCGTACGGATACTGGAGCGCCGCTGCCGCCGCCGCGGCCGCCGCCGCCGCCGGGTGCGAGTAGGCGCCCGCCGCGGCCGCCGGGTGCAGGCCGTAGGGGCGGCCGTAGGGCCCCGCGGCGCCGGCGGCCGCAGCCAGGCTGTAGGCGCCAAAGCTCTGCATCATGAGCGCCGTCTGCTCGCGCAGGTGCTCCTGCTGGTGGCGCTTGAAGCGCTTCCGGCGCCGCAGGAAGCTGCCGTTGTCGAACATGTCCTCGGACTGCGGGTCCAGGGTCCAGTAGTTGCCCTTGCCGGGGTTGCCCGGCTCGCGGGGGATCTTGACGAAGCAGTCGTTGAGCGAGAGGTTGTGGCGGATGCTGTTCTGCCAGGCGGGGAACTTCTCCCGGTAGTAGGGGAAGCGGTTGCTGATGAACTCGCAGATGCCGCTCAGGGTCAGCTTCTTCTGCGGGCTCTGCAGGATGGCCATGGTGATGAGCGCGATGTACGAGTAGGGCGGCTTCACCAGGCTGTTCTTGGGCTTGCTCGGGGCCAGACTGCCCGCCGCTCCGCCGCCCGAGCCGGGCCCGCCGCCGTTCCCGCCGCCCTCCTCGCCGCCCACGCCGCCCTTGCAGCCGTCGGCCTCGGGCGCGCCCGCCTCGCCCCCCGGCCCAGCACCGGCTCCGGCCGCCTCTTTGGGCAGCGCCGCGGGCTGCTGGTGCGGCGGCTGAGGCTGCCCGTGGTGGGGCGCTGCGGGCGTCACCTCGTCCGCCTCGTCCAGGCGCAGGTCCGGCGGCCCCGCGGGGCTCTCGCAGCCGGCGTCACTGTCCTTCTCCTCCAGCCCGTCGTCGCCCTCGCCCACCACATCGATGTCCACATCCTCGGCCGTCAGCACCGTCTGGCCGGACATGTCGCTGGCGCTGCCGCCACCGGAGAGGGTCATCCCTCCTCGGGGTTGGTGGCGGCTGCGGGGAAGAGCGGCGGGCAATGGGGGTCGTCGGGAGCTGCCGCCGAGCTCAGGGGAAGGGGGTCTGGGCGCCCCCGAAGGACGGGGTAAGGGGAGAGAGGAGGGAGCGCTTGTGGCTCGGGGCCCTCCCGGCTGGGCTCACACTCGGCGGCCGGGCATCGCGTCGCGCGGCCAGGGCGCTGCCGTCCGCCCTCCGCGGCCGCGCTCCGCAAACGCCAGCAGTCCCCCCCCGGCTCTCCGTGCTGGGCGCTCGCTGCCGCTCCCGGCTCCGGAGGCTTCTCCACGCCGCGGCCCCGCACTTCGCCTTCCTCCGGCCTCTGGGCCGGGCGTGGAGAGCACGAGCTGTGCAGGCGGGCCCGGGACGCCGGGCGCCGAGCAGCTCGGGAGGGCGCGGACAGGGGCAACCAGGGGAGGGGGTGTCGGGGCCGCGGAAGCCCCCGTAGTCGAAAGTCCGGTTTTAAGGACTGGCCTGATAGATTACTTTCTACTTAAAGATCCAGCGGGAGGCGGGGCCACGTGACCGCGCGTGACGTCAGGGCCGCGGCTGAGCCGGCCAAACTCAAGTTGGTTCGGGGAATTGTCAACAAAGGGACGAGGGACGCGCCACTCCGCGCCGCCCGGTGCGCCAGCATCCCGCGGGCACCGAGGGCGCCCTGGCCTGCCCACAGACCTCAGCTGAGGCTGGGACCCAGCGCAGGGGTCGAGGGAGCCTGTGGGTGTGAGCGAGCGAGGGCGTGGGCCTGGGAGTGTCCGCGGGACCTGGACCAGGCAGCTCTGGCTGCCCTGCCCTGGCCGCGCCCTCTCCCTTGCCCCTTCCCCTCGTTCTACCGACACTTCTTGGGCAGGGACTGGGCAACTTGGAACAAGATGCCCATCCCGTCCCTCTTTTTAAAGAAAAACTTAATCTGTCTTGTTTTTTCTTTTCTGATTCTTTTAGCTTTAAAGAGGTAGGGCTGCACACCCGGCTCCGTTTTGCTAATTAGACTTCAGACACCCACCCCTCCTGCCTCGGGGCTTATTCGGCGGAAACACCTACTAAGGGGACGCGCTCTCCCTCCCCACAAAACCCTGACCACCGGCTTTGCCTTCTCGGCTGGAAATGGGCATGCTTATATATATATATAAATATGTATTTTTCCCGCGTCCAGAACAGCACCAGCTGGGGTTCCCGAAGGTCAGAAAATGGCTATCGATTAATCTATTAGAATAGTTGCCGAGAGAAATAAAAACGGCGTAAAATAAGAGGGAACCTATAAATAAAGAAGCCATAACTAGCGGCTCCTAGTTGTTAAACGACTTAGCATGTGAAAAAAATCGGAAATGAGGTGCTGGGGAAAGAGCCGAGATTGGCAGCGGCCTGGGTAAGTCGAGTGCGGCAGTAAAGAGGCTTCGGCCTGTAGGGTGGACGCCGCGCCCTCGCTGGGCCGGCAGAGGACCGCGCGGAGACGGCGACGCGCCTTCCCAGGCGGCTGGGCAGGTCTTCTGGGAGTGGGAGCAGCTTGGAGCTTGCCGGTGGGCTAGGCTCTCAGTTGCTAACTAATATGGATTCTTTCCTCTTAAGACTTAGATAAACCTTCCAAGATTTAACTTCCTCGGAAATCAGCAGCAGAACGGGTGGAAGAGGCGAGGATGCGGCCAGTGCACGCCGAGTTTCCCTGGCACGAAAGAAAAGTCAGTGATGGTAGGAAAGACTGGGGATTGAGGGGGGCTGGGGGATGCCGCAAACCAACCCCCAAGTGCGTTGCGTTACTTGGGATGCATGGACTGGGCACTTTCCAAATACTGCTTCTGGCCTGGTGAATCCGAGATGAGCCACCTCTTCCCTTCTGCATTTTCAGGCCGTCTCTTAGGGAGCCCCGAGTCCCTGCCAGGTGTGGTGGGCTTCTGGAAACCAACCCAGGTCTGTCCGCTGAGGCCTGGGAGGGGAATGTCGGCCTCACCAGAGGAAAGAGCCAAAGGGGAGGAGATCCGAGAGAAAATAATTAATGAAATATTTACAGAAGACACCAGGAAAGTGATTTAATTCCTTGTGGAGAGTGTTATTCTGATTCCCTCAGTCTGTCTCTCTCACCTACAAACCTCTCTTTTCTTGGTCTAGACAACAACCCCCCATCAGTAAACTTTATTATAGACAACCTGCCACACACTTTTATCTCCATTAGCTAATTTCCTGGTTCTAACACTAGCCCATTGACTCCCCACTTCCCAGGAGTTCCAGGTTGGGGCTAGGAGAAGGCGGGGGGCATTTATTCCATCCCGAGACACTTAAGGTTTTTCTGTACCTTAATAATTCCCCGATTGCACCTGACCCTAAAATGCATCTCTTGAGTTGATTTCAGCAGCCGCACACTTCTGGGGCCCGCAGGGTCCGAACCGTTTACAATGCCATCTAGACAGCCTCCTGCGAAACCGACCACAGTGGCGAGCTGGCCTCCCACTGCCCACAGCTGCAGAGGTCGTGGTTGCCACTGACCGAATAACCGAATTATCACAAAAGGAAGGTTAGAAGGACAAAAAAGGAAAGAAGAATTTACAAATTTAGAAATCCCTTTTGCTCAGCTTCGGTTCCCAGCCCCAGAGGCTGCCGTGATGCGTGCAGCGCAAGCCATGGTCCACTTGGGCGAGCGTGCACAAGTGCAGCACGTGTGCGTGCGTGTGTGCACACACACGCAGCGGAGGGTGGCAGCTCCAGAGTCAGCCCTCCTCAGTCTTCCTGAAGTAGCCTCTAAATGAGCCTAATTTCGATTCTGCTGCCCGCCAGGGCTGGCTCTCAGGACTCCCTCGGCGCTGCTGGTCGCTGCCTCTCACTTCCCGCGGCCAAGACCTAGCCTGATCCATCCGTTCCCCGGTGTCTCTTTGTAACCTCCCTGGGGGGAGGGGTGGGGGTGAACAACTCCCAGCCGCCAGTTCCATTTGTTGCGCTTTTTTCCTTCGACACAATAAAAGTCAAATTAATTGATTCATACCATTAATTATGGCGCGTAGCGTGAAAAGCAACGCTTCCCCTTGGTTAGAGATCTATTGTGCTAATCTCTTGTTCAATCAGTGTTACCATCTGATGCTGGGTCTGGCCCTTACAGAAACTTTTCGACTCGATTAGCTAAATGATGAGACGTACAGGACCTACTGGCTTCGGCCTGGACGTCTGGCGCCGGCACGGGCCCATCCGCTTAATATCGATTTCCAGGGGAGGCAGCGGATTTTCCCGCTACCACGCTGGGCTGGGGAGCCCGCCGCGGCTTTCCGCCTTCCGAGAGGACCGAGAGGACCGAGAGGACCGTAGCACCCGCGCAGCCTCTCGGGGAGGGAAGGAGGCAAGCAACTGCTCTGGAGGGAAGAGGGAAGGTCGTCCTGGGGGGAAGGGCCCGGGCGGGAGCCCGACGCGCGCAGGGTCCTGCCCTAGACCGACTAAATCCCCGGCTAAGTAAATCCTGTTTGCCGAAGAATTGCATTTTGTAGCTAAAAGCCCACAAGTCCTTAGTTGCCGCCAAACTTAGGCAAAAGAGAGATGGAGGAAGCAAGACGTACAGAGAGAAAGTGACACTACTCGAAGGGGGGATGTGATGGAGGGAACGGAAATACTGGGAGGCGAGTGCAACGTGGCCCTGAGTTGCAGATGGCTACTGTGGGAGGGAGAATGAGGGAGGGGTACACACCGTACTAGGAGGGAGAGTGACTACTTGGGCCACAAGCAAACTTCCCAGGAGGGATTTAAAGAAGATGGACGCCAGCTGTCTCACCTGTTCCAATGTTTGAAGCGGTTCAGCCAAAGGAGAATGGAGTGAGGCTTCTCCTGGGCCAGGCAGAGCCCGTGGTACCGAGCTGGGGAAGCCACTGGACGCTCCCTCGGAACGGGGGGCTGGAGAGGGTGGTGGAAGGGCCGGGTTTCTAGCAACAGCGAACACAAAAAGTGGAATCCGGATCGATTGGAAGGAAATTGAGACGTCTCGGGGGAAGGGAGATTTTGTGAGCGTTCTGGGGGATGAGATGGGGGGGCGGGGGGACAAGTGGATGGAACAATTTATGACGGAGAAGGAAAAATTGATTACAACTGATTCTGGGTTCTTAAGTGGTCAAAACGAAGGAGGGGCGCGGCCATAGTGCTGGAGGCGGGAATGGCCCATCTACCGGTCGCCAGGCCGGAGTAAACACAGGTGCCCCCTTCCTCCTCCTCTAAGTCAGAGACGATGCCAATGACTTGCATAAACCGTTGGCTCAAAAGGAGGCAGAATCATGCCCGCACGCGGGTGCTCTTTTCTTAGAATCGGGGGAGATGGGACCAGGTTCTGCACAGTGAGGGGCGCTTTCCCCAGCGAGAGCAGCCACCCTCTGTTGCAGAGGAAAGAAAACGTGGGGGGAGCACATTTGGAATGAAACCCTGCTTCTCATCCCCCAGGAACTAAAGTCTGCTCCTTTTTGACAATCCTCATAGGTTTGTTGAGATATCATCAGCCTGCACCTGCATGGCCACCACCAAGGGAGGTGGGAAGGGCCGAGAGGATGCCCGGGTCCCCAGGTCCCCAGGTCCCCAACCCACCCAAATTATCTCACTTTTCAAGTGGGTAGCATTTGCAACTCACCACCACCACCGCCCTTGTATAGCTCTCCAGATCTCTTCAGGGCCGGGGCGGGGGTGAGGGGACGAGTAATTTAATGTTCATGTCTAGATTTGCATCTGAAAACTTCAGTTATTTTCAGGGTGTCTGGTATTCATGGCCCATGCCAATAAGTTCCTGGAAATGGCGAGAGACCAAAGGGAAAGGAGGAGAGAGAGGAGAGAGAGGATGGTTTGGAATTTATTTATATTGGAAATGTATAAACATCCATTCTGTAAAAGGCAACACGTTTAATTAACGATGAGAGAGCAGTTAGGGGCAGGAAGCTAGTAAAATTGTGTGATAAATTTATGGCATTGTTAGCGTGCTTTTAATTATGGCTATTATGTTAATTATTTCACATTAGCATGGAGTTATCAGCAGCATGTCAGATTTAATCAAAACGAGCCTTTCTCTAGAAAATTGTTCTTCTCATCCGCGAGGAGAAAGGTCTTAGGCAGGACTGGGGCTTAAAAATGACTTGGCATTGAAAGCTCGCATCTTTCCGACACGGTTTGGTGCGATGCAGCCCGGCCCGGCTGTCTGCTGGGTCCCTCCAGGCTAACGGCAGCTCGCGGGAGAGCCGAGGGCAGGGTTTTTAGGAATTCACCATTTTCACCCCCTTCCGAGACGACACTTCATCATATGGGATCATTCTGTCAAACAATATGATGCTGTTCATTTTTATCTGTCCCGCGTTACAAAACCCCCTTTCAGCCCGAGGAGGAGCAACAAAAGCCTGGGAGCGGCGCGCTGGCCGCTGGCCTCCACGGCCTCCCCCAGGCTCCAGAGAAAGAGGCAAGACAGGCCCGGGAAAGCAGGCAGCGGGCGCGCGCCCCTCGCCGAGGCGTGCGGGGCCGGCGCGCCCGGGATCCTGGGCCCTCGGGTGGGGCCCGAGCGGGACACGCCTCTCCCCGGCCGGAGCCCATCCTCTGCTCTTCCTTGGGCGCAGGGCGGAAGCGCCTTTCCCTCACCTCTGGCGACTCGCCCACCCAGGCCACATCGATTTCTTAATCACCGCAGATCGATTTATTGGGAGCAAACGAATAGCTCATTTTGGAAATGTTTCAATTGTTGGTTTGATTGTTGGGGCGCTGCCACGGGAGGGCGCGCAGGGCCGAGGGGCCCGCGAGGGAAGAGGCGTGTGGGAGACTGGGAGGGGGTGCAAAGGCCAAACGCGCCTCGCCACGGGAATCTCGGGTATGTGCTCAAGGGGCCGCCGACCACTGGTCCCCAGCGCTGCGGTCTCGGGCGATCCCAGGCCTCCTCGTGGGTTCAGCTCCCTCTGGCGGCGGGGCGGGCAGGAGCTCGGCGTCCAGCCCTTACACCTTGTCACGTCCAGGCAAGTTCTCTCGGGTTTCTGATTCCTTTGTAGAGCGACCGAGTCCAGTTCCCGGGACCCGTGCGGGTAGAGGCCTCTCAGACCCCGGGCAGCGCGGGCCTTCCTCGCAGGCCTTCCGCACGCTGCTGCCCCCGCGCCCCTGGGCCGGCCGCGGCCTTTCTGCGCAAGACCACTCAGGCCCCCGCCCTCCCCGGGCCAGAGCTGTGGACCTGCCAGCTGTTGCCTTATTTTTAGCACCATTCCATTCGCGCGGTTATATTTAACTCGATACACTTCTCTGAGGAGGTCACTCGGACATCAAATTCTCTACATCACAGCTTGGGCCCATCCGCCTCGCCTAGGGGCAGATTGGAAAGCCCCTGCTTAAGAATCTTTGACATCTCCTGAACTTGCCTAGGAGAGGAGAGGTTGATAGGTTCGGTTCTGGGAGCGGCCACTACCGCGCCTAAATGCGTACTTCGTAGAGATTCAGTCATGGGGGGGAGGGGCGTATGGGGGGGGAATTCAGTCCTAGGGCAAGAAAGATTCTCAGCGTGGAGTATTGGGTCTTTTTTCTACGTATTCATGACCCAGAGCGTTCAGGTCACCTCTTACAACTCTGCGCTTCAGAAAGTTTGTGATTTTTTGTGTTCGTGCAGGAATCCTCTCTCCTCCTTATGCCCAAACATACCCAACAGGATACTTAAATTTGAATACTGTGTTGGCTCCTCAGTTCCAGCCCAGTCTTCTCTTGGCAAAATCTGAAGAAGACCAGGCCACTGGCTCAGTCATATGCTGGGGAAAGGACCCATTTGGGCGACATACAGCAACAGCGTGTCCACACACTTTATGCATTCATGCAGAAGGTCGAACAGAATCTACAAGTAATGTAAGAGCCATGTGCTATAGGCACACACACAGATGTGACGACCTGGGATATTGAAACATACTTTTCAAATTAAAAATTTTCTCTTTCTGACACTTTTAAAGAAAGGACTCTCTTAACCTTGGGTCCTTGTGGATATTTCTGGCTCTCTCTCTCTCTCTCTATCTCTCTCTGCCTCTTTAATTTATTGATTTGAGAGAGAGGGGAAAGGAGAGACAGGGGAAGAGAGTGTAACATTGGCTCGTTATTCCACTGACTTATGCATTCATTGGTTGCTTCTTCTTGCCCTGACCAGAGATGAGCTGAATTCAGGGGGAGAGGATATATAAGTATATGTATGTATATTCATTTCCTCATTTACTCCTTTATTGATGCTTTGTTGAACAGTTCTAGACTCTAGAAAGTGCTAGAGAGGGGAAAAAATTGAACCCAAGGATCCAGAGTGGTAAGTACTATGGTAGGGGACAGCAGTACGGAACCACAGAGGACCTTCTCAACGGGTGGGGAAGGAGAAAGTGGGAAGCTTTCTAGCACAGAAGATAACACTGACCAGCTAGCATTCACTTTAGAGGTTTTCAGGGAAGATTAGGGAGAAGTAAATTGGCACCTAGGGTATTTGGGGAAAACAAAGTACTAAGGTACCTAACTGTACTTCTGGACAGCCAGAGGGTCCTTGGTCTCAAGGGAAATGGGGAATAGAGTGAGAAGGAAACGGGTGAGAATTGGAAGAAAGGAGACGTTACAGTGTGAAAATAGAACTTTGCTTAGAAATAATGGCTAGGTCCCGTATGACCCCTTTTAGATTACATGGGAGAAATTTTAAAGGACAGGTAGACAGAAGGTAAAGATCCTAGGGAAGAGGCTGATGGGGACAGCTTATTGAAAAGACAGATTGGTGGACCCAATTGTGTTTCTAACCTTATCACGTTGGTTCATCAGGGGCTGGGCACTGGAGTTACAGGTAAATAAGAAGGTAGGCTCCACATTTAGAATGTAACTGCACAAGGAGTTTTGATCTGTTTTGTTCACTGTTGTATTCCTAACCTTTATCCAAGCACTGGGGGGTGCTGGTGATGCGATGCTCAATAAATATTGTTTCAATAACTGAATCAGTAAGCCACAGCCCCACTCTGATGGATAATTCACTCAGTAAAGTCTGTAGTTAAAAAGTACTGTGATGAATTAGAAATACTTATCATAGAATGTTACATGGGTGCAGAGTAAACATACCTAACTCCCTGGAAAAGAGAAGTATGTAAGAAGGCTTCCCAAAGGGAAAAAAAAAAAATGTGTGAGCTGTCTTGAATGGAGAGTAAATGCTGTTAGGTGAATGAAGAAAGGAAAAGAGCCCTGGCTGGTGTAGCTCAGTGGATTGAGTGTGGGCTGCGAACCAAAGAGTCTCCAGTTCGATTCCCAGTCAGGGCACATGCCTGGGTTGCGGGCCAGGTCCCCAGTAGCGGCCACATGAGAGGCAACCGCACATTGATGTTTCTGTTTCTCTTTCTCTCTCCCATCCCCTCTGTCTAAAAATAAATAAATAAAATCTTAAAAAAAAAAAAGAAAGGAAAGGAGTTCTAGACAGAAAGCACAGTATGAGCAAAGACACAGGTATGCAGGACACGAGGACCCGTGTATAGTTTCGTATGACTGAAACAAGAGGTGGGGAAGTGGCCAGAGTTGATACTGGAGAGGCAGACGGAAGTGAAATCATGAAGATTCTTGAATATTGGGCCAAAGAGCCAGAATTGGTAAGGAACCATGAAAGGGTTTTAAATTTATTATTGGCATGATCAAAGTAAAATTTTGGAATAATCCAAAGGGTAAGGTGAAGGAAGTAAGGCTGGAAGTAACAAAGAGGCTCGGTTATCTTGGTAAGAGGCAGTGAAGGTGGGACTTAACCTAGCAGCAGTGGACTAGGGAAGAGGGGATGAAATGGAGAAGGACTTAGGAGGTGAAATTGACAGAGCCAAGTGTCTGATTTGTGAGAGAGGTAACTCCCAGATATGAACTTTGGGCGACCGAAGGAAATGTTGGTACAAAAGGGAGAATACAATGGAGGAACACTCTGTAGTTTCTGCTCCTCGGTCATGTGCCTGACTGCCTGCAAATGGCCTTAAATATCAGTCATGGCATGCCAGTCACTTTCCGTATCAAAAACCTCATTGTTTACAGAAGAAAACCCAGACTCTTTAGGAAAATACTTCAGGTGTCCATGATCTGGCTTCAACTTCCCTTCTAGTTTCGTTTGCACTCCATGCTCCAGCCCCATGGGACTGCCTTCCATGCCCAGGACACACTACGGGCCCCATCGTGTACCAGTTGTGTGACCTGAAGCACATTTCTTAGAGTCTCTGTGTCTTATTTCATATGTAAAATGGGGATAGTAATTCCTTCCTTATGGGGTTGTTTTAAGAACTAAGTATACCAGAAACACTTAAAATAGTGTCTGACACATTTTTTAAATTTTATTTATTGATTTTAGAGAGAGGAAGGGAGGAAAACATCAATGCATCATTCCACCCATATATGCATTCATTGTTTGATTCTTATATGTACCCTGACCAGGAATCAAAGCTGCAACCTTGGCTTATTGAGATGACACTAACCAACTGAGCTACCTGTCCAGGGCTGACCCATGTTAAGGATCATTCCCCCCAATTTTTTTTTTAGTGAATTGTGCCTTGGCAATACTTGTTTGTATTTTCTGATTGAGAGACACAGTCCTGGCCTTCTAGGAGTTTTCAGTTTGTGAACAGCAAGAGAGGCAGACATTGTAAGCCCTTGAAGGTAGAGACTGAGAGGCTTAGATTATTATTTTTATCCTAAAACTGACTATTGTAGAATTTTGAGCAGGGAAGTGATGTGACTGGATATGTGTTTTAGCGATGTCACTCTACATTCAGTGCAGAGAATGGACTGGAGGAGAAGATGATGAGTTCAGTTTTGCACATGCTGACCTTGAGGCGCTGGTGGGAGCCTTTGAGTAGAGGTAATCAGTAGGAGGCAAGAGGCTGGGGCAATGCTGTCTGATGGAAACAGAAGTGGCCCCACTGGGAGCCATGTATGTACGTCAGATATCTAAGAGCGACACTAAAAAGGTAAACAGAAATGGGTAAGTTGATTTTAAAGATACATTTTACTAGTCCAGTATACCTAAAATGTTGTTATTAAAGAATGCAATCGATGTATATAAAACTCACTAGGATATTTTTCCATTTACTTCTTTCTTAGTCTTTGAAATGTGGTGTATTTTATCCTTAAAGGCATCTCAATTTGAACTAGCCACAATTCAAGCAATCCATAGCACATGTGGTAACTGCTATGACATCAGACAGCTCAGGTCTGGAGCTTAAGACAGAAGTCAGGACTGTAAATAAGGATTTGGGAGTCATCAGTGTTCAAGTGTGATAGTTCAAACAATGAGAATATATAAGCTCAGCAAATGGGACTATGTGGGATGAGAAAAAGACCAAGGGAGATAGGAGGAAGAAGCCCATAAAATAAAGAAAATAAATGAGGCACAAACTGGGCACAAGTACTACCCCAGAAAGCAAAGAGGGAGTTTTGAGTAGTCAACACGGTCAGGTGTTTCTGAGATGCATTTATGTTATGTGTGATTGTAGCATAGATGTGATTATAAGAGTTTGGCCATCTCTGAGGAATTATTTGTATATAAATAAATTGCTGTTGCAATGCTGGTGAGGCAGTTATTGGGAGTAGATAACATTCCTTCATTCTGTGCGTAGATGCAAAATGTAATTGTTTGCTTTCACTCAGCTATGTGTGTTGCCTCTGTCCCTGAAGCTGGGCCTCAGTCACAGTGAGCAAATATTCATTGCTAGCTGCAATGTCCCAGTTTAAGCTTACTTTTTAAGTATAACCATATCTAGGGCCTATTTTGTTCCCAGAAAGGTCACAGTTTTGATAATAAATTATTTGGTTACCCCTTACATAGGAGACAGAACTTTCAACGTGGAGCATACTCAGAAGCTGCCCATCCGGTTTTCTGCTGATGCGGAGGGAAGTGCTGGAAACAGAGAAACAGATACAGGTGCCACCTACTATGGTGTTTGTTGCCCCACAGTTAGAGTAGGGCTTCTCTTGGCGCTCTCCCGAAGTGTTCTGAAGGGAGACTGAGGCAGTATAACCTGCCAAGTAACACTGTGACTGTATCTTCTTAGTGACCCAAAATACCTCTGTGCCTTCCTCTCCCATCCACACACATCCCCAGGATGGACGAAGTTGTTCATTAAGCACTTGCGGTGTGCCGGGGCACTCTCATTTCATTGACACGTGTTTATTTAATCCTTACAACGATCTTTTGAGGGAGGGCCTATCATTATCAAGTGCAGTTGGGCTCGGAGCCCGCTCCACAGCACTGCTCTGTGACACCGTCCTTTCCACCTGCCTCCTTTTCCTTCCTCATTCGCAAGTGCTTTCTCACTGGCACCTGTGATTCAATGAAACCTTGCAGTGGGGGTGTACCGATGAACTACGGCTACAGTTTTGATATTAATTATTTCAGTTATGGAAGATGATGTACAAAGAACAGACCTTTATTGCCTAGTCATTCCTGCATAGTTTGATATTTTGCTCTTTTATGGGATAAAGACATGTGTCAGCTGTTTTGTCCTATCTTCTTTTATTGTTAAAGATGACTAATTTAAAAGATAACTTTTTTTTTGATAACTGATTTTGAGAGCCTCTCAGAACAAGTAGTCTTTTGGGAAAAAAATTGGTATAGAATTTTTAATAACTACTTCTAACTGTTATCTATTACTCCATTATCCCAAAATTTAGCAGCTTAAAATAATAAATGCTTATTTTTTATCATAGTTTCTGTGGATCAGGAATTCAGAAGGGGCGTAGGTCGGCGTCTTGCTCGGTATCTCCCATGAGGCTGCAGACAAGTTGCTGACTGGGCTGCATTCCTCTGAAGACTTGACTGAGGCTCATACACACGGCTGCTGCAGGCGACCTCCGATCTTTGCCAGGTGGGCCTCTCTGTGGGGCTGCTTGAGTGTCCTTATGACATGGCAGCTGGCTCCCCAGAGCAGGTGATACAAAGGAAAAAGTAACAGGGGCCACGATGTCTTCTCAGACTTAGCCTCATCCCATGCAATCCCTTCTGCTGAGTTTGTTGGCATCACAGAACAACTCTGACACAATGGAAGAGAGTGCCGTACGAGAGGGTGAATACCAGAAGGTGGGGATCACTGGGGGCCATCTTGGAGGCTGGGTACCACAATCCACCCTCTGGTCCCTGTATGATTCAGGTTACTCCCACATGCAAAATGTATTCACTTTTCCCCCAGGTTCCAGAAAGACTCCTTTTATTACAGTGTCACCTCAAAGTTCAGAATCTCATCATAAAAATCAAGTTCAACTTCTCAAATGTAGTTTTGTAAGTACAGCTCCTTGAGTACAGTTCTTGATCTGAAGATGTGTGAAAAGAGGCAAATTGCCTCCCTCCACACATACCCAGCACAGAATGGTATGGTAGGCACAGGAAAAGTGCTATGCAGACGCTCCTGTTCAAAAGGTGGAGTAAGAGAGTCATACAAAAATAAATGATCCAGAGCAATTTTGAAATGCAGTTAGGCCCTGGTTGGCATTTCCTTGTTAGGGCTCAATGCCCGAGAATAATTTTCCATGGTTCTTGGCTCCACCTTCTGGATTGTTCTCTACACCCTCCGAATCATCCTTCCTTTCTCATGAGGGAGAGTATACTCATATGTTTGCAGCTGATTAGTTTTCCTAGCCAGCCTCCTGCTTGTATAAGTTTGGGGGATCCAAAGACCTTTTTTCGTCTTGCACTGTTTATGTCCCTTTCAGTCCTGCTCACATAATTCTCCTCGGCTAATACCATTCTCCAAGTGTCTCCTGTCATCCGCCTGCACATGTATGTGGATGGAAATGATCCCCATTCCTGTTCCAGGGAATTGCGGGGGCCCAACCCCCCCAAAATCTTTTCTTCCACCTTCTAAGTTTTTCTGGTTGGGCTAATAATCAAATTAACAGAGAGATTATGGGAGAAAATACAATTTTAATATGTGCACATGGGGAACTCACAGAAGCATGAAAATTTCTAAGACAGTAAGGCAAAAATTGTGTATACATGTCATTTTGGACAAAGGAGAAAAAGTGGCAAGGGGATGTTAGATTTCAAAAGTGACAGTGGGCAATTTACAGGTAGTTAAGGAAGAATGGAACACACTTGGCAGGTAAATTTTTGCTGGGCAACCCAAAAACAGTGGGTCTGGGGAGGGGTTTGTGGGGGATTGGGGGTGGGGGGGACCCAGCTATCAGGGCCCTGCCTGGAGCCCTCCCACCTACCATAGCCAATTCAAATCAGGGTAAGGCAAACACCCCAGGATTTCCTTCCTGAACATCTTAGGCAGGAAAGGGGGAGGGTCAAACATTCTTTCCAAGTGTTTTGTCTCTCAATAATCAGCTTAAAACCAATATCCCCGAAGGCAGCTTTGGGGTGGCAAAACTTTGGCCCCCTTCAGGTTTGAAACTTGATTGATTTAATCCAGCTATGAAGGTGTCCTACACCTCGGCAAAGATTAAATAAGACATAATCAAGGGACACCATTCCGTCTGGTGGGAAAGGAGGGGAAGATTGCTTGGTGTTTTCTAGGAAAGCTGTTCGTTGCTGACGAAAAGATCTCCAGGGTACAAAGAGTTCCTCTTCTACTAGACATCCTTGTGTCTGTATCATACTTGCATTGGTGATCTTTGGCTTTGAGGCAGGTGGGGGGAATGATGGGAAGCCCTTAGGTCCTTCGTTATGTAGTTGATCAACTGAATTAATCAATGCAGAAAAACAATTTTCTTTATTTTTAAACCAGTTGCTAGTTGTGGTCATGAATTTAAAGTGAAACCTGGTGAGTCAGCAAGGTTGTGTGTTTTTTTGCTTTTGCTTTTTGGGCCAATTGCTCAGGTGAAATCTAGAGAAAATATTGGACAATGGACTATGATCAGATACACACACACACACAATTATGTTTGCAAAGTACAGTGGGTATACTTTACTAAGAAGTGATTGATTATTTTAATTATGATCTCTCTCTTTCCTCTTCCCTCATCCCTTCGCTGTGTCCCATCCTTGCTCCTACCCCTTTCCCTCTCACTTTTCCTCATCCTACCTCCCCTTCCCCTTTCTCCATTTCTTCCTGCATAGTTTTCTGATTATCAGTCTTCTTTAGGCTACCATTTATTTGAATGCATTGTCTTATTCAATCCTGTTAACAACCCTGTCTAGTAGGTACTAACTGATATTCCTGTTTTAAAAAATACCCCCATTTTCTAGTTAAGAGATTAGAGTAAGCGATTTGTTCATGGTGATACAGCTAAAAGGTAGCCAAACAGGCATCCACTTCAAGCCTGTATGATTCCAAATTCTGTGCTTTACCCATGATGCAAAGTGAAAGGAGCTCTTCTGAAGGAAAGATAATTTGCTAGCTCTCAGTGTTCATCTAGTTGAGTTTGTATTTCTGCTTGGTGGAGACAGGTAAATAGACAGCTGTGGTCAAAGCCTCTAATTCTTGTGGGAGCCAATATTGTAACTTGAATGAACATTTCATTGTTTATTTTTCTTTAAAACAAAGGAGAGAAACCCCAGAATGTTTAAAATTAATTCCCCTAACCAGTTCGAGCCTATTAAATTAGCTGGGTTCCCCAGAGATCTGCGTACTTTGCCACCCCTAAGGCAGCTAGAGAGGATGAAAATTTTAGTTCCAGACCCTCTCGTCCACCCCCACCTACACCTGCAATGAACTGCTAAAAGGGTGGCAACCACCTCATATTTATCTGTTTTTTTCTAAAGTATTTTATACCAAACCATGGCCTAGAGAGTATTCTGCGGAGCCTAAGGAGATGAATTTTTGTGTATTTCCTTAGATGACTCTACTTTTACTTTCTGGATCTTACAGTTGTTTAAAGGTATTCATATTTAGTTTTGACATGAATATTTCTTTTTAGGAATAGGAAACTGGTCCCCAAAAAGCCATGAGATCTCCTGGCTCCGGCAGTTGTAACAGTCTGTAGCTCATTGGGACTCCATAAGTTCTTTCTTTCTCTCTCTCTCTCTTTCTTTCTTTCTTTTTTCTTTTTTTTTTTTTTTAACACAGTGCCTTAAAGAGGAAACTGTTTTCTTTGTGCTCTGAATTGGGTGTTGTTGATAGAAAGCGACATTTAGTTTGGAGATGGGCAGGCCTCTTGTCCTCTTAACTATCAGTGGCGTTAACTCTCAAAGGGCCCTGATGCCCCAGGACATTTACAGTTTTTGCATATTCACTCCTATTTATTTTAAAGACTTAGAGGAAAACTGCTATACTCACTCTTTTATTAGGTTAATGTCATTTACATAACAACTGGAATTGTTTATATAGGGGATATCGACTATAGCATTGTTTGCCTAAGGAAGAAAACTTGGTAGTAACCATCTTGTCAGGTAATATTTACAGTTGCAAGCTGTATATATTTGGGGAATCTTTCTAAAATGTTACATGACAGGAAATTTCAGTAAGCATGTTTAAATAAATTCTGAGGAACCAGACAGAAAGAAAATATGCCTCCCTGGTTCTGAAACATTTATCTCCCTGGGTGGAAAAGGGTAGGTGAGCCTTTGGATGATAGATAGCTCAAATGAAAAAATGCACATTAATCTGTGGTTTAATGTGTTCCCTAAATGTCTTAATTGTTTTAAAGCCATGTAAATAAATAATATTCAGAGGGTGTGAGTTAATATCTTAAGAAATGACTTTCCTGATATAAGTAAGAGATCCTACTTCAAATAAAATTTATATGGCACTACAAATAATTTAGAGCCAAGAATTAAGAAAACTGTGTTTGGGAAACATGAATTTACCAACTGTTAAAGTAGGAATATTTTTGTTTTGTTTTACCAGGAGGCTAATCCTTGCACTAGGTATTCATAGGTTAATTTACAAAAGGGAGGATCAACTCTCCTAGGGAGGGGACAGAGGATCTTGGATTGTTAAATCTTAATTGGTGATTACAGTACTTAAAAGCTAACAGTTCAACTACAAGATAAACTCAGCATACCCTTAGTTTTATTTCTGAACAGAACAATTTATGTCTTACACAGAGAGGTTGAAAAAAAGTTGGTTTTAAACAAGCAACTTTCTGAATAACAGTGAATGTGTGTGGTCAAAATGCTTCTCCTAACTCTCCCTTCATCTGATTGAAACAAAAATCGGTACGCTGATGAACTTTTAGAAGAAGTTTTAATACTGAATTTTGTTTGATTTATAAAAGTCAGCTTGTTTTCCTTCTCTTGCACCTACCAGTGATCACACACACCTTTACATCTCCTGACATGAAGGTTCTATGATATTTTTATCTTTGCCTCATAATAAGAGATATATGATTCAGCATATAAACACATGTAACTAGATCACACACATATGAACATGTTTCATAGAACAAGATTCACACTGTGTGTTATATTATAATTTTTTTCCTATTCTGGGAAAAAAAATGCTACTCATGACTCACACAATCGACTTCATTGCCTACTAATGAGTTGTGACCAACAGTTTGATAAAACATTATCTAGAAATAACAGAATTGACTGTGCACGTTCCTTCCAACTTTCAGGATTCTGAAGCTAATAAAACTTCCCTACTTCCTTTGCATCATCCTTTGTTTTCCCCTAAGCATTTATTTCCTCCTTACATTATATTCGGACCTGGGATGTACAGGTTGAAAGATGGAAAGGCAATTTTTATCACTGCTAGCTTCAGGAGGGGAGAGAGTTGCAGTCAGGAAGTGTCTCCTAGAATAACCTGTTATAGTGTCTCGTAGAATAACCTGTTATGCAATGAAACAGCTGTAACTGTTGGGCATGGCCATTCGATCCCTGCTGGGCATGCTTTAAACCTACTGTACAGGTGGCCTGTTATTATAGATGTACACACTTCATGTGATAGGTAAATGTGGCTTTGCTTTTTAAGCATGCGTATGACTATTTAAAAAAACTCTTTAAAATTAACAAACTTAAAAGAAATCACCAGTCCTTACGTATGATATCAAGCAGTACTAGAATATCAGCTCCAGGCATGCAGGGGTTCTTGTGCCTTCCATTTACCAACGTATCTCTGGCCTCTAGACCACTACCTGGAACAAACTGGTGCCCATTAAATATGTGTTCAGTAAATCTAAGCATAGTGTTTGCTAAAGATTCATCCAATTGAGGCACACCCGTATTTGTATAGCATGGAAAGTTACAGATGACGTGGCTGGTCAGCATTCCTTATTACATTTTCTTTAAGACCCTTTCAGCCAAGATATCATTAAAAAATAACCTCAGTTTATAGCATGTCAATTATACCTTAGTAAAGCTGTTTACAAAACAAAGAAATAAATAAAGAACCACATTAATGTAAAAGCATTTATTTAAGTGAATCAAATGATGTTAGGGAAAGAAGGACAAATGCTCAATGGCAGACAAAAGGAATTCTAATATGAATAATAATATTGAGTGCTTAATAACTAAGTAGGGATGGAGAAATACTGTCATTCATTTCTCACATCTCAGAGAAGTAGATACTATTTTGGTCCTACTTTGGAAACATTGAGGCTTAGAGGGCTTAAGTCAAGTGCTGAAAGCTATACAGCTGGTGAGCCATTAAACTGGATTTGAACCCAGGTCCGATGTTTTAACCATTACGGCATTTGAGATTGAAGCTTATTAAGACACTGAAGTCCACCTACACACTTCAGTTTGAAATTCATGTATTGGGCATCTTCCATTCATTCTTTGAAACAAATGAATTGAGAACCTGCTGTACTACTCTGCCTTCACCAGGTCTAGGTCTGAAGTTAGGACCACACAAGGTGGACCCTGCTGTCATGATCGTAGGATCGGATGGAACAGTTACAAAATGGACAGGAAACAGATTTAAAAAGCACAAAATGTGACCGAGGAGGGAACAGTGTTAAGCCTAGGGTGATTTATTTTAAGATAGAGTTACCTGGTGCGTCTTATAAGATCTGAATGAAGGATGAGGACCTAGTCTTTCAAAGAGCCTGGGGTAGTTGGTGGGTGGTGAAGAGGGTGGTAGGGTGAGGCATGGTGTTCCAGGTAGCATCACAGCAGACGCAAAAGCCCTGAGGCAAAAAAGAGCCTGGCTAGTTGGACGGGAGCTTCTTGTGGCACAGGGACCTGAAATGCAGCTGGAGAGGCAGGCTGGGGCCAGATCCTACAGGGTCTTGCTGGCCGTGGACAGGAGTGTGGATTTTGTTACCTGTCCAAAGGGGTAGCCATTCTTAGATCAGTCTTTCCGATAAACACTAACAACTAGGGGTTCTTAATTGGAATACTATTATCTAGCCTTCTATCACTTTTCAAGAGTGCATGTGTTTTCTTTGGTAGTTTCCCATTTGGAAATGGCCAGCATTTTATTTTTACACCTGTATTTTCTGGCTCTACAGTGCATTGACTGAATTTACAAAGCATGTATGAAAGTCTTGCTAAGTAACATGAATCCTAACCTAGCAAACTTGCAGACTAGTAGCAGAGTTAAAACACATAAAATTTATATTAAAGTAGAATGTATTAAGTGGAATAAAAGATACGAATAAAGTACTTCTGGGAGTTCAGAATAGAAGAGATTCCTCCTAGTCCTCGGGGACTGAGGGGGAGGGGAGTGGGGAGGATTAAGAGAGATTTCCTGGAGGAGGTAGCATTTGCTCTGGTTTTGAAAGGGTAAGTAGGATTTAAACACCAGGAAGTTAAGAAAGGGGCAAGAATCCTATAAAAATTTTCAGCATAAATGAGTGCATTTGTGTTTATTGTGGTCTTTACTGAATTTTGGATGCTCGACTTGATATGAATGTCACTAGACCCTTGGGAGATGTCCGGGACCAAAATAGTTTGAATGTGCTGTGCAGTAGGATCGAAGTTCATGGTACCCTGCAGGAAGTTATCTATAGTTCCAGCCAGGGCTGTTTATTTGATTCTCTCAGTTGCTTAAATTTATTAACAAATTATATAAGGCCTAAAGTATTAGAGAGGTAGTTATAAAAGAGCATTGGATGGGGAAACAAAGAATCCAGTCTGTTCTCTTGCTATCTTGATGTGTGATCTTGTCTCTAAAACTATTTGTTTTTCTGTCTGTAAAATAGAAAGTGATTCTGTCCTCTCCATCCCCTTCCCATTAAGGTGTGGATAGCTGAACGATGATGAAAAAGCTCAGAAGAAAGATGCTGCACAAATCAAAAGATAAAAACAACAATTAAGAAAGCAGTATTATGTAAAGTGAAAGCAGTATTATGTAAAATGACGTTGTTTAAACTTCCCTTTTTGGCAGAAGGCTTTGTATAGAACCATGGGGTAATTTGAAATTCCCTCTCTTCCTTTCTTTTTTTTTTTTAAACAAGACCTCGAAGCTTGGAAGTTAAATGGGGACTTAAGGTATTTAAATTTGTGGTTAAGTGTGGCCAATTCAGCAGGCTGTGGGAACAGTTTATTTTATGAGGCTGTCCTTACCTATTGGGTGGTGATGGTGTCCTTTGATAAAATCTGGAAGTGAAAGGGAAAGACCAACACCAGTTTAAAAAGCAGCATTCACAATAACTTCCGAAGGCCCCTGTGTCAGTTACAATAAAAACGCATATATTTGGAGTAAGGTTGAAGATGCTGAAAAGAGGGGTTTCTTAGACAGCTAAAGTGCATTATTGGTACATTTTATTCTCATTGCCATATGATATATCTTGAAAAAAATCTTAAGTTGAATAATGGTATAGTTCATCGCAGTAAAGCAGTTACTACATCTGCCAGACTCCCAGTTCTCTCTAGCTTAATATATTTAAATTATTGTAATTATTTGAAGCAATTTTTATTTTAAATACTAAGAAGACAAAAGAAAACAAGGATTTTTAGTTAATAAAGATATTTTTTAGAGAATTAAAAAAAACTCAATACATTTAATCTTCCAAATTCAGAGCAATGCCATCAACTTTGTTAGTTTTATATATTATATAATGACTTAAAATACCTTTTTCAAAGAATATTTTGAATGAAACCTTGAATTTTATATATTCATTTGTAAGTAAACCCCATGCCCAGACCTTATTCTCAAACCAGGGTTTCCAGTAAACCTTGCTCCCGAATGAGGGTTTCCTAAACCAGTGTTTCTAGTATGTAAAATATTTAGAAGGGTTGAAAAATGCACTTGAAGATATTTCTCTTTTGTCTTTTATACCAAAGTTTTAACATTTTACTGATAGCAAACCAAGTTGAGTGTGGACTGATGTTATGGGAATGGGAAAATAAGTTTCCTTGGAGATGGCATACCAAGAAGAAGGTTAGTCTTATACATAACAAAATTATACCTAACTGCTTAAGGCCACCTGTAAGATAGAACAATAATGATATCAGCTATATAAATGTTTTCAAAACTTTAATATATTTTTCTAAGGTATCACAAAACTTGCATTATCCTACATACATGGGTAGGCAAAAGTAGGTTTACAATTGTAATACAAATAATATAAGAATTACTAAATAATATAAGAATAAACTGTTTTGTGTACTCAACTGTAAATCTACTTTTGCCAACTCCTATATTTATATGAATATGTTTATACACATATTTTAAATCTTGCTCATTATTTTTGAACAAACAAACTGATCCTCACAATAATAGCTGATAATAAAGCTATTGGTAATTTTTTTTTTTTTGATCATGGTAAATAATAAATATTGTAATTTAGTTGCTCTGTTTTTTTTCTCCTCTATCTTTTCTTTCTGGTACCACATGCCATTTCTGAGTTCTCTTCTGTAAAGTACTCCAAAATGATCATGTATACAGCTAACGAGGTCTGTTACAGGAAACCGTAAGAAGAAAACTGGTCCTGTTACCTTACACTCACATCTAACTTTTGACCCCTAATTAGTACTGGCTCGATTCTCCACTTTTCTACATCTCACCTTTGGAAGCTATTTTCTAAAATAAGATCCAGCTTCACGTAATGACTCTTTCTCATCCTCAAGGATGATCAAAAGAATGGGCTTTAGTCTGTAACGGCCTTTTCAAACAGCATTTGAGTAAACATATAAACTCCCAAGATGATTGGTCAGAAAGCCAACACTCATTTGGAAAGAGAGTAACAGCTTTGAGCAATACTGCTTTTCTATATCTCTGGCTGTGAACTATTTTCCGTATAGATATAATACAGGTTACTGAAATTTAAGCACGTATTTACTTTCCATGCCCCCTGCCCCCCAACCCTGTTTTGTGAACATGCTCGACTGTTGAAATCTCAGGGTATCTACACTCTGCCCATCCGCCCTCACCCTTGGCGCTCTTTACCCTGCTGGCCTGAGTTGGGTGTGTTTTGCAGTGGGTGCACTCTGTTTTTCTGCTGTTGATCCTGCGTTTTGGCAAATCAGTAAAGGTTGACAAAAAAATTCACGAATAGTACTTTCCTATGAAGTAACGAAGGAAGGATATCATACTGGATGTTAAAATGCATTTTTAAGGCAGCTTGAGGTGTCTTCAAGTGAAAGGTGGGGGAAAAAATCAGGAAGAGCGAGGAGGCCTTTAACAACAGGTGAGCCCTCTGACATCATGAACGGCTTTACAAACATCACTGAAGTCTTGCAGGATTGACGACGGCTGTGGGAGAGGTAGCAGAAAACGACTGTGAGTTACCTAAGGGATGTAGTGACATCGGGGGGATTTGCAAAGAGCAATCACTGACTGAGAAAGCATCTCCACAGGGGCCATGCAAAACATCCACATGTAGACTGATGTAGTTTGCACACCTATTTCAGGAATGCAACCCACCCCCCTACCCTGAATAAACAGGATATTCCTGCAATTAACCTTTACACTGGCACAAAAACCTAATAATAGTCTGTGATATGGAGTGAGGAAGTTACCTGGATTCGTTGTTTTTGTCAGCAGAGAGGACAAAAAATATATAATTCGTTCTTGCTTTTGCTTTGGTTACTTAAAATAGTAGTGTCCTAGGTAGAGGCAGGTGTAACTAAGGGGGACAGCGTTCTGAGGGGAGAGCAGGGACTGTACACCACCGAGGGGCTTCGAGGGGCCTCTTGTTCTTCTGTTCACTTTCAATTTACTGCGAGGATATTGTAGGTAGGATTTGTTGGGTTAAGTGAATTTATAGATTATACAGTTTATAGCCCTACAGATTGTACATATAACTTAAGCTCGAAATGATTCCTGCAGAGAAACTGTGGCTTGAATATATTACTAATATGATGGTAGAGCCAACTTTCCTCTCCTCCTAGAAGAGGCCTTCCTCAGCCACGTTAGAAGACAAAAATAATGATGCGGTTAGAGCGCTTTTCCAGCACATTACCAAATATACAACACAATGGTGATCTGATTAGAGGTGACAAGAACTTAGCCCACCAACTTACAATCATCAAGAGAGATTTTTTTGAAATATGGATTTACATCCACTCTTGTTAATGATAAACTGCATTTCTAAGTGTGTGTCATACTTTGAGAATAATAATTCAAAATGTCTTTATAGAGTGTTTGTCATAAATCAAGTACTATTCTAAGTGCTGGAGGTACATCAGTGAAACAGATAAAGATGCTTATTCTAGTAGAGCTTCTTTCTATCAAGACAATGAAAGATATAACAACATTTATATGTTACCTTAGCAACAAGTGGTAAGGACCAGTGAAGGAGGTGCAAGGTAAGGGGATTGGCAGTGGAGCATTGGTGAAGTTCCAAATAGGGTTGTCAGGGTAGACATTAAAAGTGACGTTTGAGCCATGACCCAAAGGAGGTGTGTACTTAGTGTATACCTTCTAAGATAACTGTATGCCATGTATTCTTTATGTTATTCTTTCACTTACTGATTTGTGAGAAAGAGAAAGGGAGAAAACGGTAGAGAGAGAGAGAAAAGCATCAATTTGTTGTTCCACTTATTTATACATTCATTCATTGATTCTTGTATGTGCCCTAATCATCAAACCCAAAACCTTGGTGTATCAGGACAACACTCTAACCAACTGAGCTACCCTGCCAGGGTGCCATGTGTTCTTTAAATTAGGGTTTATCTATAGCTTTTGATGATAGTATTATGAAAATGCCAGGCCCATACTATATACTAGTTTGAATAGCTATATTGAATGAAGAAACACTAATATGTATTAAATGGCTAGTTGGGCTATGCACTGATTACATTAGTTTGTATAATTCTATATGGTAAATATCATCAGTTTCATTTGATAACTAAGGTTTAGGAGTACCAAGTACCTTGTTTATGATCACATAGCTAAGTAGGTAATAGAGCTGGTGATGAACATCTAATCCAAATCTGATTCTCTTTTACAAAGCCAAGCCCTGCAAACGTTTTATCATGGCTGCTAGGAGGATTGTTTTGAGAATGATTCTGAGGCCAAATCCAGGATGCAACAAAAATAAATACTTTGATCAAGTCATAACACGAGAGTATGGAGTAGCAGCTAATAATATAATATCGTATATATATGTTTATCATGTTTATCTCTACACTGCTGTGCTAGTTCTTGAAATGAACATTTCAAAGAGAAATACAAGACAATTTAGAAACGATGATGTAGTTCCTGAGCAGTAGTTTGAAAGGTTACATATTTCTTATATCAATCATTATCCTTTCTAAAACATCCCTAATAACGACTTCCCTAATAATCTTCCACACCCTACCGCTTTCTAATGAATGAACTGTAATTGACATGGCCCCGCCTACCTTCCCATAATCCTGCTTCTCTGCCTTTTTGTTGATGTCTCTAGCACATTTACACAGCCCATTCAAATTATTCATATTTCAAATTATGGCTTCCTAGTAAAGTAGAATACTTCAATTACTAGGAATATCTATATACAATGAAATTGATGTCAGGGATAATATAGAAAGAATAACTTCACTATATTATGTATGAAAAATTTTAGTTTTTGATTAAATTTTTAAGAGGGGGTATGGTGTAGTGGTTAGTATTAGAGACCATGGAATTAATCATATACCATTTACTAATTGTATGTTCTGTGAAAATTACTTAAACAGTCTAAAAATCATTTCCTTATCTCAATAGCATCAGATTGTTGGGTACTTAGTAAAAATTTTTTTTTTGGTAATCTAGTACCTGGTGTTTTTTTATTGCTTTTTGGTTGAATGTTTCTCATGTTCTTGAAGAGAAACAGTATTTATTAACTATTGAATTCAGAGTTCTGTTATTAGCTTAAGCATTTTAATTGTATTATTCAAAACTTCTGTATCTATACACATCTGTATCCTTATACTGTCCTATCATTGGTGGGAGAGGTGAGTTAGAATCTCACATTATAATGGTAGGGTTGACAGTTACTTATTTTGTGCATTTTTGCCTTCTGTATTTTGAGGCCATGTTTTTAGGTGCATAGAAATTCAGAATTGTTAGAGCTTTCTGCTGAACTTTTTTTTGTTCTTATGTGGTGATTCTCTTAGTGCCTATGCATATTTACCTTAAAGCCTATCTTAATTGCTATTAATATTCTACATCAGTTTTCCTTTGGTAACAATTTGAATAGAATGACTTTTCTACTCCTTTACTTTCTTTTTTTTAAAAGATTTTATTTACTTATTTTTAGAGATAGGGGAAGGGAGAGAGAAAGAGAGGGAGAGAAACATCCATGTGTGAGAGCACCATGGATTGGTCACCTCTTGTATGCCCCCATCTGGGATCCTGGTCCACAACCCTTGCATGTGCCCTGACCAGGCATCCAACTGGTGACCTTTCAGTTTGCAGGCCAGCACTCAACCCACTGAGCCACACCAGTGAGGGCTACTTTCAGTTTTTCTATGATATATTGTTATGTTTTAGGTGTTTTGATTGTAAATATAGTGTATGCAAAGTTTTATCTTGTTAATTCAGTATGAATATCTGTTTTTTTACTGGAAAATTTAATTGATTTATATTAATTTCAGTTATTGATATTTATTGTCATCATCTCATTTTGTGCTTTCTAGTTTCCTAAGCTTTCTTTTGTTCCTTCTCTTTGCCTTGCTATTTTCCTGAATTCTGTTATATTGTTTAAGTTTTCTGTATTCTTTTTCTTTCCCTTCTTATTGCCTTGGAAGTCATACATTTGATTCTATCCTTTTAGTAGTTATCTATATATTTTATTAAAATTTTTATTATAAAATATGTATTTTACACATACAAAATAATATTTGTAATGCCTGTATAAATTATAAAGTGAACACTTGTATAACCAACTCACAGATTAAAAGAACGTCACCATGATTGAAGTCTGCAATGAACCATTTCTTACCATTTTTTCCAGAGATAATTACAACTCTGTTTCTAAAATCATATTTTCCTTGTTCTTTTTTATCCTGTTATTATGTATGTTACACTCATATACAAGTTTTATATATATATATATTTAAAATAGTAATTGTTTCCTTTTCTTTTTTTTAAGGTTTTATTTACTCATTTAGAGAGAGTGGAAGGGAGGGAGAAAGAGAGGGTGAGAAACATCAGTGTGTGATTGCCTCTCACATGGCCCCCCACTGGGGACCTGGCCTGCAACCCAGGCATGTGCCCTGACTGGGAATCGAACAGGCGACCCTTTGATTTGCAGCCCAAGCTCAATCCACTGAGCTACACCAGCCAGGGCAGTTTTATATATTTTTTAACTTAAGCAGAATCATATTGTATGTATTCTTTCATAACTTGCTTTTCCCCCTTCTACATCATGCATTATATTTGTGACATTTATCTGGGTTGCTATGTTCTTCTCCATTTTATACTCTTAAATTTTTCTGATCCATCTGTTTAGAGGTTTATCAATTTTACTGATCTTTTTAAAGAACCATCTTTTGGTTTCATTGATTTTCTCTATATTCAAATAGAAATAGATTTTTCTATTTAGTTACATTTTGCTCAGATTTTATTACTTTGTTTTGCTTATTTTGGGTTTACTTTGCTCTTCTTTTTCTAGCTTAATATTGACAGCTGAAGTCATTGGTTTGAAATCATTCTTTTTTTTCTTTTATGTGTTGTATTTTCAACTTTATATAGTTCAGAATACTTCCTAGTTTTTGGGATGTCTTTTTGACTTATTGTTTATTTAAAAGTGCAGTTTGCAAATGCTCGTGAATTTTCCACATATTCTTTTGTTACTGATTTGTAATGTAATTTCACTGTGGTCACTTTATGTGACTTGAATTCTCTTAAATATATTGAAATGTTTTATTGCTGAGAATATGGCCTATCATGATACATGTTCTATGTGTACTTGGAAACAACATGTATTCTGCTGTTGTGAGGTGGTGTGTTCTATAATGTCAATTATGTCAGATGGGTTTATAGTGTTTTTCAAGTCTTCTGTATACTTGCTGATTTTTTTCTAGTTTTTCTATTAATTTTGATAGAGGAATATTGAAATTTCTGACTACAATTGTGGATTTATTTACTCCTTGCAGTTCAATTAGATTATTCTTCACATGTTTTGAAGCTTAGTTATCAGGTTTACAAATGCTTAGAATTGTTATGTCCTCTTAATGAATAGACCCCTTTATCTTTATGAAATGACCTTCTTTAACCCTAGCAATAGTCTTTGTGCAGAGAACTTTTCCATCCTTCTACTTTCAATCTATTCGTATCTTCAAAGTGTGTTTCTTGTAGATAGCATATAGCTGGGTCTTGCTTTTTTACCCAGTTTGATAATCTCTGCTTTTTAACTGTTTTTTACACCATTTACATTAATATGATTATTGATAATGATCAGGTTTACATCTGCCATCTTGCTATTTGTTCCATCTTTTTCATTCTTCCTTTACCCTTTCTCTGTCTTCTTTTGTGTTGGATGTTTTTTATGACTTTATTTTATCTTTTTCATCAGTTTTTTAGTTATAACTTTTTTGTTATATTAGTGTTTGATTTAGAATTTATAATATTCATCTTTATCACAGTTTCCATTTTAGTGATATTGTGATGCTTCATATATAGTATAAGCACCTTATCATAGTATATTTCCATTTCCTTTTTGCCCAGCCTTTGTACTGTTGTCATACATTTTACTTTTATATGTTATACATCCCATAATTATTATTTTTATTTTGTATTTTAATAAGATTTCAAAAGAAAAAATATATATTTACTCATGTAGTTTGCATTTCTGATGCTATTTATCTATTTGTCTATTTGCTTATTTTTTTTGAGAGATTCATATTTCTATCTGGTATCATTTTTCTTCTCCCTAAAGGACATTCTTTAACATTTCTTGCAGATCATGTCTGCTGGTGATGAATTCTTTCAGCTTTTCTATGTTTGAAAAAGTCTTTATTTTACCTTCATTTTTTCAAAAGAGCTTTTTTGAGCTATAATTTACAGAGGATAGAATACACCCATCTAAAGTGTAGAATTCAACAGTTTTTAGTATGTTCACAGTTGTGTGCAACCACGACCACAGTCAACATTAGAATGTTTTCATCACCTAAAGAAGGAACCTCGTACCCTTTAACTGTCACTTCCTACATACTCCTCTCCCCCAGCCCCAAGCCCTGAGTAACCACTGCACTACTTTCCGTGTCTATAGCTTTCCCTATTCTAGATTTTCATATGAATGGAATCATATACTATATAGTCTTAATCTTTTTTTTTTAAACTTGGCAAAATGTTTTCAAGATTCATACACATTGTAGCATATACCAGTACTTCACTTTTTATGGCAGAATAATATTCCATTGTATGGATATATTGGGTTGGCTAAAAAGTCCATTTAATTTTTTCCAGAAAATAAAAGACACTTTTTTCATTTTCACCAATAACTTTATTTATTTGGACATTTTGAGTATGTGGGCTCTCTCCCTCATTGTAGAACATTGATTGTTCATAGATATTTTTCCTTGATCTTTTGAAAATATTTGATTTCTCCTGTCCTCTATTTATGCTGTTGAGGGATCTGTTTTAAGCTTAATTATTATTCCTTTGTGAATAATCTATGTTTTCCTTCTGGGTATTCTGAGGATATTTCTGTTTGTATTTGGTGTTCTGTGGTTTCTTACACTGTGCTGATTAGATCCTTAATTTTATTTATCCTATTGGAGACCTGTATCTTTAATTAATCTGTATTTTTTAAAGTTTAAATTAAGGTATAATTCACATGCCATAAAATCACCCTTTAAATATATATATACAATTTGGTGGTCTTTAGTTTGTCCAAAGAGTTGTGCAGTTATCACCATAGTAAATTCCAGAATTTTTTTTGTCACCGGGTAATGAAACCTCATATCCATTAGCAATACTCTCCATTCCTTTTTCTATCCATCTCCTGGCAACTGATTTACTCTTGGTGTCCATGGATTTGTCTGTTTGTCTATTCTGGACACTCATATAAGTGCAATCATATAACATGTAGCATCTCATGTCTGGCTTCAAGGATCATCTATGTTGTAACATGAATCAAAACTTCATTCCTTTTTTTGGACAAGTAATATTCTCTGTATGAATATATCTCATTTTGTTCATTCATCATCAGTTGATGGACACTTGGATTGTTTTTACTTTTTGGCTATAATTAATATTGCTGCCCATGTACAACTTTTTGTGCGAACATAATATGTCAATTCATATAGATGTACACCTAACTCTGTTTAACTTCTTGAAGCGTCAAACTGTTTTCCAAAATTGCTGCACCATTTTTGCAGAGATTTTTGTGAATATTGCCTTTCTCCTATTCTACGCATTCCTTTCTCATGGAACTCCTATCAGAGATATGTTAGAGTTTTTGTTTCTATTTTCTATGTCTCTTAACTTTTCTTTGCATTTTCTCATTTTTTTAGCTCTTTGTGCTTCATTGCTCAGACTTATCTTCCAGTTTATTAATTCTTTTTTTTTTCAGCTGGATTTAGTCTTCTATTTGAAATATTCTTTGAGTTTTATTTTCAAGGGTTCACTATTTTATTTTTAAAATGCTGAAGTTTATTTTTTAAGATTTTATTTATTTATTTTTTAGAGAGAGGGGAAGGGAGAAAGGGAAACATCAATGCATGGTTGCCTCTTGTGCCCCCAACTGGGGACCTGGCCTGCAGCACAGGCATATGCCCTGACTGGGAATTGAACCGGTGACCCTTTGGTTTGCAGGCCAGCACTCAATTGACTGAGTCACACTAGCCAGGGCTAAAAGTGCTGAAAAAATTTTTTAAGTTTTGTACTTTTCTCCGTAATCAACTTAATCTTTTTATCCTTTTTTAAAAATGACCTTTCCCCATTCTCAGTATTCCTGTTTTTTTAATCCTTACCTGAGGATATTTTTTCATTGCTTTTTAGAGAGAGAGAGGAAGGGGAGAGAGAGAGAGGGAAAAAAACACATTGATGAGAGAAACATCAATATATTACCTCCTGCTGCACTGCAATCAGGGGGATTGAACCTGCAACTAGGTATGAGCCCTGACTGGGGATTGAACCCACACCTTTTGATTTATGGAATGATGCTCCTACCAACTGAGCCCCACCAGCCAGGACTCTCAGTATTCTTTTCCAGGCTGTTGTTTGATTTCAAGTCTTGGATGTGGACTCTTGCTTATTGTGGGTTGTTTCCTCACATGTTTTATTATGAGATTATATTTATTGAGGCTTTTTGCTTTTGCTTCTTTCATTTGCTTTTGGGAGATCACCAACCATAGATCAGTCATTGTGTTAAGTTGTCATTTTGAGGCCTTTTGAACCATGCATACTACCATATTAATTTTAGCCTCAAATTTATGGAAGGCACAGGCCTGAGATTTTTAATTTGGGAGGAAGGTTTTTTCCCCCCTCCAATTTGGAGCCCTAGAGCACACTTACCAAGCAGATTTCACAGAGGGCTGCACACCGGAGGGGGAAAGGTGATGATGTGTGTTCATCTTACAGACACAACTCACGTTTCAAACCTGTCTATAATTCCAATAAATGAAAGGAGTTGTTAAACCATAACAAAGGCTAAATAAAAAGAAACAGTAAACTGTAAAATCAATAAAAACTGTCATTAGGTGTAAAAATAAAAGAAACGAACTTTGTCATTTTGTCCTGACAAACATATTTCTTTTCTAGTTCATCCCTTTTCAGAAATAGCAGTTATTTGAGGATCTTGGCTTTATAGAAGGATTCTGAGTTCCTCATGTACGTGCAAAGTCTCATCTTTTTTTTCTCTACAGGAATATTAAAACCCAAGTCTTTAGGTTAATGGGACTGATTCTCCATCAAGGCTGTTAAAGCTCCACTCTTAGTTATGGTCCAGCAATCTCACTGGCACCGAGCATTGATTTACAGCTTGCTTCCTTCCTTCCTTCCTTCCTTCCTTCCTTCCTTCCTTCCTTCCTTCCCTCCCTCTCCCTCCGCCCACCCCTTCCTTCCTGCCTATACTTTAAAAATAATATTTATTTTACTTCTCTCATCATTTCTAGGTCTTTGTAGCAGACAGTTTGTTTTTGTTGTCTTAGATCATTGTATGCTCAGTTTCCTCAACAGTAATGTGGAGAAAATAATTTATTTATCTCATAGGGTTTTAGGATTAAATGAGATCATGTAAATAAAATGCTTAGCTTAGCATCCAATGTATAAGTACTCAATAAATGTTGGTTATAATTATTTTTAAAAATTTGTTTTATTTATTTAATTTAATGGCATATAATTGACTTATATTAGTTTCAGGTGTACAATAAAATGATTTGATATTTCTTTTTTATTGTTGTTCAGTTGCAGTTTTCCTGTCTTTTTCCGAATTGCACCTCTCTACCCCATTCCCCCCCACTCCCACAGTCAATCCCCGCCCCCGCCATGGTCCATGCCTGTGAGTCCTCTATTCATGTTTCTTTGTTTGCCCCTTCCCCTTTCCCCCCCATTATCTCCCTACCCCCATGATATTTGTATATATTACTAAATAATTACCACAATAAATCTAGTTAACATTTGTCACCATTTGTAGTTACAATATATTTACTAATATGGATTGAGAAGCTTCAGATAAGAATACAAATCTGCATAAGGAAACTTACTGATGTTCATTAATTAATTAGATTGATTTTTCTTATTTTTTAAAAAAATTTATTTATTTTTAGAGGGATGGGAAGGAAAGAGAAAGAGAGGGAAAGAAACATCAATGTGTGGCTGCCCCTCACGCGTCCCCCACTGGGGACCTGGGTTGCAACCCAGGCATGTACCCTTACTGGGTATTGAACCAGCAACCCCTGCTTCACAGTCTGGCACTCAGTCCACTAAGCCACACCAGCCAAGACTGAAATTACTTTAAAAATTGATATTTTGGCCCTCTCTTAGAATGTAATATTGGTTTATTTAAAAGTTAGTTCTCTTTTGCCCTGGCTGGTGTAGCTCAGTGGATTGAGTGCAGGCCTGTGAACCAAGGGATCATGGTTCGATTCCCAGTCAGGGCACATGCCTGGGTTGCAGGCCAGTTCCCGGCAGGGGATGCATGAGAGGCAACCATACATTGATGTTTCTCTCCCTCTCTCTTTCCCTTCCCCTCTAAATATAAATAAATAAAATGTTTAAAAAATTAAAAAATAAAAGTTAGTTCTCTTTTTAATAAAACATGAACATATAAAACTTATTGTTTGAATACTATCTTGTATTTTATATCCTTAAGTTTCTCATCTCACCTTTATTCTACTCAGCATGTGGGTAGGCATGGAATAGCATTTATAGATATTTCATGCCTGATTCAATAAAATTTTTTTTCATTTTACAGATAAATTTCAATTACTCATGATCTAGCTTATTTTATTACATGTTTATAGTTTCTCTATTAAAAATAATCACATTTAAAGCTAAAATAAAATTAGATAATTTTAAATTCATAAAATAAAACATTTCATGGATTATTTACAGGCTATGTGGTTTGTTTGTTTGTTTTTTTTTTCACTTAGGAATTACTTCATTTAAACAAAGGCATATCTGATTAAAATGCTGTATGGAAGTGATTTTTTTTCATGTTCTCTAAAGAGGAAAGATGGAAGAACGAAATAATAGTATTTTTAGTCTGAGGCTTTGAGTGATATTGAAGTGGGTGTTATTCTTTCTATTTCTTCTCCGTGACAGAGGTTGTACGTGTGGTTCAGGCTGTGTGCATGCGGTCCCACTTTTGTTAATGTGTCTTCATTTCTCGGTGAAATGAAAGCTGACCTAGAACCGTGGTCATTCCTGTGTCAAAGTTGCAATAACTGTGGTCACTGAGCAATTACTATGGCAATCCAACTGGTCCTAAAGGGATAGTTGTGTTAGACCAGGATCTAAAATAATCTGCAGAAGGGGAATGAACTGAGGTTTCTAAGTGCAGTGCAGTTTGATCTCGTGTCAGTATTTAATCAACTAGAACCGAAAAGAGCCAAATTGGTAAACTAATAACTTATTGTATAGAAGGTTAAAAAATCCTAGAAATATTTAAATGGTTTTTTACTCAATTGACTTTTCTTGACAATTTGATTTTAATACTGAAATATTGGTAGAGCTTTGAGAAATAGTATAGATGACTATACTATGTCCAAATAAAGTGCTCTTAAAAAATAGAGCCATTAAATTTTTTTGAACTGTATATAAATAAAAATGTTATTATCTTTTTTTTTACATGAGATCCTAAGATGTTTATGAGGTGCTTAACTGTTATTAAAATACAGAAGAAAACTTGAAAAAGTGACAATGTATGTAGTGGTAAGACATTTGTTTTCATTCTTTTTTCCAGAGGGGTAATAAATTTGTACTGATCCATTTACTGTTTCTCACCTTGCTCACATCTGTTGTTCAGTTGTGAGATTCTTGACTAGAGTCGGTATACAGATGGAAGCAAGTGAATACGCTGACTTTTTAAAACTGTTTTTTGTTTGTGTCTTTATTCTCATTCTTTCATTTATTCACCAAGCACCTAGCCCCTGTTCTATACCAGGCTCGGTGGCAGAGTGTAGCGGTATCTTACTGAACAAGACAATCAGGGCTTCCTTGCTGAGTTTCTAGTCCCAGACAATTCCACCCCAACCTTGCTTTTCTCTCTCCTTTCTTTTATTCTTGCATTTACCTGATAGTTTTGTTTCTTTACCCTTTTCTCTTCCTTACCTTCATTTCTCTCCCTCATGTCCTCCTTCTCTTCCTTTCTTTTCTTGCTTAAGGGCTTCCACTTCTTCAAGCTTTGTAGATGAGACCCCTCTCTTTGCACTACACTCTTTCCTGTGGGAATTCAAGGACGTTCATAACTTTTGGTTTGACTTGGCTTTGCCTGTACCTCCTTGGAGGCAAATTGGTTGCCAGCCACTGAGAATATCATTTCCTCTCCTGCTGCGGTATCACACTCCTCTGCCTTTCATTGTGCTGCCTGCCAAACTGTGAAGAGTGAATCCTTTGGGGAAGGACACCTTCCTACTTTGGTCTACAAGCAATCATTTTTTTGGTTAAAAACTATTTTTTAAAAAATTGTTTTTTATATCCATGCCCCTAAATTTATTTCCAGTTTGGTTTCATCAGTCACAGAATAGTTTTTCCTTACTGATTATTTTCATTTTTGCTGAGCTTCCCATAGTGACTATTACAGAGTATTGTCTGGAAGTATTTTTGTGAAGAAGCAGAGTGGATAAAGGCCTAATATCGTTTAGATATGGCCATTGTCTTATTGCTTTCTGACACAATGTAGTAAGAAATCAAAGCAATTAGAGTCACAAATGACAGCGGGCAAGGATGAGAAAACTGGGTTCATCTGGAATCACAGATGAATCAGAATCATAGGATTTTTTTTTTTTTTAGCCCTGAAAGAATTCTTTTGATTCAATCCTGGCTTTAAAGTTCAAGACCAGGGATGTCAAGTGACTTGCTATAGATTACACAGAAAGTTAATGACGGAGCTGGGGCTAGAACTCACTTCTCAATTCTCAGTTTCCACTTTCAGCAGGCAGGATATAGGGCAGAGGGAAAATTATCTTTTTGGTGGGGGAGGAGAAGTGACCATTTGGTGGAGAAGGATTTTTCAGAGCCACAGGGATTCAGACTTTTATACTTTTCAGCTGAGCATTAAAGAATCTAGTTTCATATTGATTGTTGCATAACCAGCTAAGGGTGTTGAAAAAAGCTGGTATAATAAAATTAAGTGCTGCCTACTGAATATCCAGTCTGAGTCTGCTAGCTTCTACATCTGTAGATGTGGGTTTATTTTATACCTTGGTTATTGATGTTGGTTATTGCTTAGGAGAAATATGATTTTCCCTTACCCCCAAGTGCTGCAGTTACAGAGAAAATTGGGGAAGGTGAACTTTGTGTGTGTGTGTGAACTGAGGGAATAAGTGATACATTGAAGAGTTCTGGGTATAAAAACCACAGGACAGAGGAGTTTGAAAAGGAGTCAGAATCCCAAGTTCATCCACTTAATTAATTAATTAATTAATTGTGATTTGAGGTGGCTTAGCCCAGAGTTTAATCTCCGTTCTGAGGAAGTCACTTGGACTCAGGCTTTCCACCCCCTGAAAAACAGCTTCATTGCTTCTCTGCTCCATGGGTTTGGATATTCATTTTTATTGGTGTGGTAGTCAGGCTTCCCAGATGGTCCCTAATGCTTCCTTCTTCTCCTGGTAATTTTGGCCTTGTATAGCCCCGCCCACATTGCATCAGATTTGGTCTGTGTGACCAATTGAATATGACAGAAATAAGGGTGTGTCGCTTCTGAGGTCTCCTCACAGAAGACATTGTGGCTTCTGCTTCACGCTCCCGTGTGTCCCTCACTCTGGGGAAGCCCACGGCTGGGTCATGAGGATGCTCAGACAGCTCCGTGAGAGGTCCACATGGCAAGGAGCTGCAGCCGGCTGCCAACAACTGGGAGGGACTGGGCCCTGCTGCCAGTAGCCTCGTTCCTGGGCCATCCTGGAGGTGAGCTCTCCGGCGCTGGTCAAGCCTTCAGGTGGCTGTGGCACCAGCTGCTTCCTTAACGGCGACCTCAGGAGAGACCCTGAGCCAGAACCGCCCAGCTGAGCCACATGCAGATCCCTGACCCTGGAGGCTGTGAAGTGATGCTTTTGTTCTCAGCTGCTGAATTTGGGAGGTAATTTGTTACACAGCAATAGGTAACTAATACAATTGACAAGACAGAAACTGAGTAATCATAATACAAATGTAAATGTTTTTATGATGAGATTTGGTCCCTAGAAACAGACACTGTATCTGTATTTGGCCTGTATTCAGTATTTCCATTTTATTACACAGGAAACTGAGAACACAAGAGTTAAATGATTTATTTATTGTGGAGGGAGTAGTGGTGGCTAAGAATGAAAACATATTTCTTTTCTTTTCCCATTTTTCTTTGACTATGGCTCCATTAAAATACAAGTGGAGAGTAAGTCGAAATGACACCGACAAATTCAAATGAGAGAATTACCATTTGAATAGACTTCCATTTAAAGAGAAGTTTTGTGAGAGTTGTTGTTTGGTATTAAATCATTTCAAACGGTCGGAGTCATTTTATCTTTACACACAGGTCAATTATGCCACTTTCAATTAATAAACGTGAAGGGGATTTCAATGGGTCATTTAACTCAGGCCTAGATATTAATACTTTTGATCAATTCTGCAAACATTTATCAAGAGCACTGCTGCTGGCCAGAGGATACAAAGATAAATAAGATATCTCTGCCTATGAGTAGTTTATAGATTAGTGGTAGGGCAGATAATTCCAATAATGTGGGAAGAGTTCCGATACAGGTATTCACAGGGAATATACGGAGAGTATAGAAGAGGTGCACCTAGCTCAGGGAGAAGGAGAACAAGTGAGTTTCTCAAAGACATACAGCTGCTTCGTAGCATTTTGAATTTGTCTTGGCTGTTTTCTAGACATGGGGTAGTGGTAGGAACACAGTTGCATGCTGCCTGCCTATTATCTTTCTTATTTTCTGTTTTAACCTCATCTGAGGACATGCTTATTGATTTTAGAGAGAAGGGAAGGGAAGGAGAGAAACATCGATGTAAGAGAGAAACGTAGATCAGTTGCCTCTCCCATGCACCCTGACTGGGGAACCAATTGCAACCCTGGCATGTGCCCTGACTGGGAATTGAACCTGTGACCTTTCAGTTCACAGGATGACATTCCACCCAACTGAGTCACACCAGCCAGGGCAATATTTCATATATTGGTAAGGTGCTTCTGTTTTTCTACAGAGACTCTTTCTACAACCATTATTCATCAAGAAATTACTTAAAAATTTTTAAGGCCTTTTTTTTCTTTCAACCAGAATAAGTGGAATGGGACAAAGACACTAGAAAGAAAGAAACATTAAAATACAAAACAGAACTCAGGACATATATGGAAGTATTGGAAACATGAAATAGGAGACTAAAATATACGTAATGTCCAACTGTAAGAAGAAAACATTTGAGGTGTGGGATTCTTAAAAAAAATCTTCTTAGTACTTTGCCACTTAGTTCTAGGTACTAGTGGATACAAAATTTGTGGCAAAGTGCTGATTTTAAAAGAGGAGAGATTGCATCTGCGGATCAATTTGGTAGAATCTGCAACTTAATTGTATCAGTTTGAACAAGCAAGTTACAGACATTATAGAGCCAAGGGAATTCTCAACAGTCTTTCATGAATGAGTCCACATGAATGAACAGGCCTTTCCTAACGTGTTTTTGAACTCTGCCCGCAAACCGAAGGTCAGCAGGCCCTTCAAATCCAGAGGCTGCCTGAGGCCTGGAGGTAGTGCCGGTGCTGCTGGTTGGTGCGGTGAGATAATCAGGGGGAAAAGAAAATTTAAGGAAGAGGGGGCAAAGGGTAAGAAGAAAGGAACTGAAAGAAGCAAAGGGAGAGGAAGAAAGGAGTACGAAGAATTAATAACTATGGTTTCTTGCGTACTGCCAACCACCGTGCCAGCTTCGCCAACTTGATCTCAATCCTCAATAGCCCTGCGAGGTAGTCCTAGGAGTACCCCTGCTGCTCTGACGGGAATACGGATTGTACAGCTAGAAACTCGCACAGCTGAGATTTGAACTCAAGTCTGTCTGACTTCATATCCAGCACTCCTAACCATAATCCATAATGCCACAAAGAGAGTATGTTCACCCACTGACCACAGGGCGGGGGGGGGGGGGCGGGGAACCACCACAGACAACCCATGGTCCTTGGATTTTCCTATTTTAAAGTTTGTGGACAAGCCTTGAGCAGAGTGAAGATCCTCAACTGGACTTGCCTGTTACCCAATGTTGCCCACCACACGTGCGCCGTGCTTCACTTCCCTGCACGAATCCAGTTAGAACCTTCCCGTTTGGTCTAACAAGCCCTAATTCCAGGCAAAGGTAACTGTCACCTTTTGTTTCATCCTGCGCTTTTATTTTTCAAATACCAGAGCTGACCTCTGAACTCAATCTGCACTTGCCTATTGATGCATAAATATCTATACTATCACAGTAAATTAAATTCTGATTTAAAGGGTTTCTATTTAACAATCTGTCAGAACTTTCACAGCATTTGATTTCTGGTCTCCTCTGTCCAGTGACAGGTTTATCTCAATATGGCTTGATTAATGAAACCTTTTATTTGGTGTAAGCACACCTACTATTACCATAATCTCTTAGTGCTTGCTTAGGCAACATTGAGTTCTGGCAGCAGGGATTCTCAAAACTTGTGGCTTCCTTAGCTCCACCGGAACATTGGGGGAGATTAACGGGCCGGGAGACCAATGCCCTCCTAATGAGGGGCTCGGTAATGTTAGTGTCAGCTAAATGATGTAGCTCCCTGCCTGGGACGCTTTGCCAAATGCCGTTTAACCCCTAGGTTTTAAGAAATGCTTCCGCCTTAGTGCCAACGAATCCATCCGCCTTGCTCTCCAGGGCTCTCCTGTCTTTGCGTGCCAGGCATTGGGGGGCGTGGCTGACTTCTCGCTTAGGAGCCGAGAGATTGCAATGTGCTCCGTGTGGCTGAGAAGTGGGGTGAAGTCTTAAAATAAAAGAACATATTGAGAAAGAGTGTCTTAATGAAGCCAAGGAGCCAGGCACCAATAGTTCTTAAGGATATTCCACAAGCAACCTTTTCAGAAGAGTGCAATTGTGTTTTGCTCCTGAGAAGTATTTACCCCAGAGAGGAGCTGCCGTTACTGTTGGCTTATCTTCTTTGCGTCCTGCATGCTTCCAAAACACTGGCAAAAAAATATGTTGGATTTCATATAGACTCAACGTTGTCACTCTGTTTTATTTTGCGGTTAAATATTTAGTGACGCTAAAAGTGAGACATTGAAAATAAACACTGAAACTTATTTGTGCTGCAGAAATTTTCCTCTCTGTAGTTTTCCTGTCTAATATTTTCTGCACTGGTAAAATGCTAAGCTTCTGCCATGTGTTACACTGTTCCTTTTATTGGCGCCGCTGTCCTCCTCTAATGCTTAAAATATCTCATTTCTTTTTCTTTTTTTCAATTTGTGGTCACTGTGGTTTTAAGTCCAATAAAATTCTGGAGAGTTTTGCTGTTGTTTTAAAACTTCCTAAGGTAGGAACAAAAATAAAGTAATATTAATAAGTATGACTCAAGATCTTAATAAATAATAAAATAAAATCAGATAAAATAAACAAGGGAGTCTATTATGTAAAAAAGAGCATTTGATAGCTTAAATTCTTCGTTAAGATTTTAACATTCAAGGGCAAAATAATCTCTGAAAACATTTCAAAAAGTATTTTATCTAGTGACCATATTAACTTGATTATTAATTTGATTACTTGAGTTTGCTATTTGTTATTAAATATATATGCTTATATAAACTTTAAAATACAGATGTTATCGTTCTGGAGTTTTAATAGTGAAAAAATATTATTGGAGGTATTTATTTTAAAGGAGTAACATCAGATTTTAATTATCAACAGCTTTAATTAGATTCATTATAGTCACACTGAAAAAATAAAGTATGGTTTAATGGTACTTTCAAAATTATACACGTGGTTCAAGGATACCCAGTCAATAAAATAAGGAAGTAGAAAACCTAGTTTAACTTAAAATAATTGATGCTGAAAGTCAATCAAATAATTTCAACAACACAATGATAATATCATATATTCTGTCTGAAAAATATACATTTTTCTTCATTAAAAATGTTCTTTTGCAAGAAAATATAGAAACCTCTTAGTGAAATGCTCAGTGAAGAATTATTCTAATTCTCCAACATGTTTCTCAGTTTTTACTTTATTTCACATAAAGCTTTTTAACCTTCGACTACAAACATTGTTGTACCGTGAAGACAGCAAATCCAAACACTTACATATGTAGTCCAAAGGCATACACAAGAAAATCAATATTTGACATCTTTGCAACTCCCTCTTTGTGGTAGCGTTCAATAGCTCTTATTCATTATACACTTATATCTCTTTCAGATTCGCCTTTGTCACTTGAAACCCATTTTTTTTTCTCCTTTGACTTCCACATAACTTCTTTGCCCTGTACTTTTACAGATGCCTTCTGGCTATAAATACTAATGAAATCTCTTTGCTTAATTCAATTTTGCTGGTACACTTACAGTTATGACCTAACTTTCCCACGAGAGAGACTGATTGAACATTCCACTACCTTATGGATGGGAGCAAACACTCTTACAGAACCGGACTGACAATTTCCATAATTATAGAATTCACAGCCTAATGACCTTAAAAAACAATAAAAAGATCTCTCATTAATTCCATTTCTGTTACTGACATTCAAGATATTTCATTTTTCACAGGACAACAAATTTACTTTTTTATTTTCCAAAGAGCAGTCTCTCCTTTACCCCCAGATTAAATTTCCTGAATATTGAAGTATTTCACTGAATATTTAGCATTTCTTTGTCTTTTAAAAGTTAGAATATTTATGATCCTTAGAATGCGCTTGACTGATTTATAGCAATCAATTATAAGAGTACGTTTTCAAATAGCCCTTTTAAAAATGAAGAATAGAATAATTAAAAAGATCACAAGTCCTCCCTTGCATATAATTATTTCATTATTTCATTACAGTGCAGAAATTATTTTTGCTGACTGTGAGCAATTTTAATTGAGCGAGATCTGTGTTAATATATGATAGCAAGCAGTTCTTCCTAAGAAATAAGATCACTAATTGCCTAAATTTTTATTCAGTACAGTGAGTCTTATGAGTCATATTGCAATATAAACCTAATCACTAGGTAGAGTAAGTACAATACCTTTTCTGTAGTGTAGACATCCTAGAAGCATAGCCTGCCTGCTAATTTATTCCTTCAACAGGTTTATTGCCTTATTAAGCATTTATTTTGTAGAAAATTCTTAATCTATCCAGTTATCACAGAAAAACTGTGATAATAAAACAGTAAAATTCAGCCTTGAAGTCTGTTAAAGCCAGCATAAATAAACAAAACTAAAACGTAGCATCTTTGATTTTTTTCCCTAAATACCAAAATGCTCAGAACTCTAGCATATATTCTAGATGCTTTTGACTTACAAATAGAGACTGTCCTTTAGGAATGGAAACATTGAGTGTAGCAAGTTAGCCTGCTCCTAAGTGAAGTTAAATTAAATGTTAATAATAGTCATTTTCTTGCAAAAATTTAACATTCATCATAAATGTTATAATATACTTGGCATGTCTAAATATTTTATACATATATATTTTCCTCCTAATAAATACTTTAGATATATTTATTGCTATGGAAAAATGTATAAACTATAATAAAATTCATCAGAACCATTATTTTAACAATATAGATTGTTTTGATATAATTTTCTAAAAAGATTTTATTTATTTCTTTTTAGAGAGGGGGAAGGGAAGGAGAAAGAGAGAGAGAAACACGGATCTGTGGTTGCCTCTCGAGCGTCCTCTACTGGGGACCTGGCCTGCAACCCAGGCGTGTGCCCTGACTGGGAATCGAACTGGTGACCCTTTGGTTCTCACGTCTGTGCTCAATCCACTGTGCTACACCAGCCATGTCTGTTTTGATATAATTTGACTAAACATTTAAAGCATATTTGCACTATGTATAGTTTAATATTGAATATGGTATTATTAGTTTAACTTAGACCTTAAGTGAAAAAATACTGTATTTGAATATATTCTTACTTTAAATTTAATTTTTATACATGGAAACAAAATACTGGAGAAACTCAGTGCTATGTGTTAATAAATTCATCTACGCATTAAACACATATTTATTAATAATTCTAAATGTGCTATACCACTTCTGCACACCTTTCCAAGAGAAGTGCTAACATTTTTGTTTTCTTTGCTTATATTTAGGTATAATCATCTGCTGGTAAAAGAACTTGACCAGATTGGTCTTTAACACCAATGTAGAACTTACAGAGTAGTTTACAGTTTAACTCTAGATTTCAACATTTAATGGGTTAGCAATGACTATAACCTTTTAAAATCTCTAAGAAATAAGCTACTATTGCTAATAGCACAATATGTACATTTGGAACCTTTTCTCTGGAGGTCAGGAATTACGGGTGTTATGGAGGGTAAATTAATGGTGGGCTATGGAAAGAGGAACTCCAGCAGAGCGCATGGTAGGGCGATGTGACCTAGGAGAATGAGAACCGGGCTGTCCAGAGTGCTGGTTTCTGCTACTGCTGTTCACTAGCTGTGAGACTTTGGGCTCGTCTTGCAGTCTTTCTGGATCTTAGTTTCCAGATCTGGAAAATGTGGATAATAATCTTTATTCTGCCTCCTTACAGGGATACTATCACGATAAATTGTAGTTTCCTCATTTGTAAATTAGTTGTTGCAGCCCTGGCTGGTGTGGCTCAGTGGATTGAGAGCTGGCCTGCAGACCAAAGGGTCGCTGGTTCAATTCCCAGTCAGGGCACATGCCTGGGTTGTGGGCCAGGTCCCCTGTGTGTGGGGGGGGCACACGAGAGGCAACCACACATTGATGTTTCTCTCCCTCCCTTCCCCTCTGTAAAAATAAATTAAAAATATTTTTAAAAAGAACTGCTCTAATTTGCAACAATTTATTTATTTATTTATTTATTTATTTATTTATTTATTTATTTTTAGAGAGGGGAAGGGAGGGAGAGAAACATCAATGTGTGGTTGTTTCTCATGTGCCCCCAACTGGGGACCTGGCCTGCAACCCAGGCATGTGCCCTGACTGGGAATGGAACCGGCGACCCTTTGGTTCACAGCCTGAGCTCAATCCACTGAGCCACACCAGCCAGGGCCCATTTATGCTTCTTATTCCCTGTACCTTTTCCCCCATTCTCCCTCTGCTCCCTTCCTGCTGATAACCTTCCATGTGATCTGTGTTTCTGTGAATCTGTTCCTGTTCTAGTTGTTTGCTTATTTGTTTGTTTGTTTTTTAGGTTCAGTGAAACTATGCAAAATTTTGTTTATATGTGTATATGTACATTTTTCTGGGTATGAAGTCTGTAGCTTTTGTCAGATTCTCAAATGGGCCAGTGACCCAAAGAAGGTTAAGAAACACTGGATTTGAGAATCTCTAATATCCTTTCTACTGTTAAATTCAAATTTCATTCTCCCGCTCTGAATAATATATATGAAAGCACTTTGAGAGACTGCTAAACAAATGCAAAGTATCATTCTTCATCTTTCTTTATGGATCTAGTCTGTGTAAAAGTCATAGCCATACTTGAAAAGGTGATATTATATTATGTTGCATGGGTTATTGAATAAATATATTACCTGAGGGAATGTCTCAAATACAAGGTTCGGTATTAGACCCCTAGGAGAATGCGAGTACGTCACAGGAACTCAGAAAAAATAGAAGGACATCTAGGTAAGAGTACAAACATGTTTTTGTACAGATCCAGTGTAGTTTAGTGGGCAAGCTTCAAACTAATAATTAAACTGGTGTGAAGCTATTGATCTAGTTCTAGTCTGGATTATGATGCTCATGGCTGTGTCTCACTTTCCTTCTCTGTAAAATAATTTTAGTAATTCATGCCTCACAGGGTTTAGGGAAGAATATGTTAGCTAGTTAGATTAAAATATTTTTAGTCAACTGTACTGCATTATAGAAAGCAAGGAATTCTCCATTCAAAGGAGAAAAATCTTACTGTTAAGGATTTCCTAACTCCGAGGGAAGCCGGGTTGAGGAGGGCATATTGAGTTTGAGTCCCCTTAACTACAATGAAAAAACAAAATCTACTTCACAGTAAGAAAGTTTTTCATCTAACAAATAGTTGATGTGGGTCTCAGTTTAGCTCTTCCTCTTTGGATGTGGCTCAGAATAGAGTAAAAAGAGTACTTGGTTCTAGAAGTTGTTCTTCCTACTAAGGGTGAGTCTGATTTCTAGATAGAAGGCAGGATGGAATCTTACATATTTTTATATTTACAGCCCTATACAGATACTCAATAAAATCTATTTATTGAATGCCCTTGGGCTGGTTACTTTTTCTAAGTGATGCATCCTCTATTTGTAGGGATATTAATAATTTAAAAATTGACCAGCATTTATCAGCTGAGTATGTAAACTAAATACTTTACATATGTTATTTGTTCTAGCCTCACAACAACCCTGTAAAATATTATCCCCATTTCAAAGGTGAGGATTCTAAAGTTCACAGAAGTTAAGTGATTCAAGATCATAACCACCTTACAAATTTATTGGGGAGATAGGTAATGTACTTGATTGTGCTTTGGCAACTGTTAAGGCTGCACATATGTGATGTTGCTGCTGCTTTTTTGCTTTGTGTTTCTTTTTTTAAATTTTATTTATTTCTAAAATATATTTTATTGATTATGCTATTACAGTTGCCTCACTTCTCCCCCATCATTCCCCTCCACCCTTCACACCCTCTCCCACCCACATTCCCCCCCCTTTAGTTCATGTCCATGTGTCATAAGTTCTTTAGCTTTTACATTTCACACACTATTTTTGCCTTCCCCCTGTCTATTTTCTACCCACCATCTGTGCTACTTATTCTCTGTACCTTGTCCCCCTCTCTCCTCCTCCCACTCCCCTGTTGATAACCCTCCATGTGATCTCCATTTCTGTGTTTCTGTTCCTGGTCTACTTGTTTGCTTAGTTTGCTTTTGTTTTAGGTGTGGTTGTTAATATCTGTGAGTTTGCTGTCCTTTTACTGTCATATTTTTTATCTTTTTTTCTTAGATAAGTCCCTTTAACATTTCATATAATAAGGGCTTGGTGATGATGAACTCCTTGAACTTGACCTTGTCTGAGAAGCACTTTATCTTCCCTTCCATTCTAAATGACAGCTTTGCTGGATAGAGCAATCTTGGATGTGGGTCCTTGACTTTCATGACTTGGAATCCTTCTTTCCAGCCCCTTCTTGCCTATAAGGTCTCTTTTGAGAAATCAGCTGACAGTCTGATGGGAACTCCTTTGTAGGTGACTCTGCCTTTATCCCTTGCTGCTTCTAGAATTCTCTCCTTCATTTTAATCTTGGCTAATGTAATTATAATGTGCCTTGATGTGTTCCTCCTTGGGTCCAACTTCTTTGGGACTCTCTGAGCTTCCTGGACTTCCTGAACGTCTATTTCCTTTGCCAGATTGGGGAAGTTCTCCTTTATTATTTGTTCAAATAAGTTTTCCACTTGTTGCTCTTCCCCTTCCCCTTCTGGTACCCCTATAATTCGGATGTTGGGATGTTTAAAGATGTCCTGGAGGTTCCTAAGCCTCTCCTCATTTTTTTTTTGAATTCTTGTTTCTTCATTCTTTTCTGTTTGGTTGTCTCTTTCTTCCTTCTGGTCCACTCCATTGATTTGAGTCCCAGTTTTCCTCCCATCTCTATTGGTTCCCTGTGCATTTTTCTTCATTTCACTTATTGTAGCCTTCATTTGTTCATCGAATTTGTGAGCAAAATCAACCAATTCTGTAGGCATCCTGATCACCAGGGTTTTGAACTGTGCATCTGATAGGTTGGCTATCTCTTCATTGCTTAGATGAATTGGCTCTGGGGCTTTGATTTGTTCTTCCATTTGAGCTATTTTTGGTTTTTATTTTTGGTCTGGTCACATCTGTTACGAAGTGAGGGGCAGAGCCTTAGGTGTTCCCCAGGGCAAGGCAGCCCAGTCTCTGGGTTGTGATGCTGTATGTTGGGGCAGAGTCTAACAGGGAACAATTGCTTTTTGTTTCTTTTGTCAGCTGCTCTAGCTTCAAAGACTTTATTAATAGCCACCCTGTTGAACAAGGCAGTGCTTCCCCCTAGTTTATTGAGATATAATTGACATACGGTATTGTATAACTTTAAGGTATACAACATAATGATTTGATTTATGTTTATATATTGTGAAACAATTACCCCTAGAAGTTCAGTTAACATCCATCTTCTCATATATTAACCCTTTATCAGATATATGATTTGCAAATATTTTCTTCCACTCAGTAGATTGTCTTTTCATTTTGTTGATAGTTTCCTTTGCTGTGTAGAACTTTTTAGTTTGATGTGGTCCTATTTGTTTATTTTGCTTTTGTTGCCATTGCTTTTGGTATTCATCATTACATATAGATACAAAGAAGAAAAAGAAAAAGGAAAAAAGATTTCCTTGTGATGAGAACTCTTAAGATTTAGTGTCTTAACAACTTTCACACATGCCATATAGCAGGATTAGCTATATCAACATATTGTATATTACATCCCTTATACCTATTTATCTTATAATTGGCAGTTTGTTCTTTTTGATTACCTTAATCCAACCCCTCTCTCCCAACCACAAATCTGATCTATTTTCTAAGAGGGTGATAAGATAGAAGTTTTAAGGTGCATTGTGTTTTGGAAATGCAGCTTTGGTGACAGGAAATGGTTGTTGGTAGGTCATTTTTGATTGGGCTAAATACAGCTATTGTGTCACCAAGTAGCTGCTGCTGGGAGCAGAGAAAAGAATGAAGAGTAGCTATGAATGTTTGATAAATAAGACACTTTGTACATATTCTGCCTGGGGCTTCTCCCACCACCTCACCATTAAAATAGACTAAGATTATGAAAACCAAGACAGTCAGCTCTAAGGTTAGGATTCAAGGTTGGAGTGTTATCAGTAATCTTTTTAGGACCAAGACCGTGAGTTTGCTCTGGATCCCTTGGTTTCTGTGGAGCTGAGAGTCACAGTCACTGTAATATACAAAGGTAAGAAATACTTTAAACCTTCCTAGCATAGCAAAGACAGATTGATAACTATACAACAGCACCATCTCCCAGTTTGTCACTGGAGAATGGTACAGTGTCAAGTTAGAGGAAAACTGCTGATTACTATGTAAAATTATCTTTTATTTCCGACCACTGTATATCTCCTTCATTTTAAAAATACCCTTTTGGGGGGCTATTTGATTTTGTGTAATTTTTTTCAACTTGAAAATTTACTAGAATACTTGGTGGAAGAGTTTGACCATTTATTGCACATCTACACATTCACTGGTAATGATGAAGGATTTGTTGGTTGTCTAGTTTATCTGAGAGAGAGATGAGCTGCACCATAAGAGGGGGTGGGGAATCTGGGCTCAGTGCCCAGGATTTTTCTTTGCTATTTGGATCACTGTGTTGCTAGAATATTTAATTAATCCCACTCTTGGAGTAATGCTTATTGCTGATTGCCACTGCTGAACTGAAATATTAAACCATATGTAACACATCCTCAATGAAATTTAAAAGTCCCTAAATGATGTATGTATTTGACAGTCCTTAATGAAAACTGATGACCTGAATTTCAGGAAATGGATAGGGTTAATAGTAATTTTTTTCATTCATGTGAAAGGAAGTTCAGAATTGTAAAATGAAACAGGAATTAGCACAACATTTTGGGTAGGATTGTACCAGTTCTTGGATGTATAGGTTGTTATATTGTGGATAAATATTTGGTTCTTCTACTGTGTGTCTCTGAGAAGGGCCTTTCCTGAACTTCTTCAAGACCAGTTCTTTTTGGAATACAGTTTAGCCATAGTTAGACTACCAGGGGACCCTCTGATAATTCTCTTTTGAGTAATTCAATAAACAGCATGATTTTCTCTTATTATTGAACTGATGCCTCAGCAAAGGGTTAGCGGAATTCTGCTGTTTGTGCAAAAATCTTGTGCCGAGAGCATTAACCTTGAATTTCTGTACACTTTGCAGGTCATGCAATTACCATAGTTACCCTATTTACTTATTTAAGGATGTGGCAAGAAGAGCTTCAAAAAAAATGGACTGATAAATATGAGTGGAGGAGGAAAATCAATTTCTTTTCTTGAAAGGATAGATATAGAATTATAGTGATGGAAGGAATTCCAAGCTTCAGTTAAAATGTCTGTTGGGCAGGTCGGAACAAATAGTCTGACGTATTGGAGTGTGCCTGTGCAGTCAAGAGCAATCGCATGTTTGAAATGAGACCGTGTTTAAGAATTTGATCAAATCCAGTGGTCTTCAGACTTTATAAGTCCTTGAGTTCCTTTATTCAAACAAAATCTTGCATACTTAGTATGTAAGATGGGCTTAAGGGGAGCCATTCCCTTTGAAGCCAAAGAGGTCACACCTGTTCATATGCTTCCCGTTCTTCCTTCCTCCTGAGCACAGTTTGAAAATCACTCACCTAATCCAACATTTTCGTTTGACATATATGAGCGTTCATTTCTAAGAGGAGTGAACCAACTTGTATAATTTAAGAGTGTTTGGGCTGGTTCCCAGACTAGCGCTCTGCTCTATTTTATACTTTCCACTTCATCCAGTCTTTCTTTTTCTTGCTTGGAATTCTGGAAAGAGAGCCACCCTCTGTACTATAGTACTAGGGAAAAGCAGCGTGGTTAGGGGTTGCTACGGCAGGTGGGGAACAGAGTCCCATACACTACTCTCAGCCCTAGAGCTCAACCTTGCGTAGGACAGGTATTTATGGATTGTCGATTACATGTAAGACATGGCTTGAGGCCCCAAAGAAGTGCAGAATCTCAGAATAGGGGAAGAAGTCATATTTTTACTATTCTTTGATTTATATTTTTCTTTTTAAAAATATAAGCAAAGTGATAATTTAGAGCGTATGTATCAAGCAGTCACCACAGTGGCTTTGCGCAGTGGCTCTGGAGTTAGAGAGCCCAGCTTTGAAATCTGGCCTGGACACTTACCTTGGGCAAATTAGTTAACTTCTCAGTGCCTTTGTCTTCTTACCTCTCATCCGTAAATAAAGAAAACAAACAAACAAAAAACTACATGCATCAAGGAATTGTGAGAATGAAATATAATTTATATATAAAACTTATATATATGTACCAAGTACTGTGTATGCATATATATTTACTACCTGGGACATAGTAGTACTAGATAAATTTTAGCTGTTATTTTTTTAAAGATTTTACTTATTTTATTTTTAGACAGAGGGGAAGGGAGGAACAAAGGGAAACATCAATGTGTGGTTGCCTCTTGCATGTCCCTTACTGGGGACCTGGTCTGCAAACTGGGCATGTGCCCTGACTGGGAATTGAACCACCAACCCTGTGGTTTGCAGGCCCACACTCAATCCACTGAGCCACACCAGCCAGAGCAAATCTTAGCTATTATTACGGTTATGATTATGATCTTACATTATTCACAGTGACAATCCAAGGGTCTCCTCTAAACCAGTGTTTTGGTTTTGTGTATTTATATATATTGTTAAACAAATCATATGGAAATTATATTTTGAATACCAAAGTTACAAAAGCATTATCAATTCATTTTGGTAATCTTTGCTTCTTATTTTAGGAAATGGTATGTTAACATCTACATACTTGTCGTAGTCAGTTTGGGCTGCCATAACACAACGCCGCAGACTGGGTGGCTTATAAACAACAGAAGTTTATTCCTCACAGCTCCGCAGGCTGGAAGTGTGAGCTGAGGGTGCCGGCCGGCATTGTCAGACCTGGTGAGGACCCTCTTCGGGGCTGCAGACTCCCAGCTCCTCATTACTCCTCACATGGAGGAAAGGACAGAGCCGGCCGGCATTGTCAGACCTGGTGAGGACCCTCTTCGGGGCTGCAGACTCCCAGCTCCTCATTACTCCTCACATGGAGGAAAGGACAGAGAGCTGGAACAAGCCCTGGGTCTCTTCTTGTAAGGGCACCAATTCTGATCGTGAGGGTCCACCTTCATGACCTAACGACTTCCTAAAGATCTCCCCTTCTAATTCCATCACCTTGCGGTTGGGATTTCAACACATGAATTTTGAGGGAACACATTTAGTCCACAGCAATACTCTAATGATAGTTCAGATATACACACATATGTATATATGTATATATACATATATGTAAACACACACCCACACCCACATATATATGTATGTACATCTCATGTGCAGTGTGATACACCCCATTTACTCACAACGCCTAGGATGCTTTGTACATCTCAAATGGGAATTTTGATAATTAGAAATATACAGCACTCACCAGGGATAACCTTATGCCATCATCTATTCTTTTTAATATATTTACTATCTCCTCAAACAAAAAGTAAGACTGTGGACACAATGTCATATGTGTCTTTTTGTGTTCCTAGTGTGTAGCCTTGCACCTTGCACATAGAAGGCAATCAACAGATGTTTGCTATGTCATAATTTCTATTGTTAATGGCAACATCTCTCAATTTTTTCTCTTCTAATTTTAAACTGTCAGCCTTGTTATAATATTTTCTGTACTATTTTTCTTTGTTCCATTGGATCTAGGTTTGTAAATTTGTTGGACCATGACTAAGAGCAAACACCAGCACATGGAGGTAAGAGCCATATGCATCACTTTAGTGAACAGTCGTCATGACATACGGAGGAGGATGGCCCGATTAATTGTTGGGTTTGATGGAGTTGCTGCCTGCCCGAACGAGTCAGTCCAGGGGCCAATTTATGGCGGCAAGATCCTGTGATGGGCTGGTCTGCCTGATAAACAAAGTAAATAAATGAGCCACATTGATTCAGTAGTTCAGATAATTTGCTAGATTAACATGGAAATATATTGCTTCTTAATAAGAAGATTTGCATACTTTTTGTAAGTATGTAGAGTTTTATGATAAAATCCCATTTACATGTGTTTTTAGTAATTTAATACATTTCTTTAGCATAAATAAACAAAAGTGTTTTTGTTCCTTTAGAGCCAATGGTGCTCATGTGAGTCATGTTACAGTTAAATGACAGGTGCTTTTTGGATTAACTTTTTATAGTAATAAAAATAATGTGTACTCAGGTAAACAATACCCTATAGGATGTAAAGCAAAAAGTAAATTTCTTCTTCCTGCCACTCCTAATTCCCTAGTACTTCCTCCCCAACAATAAACAGTGCTGTACATTTTTTGGATATTCCTCCAATATTTATGTATTATGCAAGTAGGATCATATTTACTTATTTTCCTCAATTTGCTTCATTCCCTTTACCACATATCCCAGACTTCTTTCCATATCAGAACATATAGATCTACCTCATTAACATAATTGTGCAATATTCTTCTCTATGAATATCATAATTTAACTACTTCCACATTAATGGACAATGTTTGCTCTTACAATTAATGCTGCAATTATCATCCTCTAAATAACATCTTTACACGCTGGTGTGACTTGTCTGTAGGATAAATTTCTTGAAGTACTATTTGCCAACAAGAACATACATTTTTATTTTAGGTAGATATTGCCAAACTGCCCACTCAAAATAACATATGACAATGTGTTTCCTCATTTGGTATTTTTCTATTCATTTAAAAAATTTTAATTATATCTTTTAATAGAGTTTTTTCTGCTTCTCATAATTTCTGGAAGCTATCCACATGTCTTCTGCATAACCATGTCTTTGTAGACAAAGACATGTAGTTGGTAGAGCTCTACCAGAAATAGACCAGGTAACTCAGTCTTGACCTGTCAGAGTATCAAATATTCCTTTTTTCCCCCCAAGATTTTATTTATTTATTTTTAGAGAGGGGAAAGGAGGGAGAAAGGAAAGGAGAGAAACATCAGTATATGGTTGCCTCTCCCAGTATCCCACTGGGGACCTGACCTGCAACCCAGGCATGTGCCCTGACTGGGAATGAACCAGGGATCCTTTGCTTCACAGGTTGGCACTCAATTCACTGAGCCATACCAGCCAGGGCTCAAATACTCTTAATAACATTTAAAAAAAAATCCTTTATTATTTTCCCCAGTTTTATTGAGGTATAATTGACAAATAAAATGGTATATATTTAAACTGTACAACATGATTTGATATGCATATATAGTGTGAAATGATTACTACAGTCAAGTTAATTAATATAACACATCCATCGCCTCACATAGTTACCATTCCTAGTAATAGTTGATGCAGGGGTGAACCCGTGACTTAAGCTGTTCCAATGCCCAAAGCTCATTTGGGAGCCACTGGGAAGAGCCACTCCCATTTTTGCTACACTGAGACCTGGGAGGACATAGACATGGAGTTACTGAATGGCATGTTGCCTCTTTGTGGCATAACAGTATGGAAGAGAGTAAAGCTGAGAGAGAGAGGTAGATGGTGCCTCTAGATCAAGTTCAGGTGGAAGTCAGAAAAATCTACCTCTGAACTTTTCAGTTGCATAAGCTAATACATTTCACTTTTTTGCTCAATATGTTGAGATTTTTTTTATCACTTGCAACTTTAAGAGTCCTATTGGGTATATATCTCTTTCTTCTAGCTCTAATGCACTAGAAATTTTAAGTAATATTATTAATTCCCTTTTATTGAGCATCTTTTCTGTACCAGGTACTGAACTAGATGTGTGCTTGATCTTAAGCCCCACAATTATTTCCAAAAGGCATTATTATCCTTTTATTTACAGAGGAGGTAAAAGAATTCCGGAGACTTAATTGTCAAGTCCAAACAGCTGTGAGTAGTAGAGGTTCATATTTAGATCTTCACGATTTCAAAACCCACCTTTAAACCCACCTATTACCCAAGATTAAAATGAAGGAGAGAATTCTAGAAGCAGCAAGGGATAAGGGGACAGTCACCTACAAAGGAATTCCCATCAGACTGTCAGCTGATTTCTCAAAAGAGACCTTACAGGCAAGAAGGGGCTGGGAAGAAGTATTCCAAGTCATGAAAGTCAAGGACCCACATCCAAGATTACTCTATCCAGGGAGCTGTCATTTTGAATGGAAGGGCAGATAAAGTGCTTCTCAGATAAGGTCAAGTTCAAGGAGTTCATCATCACCAAGCCCTTATTATATGAAATGTTAAAGGGACTTACCTAAGAAAAAGAAGATAAAAAATACGACAGTAAAAAGACAGCAAACTCACAGATATTAACAACCACACCTAAAACAAAAGCAAACTAAGCAAACAGCTAGACCAGGAGCAGAAACACAGAAATGGAGATTACATGGAAGGTTAGGAACAGGGGAGTGGGAGGAGGAGAGAGGGGGAAAAGGTACAGAGAATAAGTAGCACAGATGGTGGGTAGAAAATAGACAGGGGGAGGGCAAGAATAGTGTGGGAAAAGTAGAAGCTAAAGAACTTATGACACATGGACATGAACTAAAGGTGGGGAATGTGGGTGGGAGAGGGTGTGAAGGGTGGAGGGGAATGATGGGGAAGAAATGGGACAACTGTAATAGCATAATCAATAAAATGTAATTAAAAATAAATAATTGGAAAAAATAAAATTGCAAAAGCAACAGTATTCCTTGTTCAGAGTTACGCAAAACTGAAACTGCTGTGGCTGGGTGGCTCAGTTGGTTGGAATGTCATCCTGTACACCAAAAGGTTGAGGGTTCTGTTCCCAGTCAGGCTGCATACTCGAGTTGTGGGTTCAATCCCCAGTTGGGCTGTATATGGAAAGCAACTGATCAATCTCTCCCTTTCATCAATGTTTCTCTCTCTCTCTCAAGTCAATGAACATATCCTTGTGTGAGGATTTTTTTAAAAAAAGGGCAATGCTAGAACATAATAAAAGCATTTTTCTTTCTGTTAGTATACTCCCTGTCCCTAATCACAATTTTCTCCCACTTGGTGTATAGATCTCCATATATTTAATGTCTAATAGTATTTTCCTTCTCCTATTAGTATTTTCCTTCTTCTGTCTTTTCTTTTTGGAGTTTTCCTTCGGGTTCTTTTATTCCTAGTTGGCTCAATTTGTTGACCTGCCATTTTGCCTTACTCAGTGCTATCTGTAACTTCCAAGTTGCTGCCTTCTTACTTAGTTTTAGTCTCCAGGGCTTTATTTGACCCTCATTACTCTAGGCTAGTCATTTTTCTCCAGGCTTTTGAGCTTTAACTTGAGTGCCACAAGTTACCGGTTCCAGCACTGCTCCTGCTGCTATTCCCTGGCTTTCCAGAGTAGCTCAGGACAGGGAGTGACAGTGCTGTCTCTAGAGTCAGCCTCCTGGATTCAGTCACAGCTCCACCACTTATTGGTCGTGTGACCTTGGGTAAAGTCCTTCACTTCTGCTACTTCAATTTACTCCTCTGTTAAAAGGGGATACTGTTAAAAATGATCTCACGGTCCCTATTAGTGTTAAGGGTGTTTTTACCTATAATACTTTCTCAATCTCATCACGATGTGCAATTATTCTAGTTTGGGTTTTGGTGAACTGTGGGTTTTTAAGACTGTCAATTTTTTTCTGCAAAGCATTTAATGCTAGCAAATTGAATAATTCATATTGGCAGATACAAAAGCAACACTGAGGTCCAAAGAGGCTGAATCACTGAGATAGTAAGGACAGAGCCAGGATTTCATATCAGATTTTTTTTACTCTAAATCTGTGCCTCCCACTCCTCTCACCAGTGTTAACCCATAACTTATTTATTGGGGGCCTCTGCTGATCTAATGCTTATGGAGGCTTCTGCCCTCTAACTTGAAATCTGGTTCATTCTTTCCGGCATCTTAATAATTTTCTTCTTCCTAACTCACCCCCTTCCGCTAGGTAATCAAGGAAGAGGATCCTCCCACTCTCCGAGACAGGACGAGGCCTAGTATTAAATCTAGAGTTTATTCTAATTTCAGATTCTTTGGAATCTGTTTCAAGGCAGGATGGCTACTGGAAACGGTATGGACTTTGGAGCTAAATGGATCTAGTTTTGAATGTTGTTTCTTTCCTTTAGTAGTTGCAGGACCATGGCCAACTCAATTATTTGCCTTATAGGATTAACTGACACTAGAGATAAAATATAATAAGCGCTTGGGTATAAAAAGTATTTAATAAGTCTTTGTTATTATCAGTAGTGGTCACTTTAATGTGCAAGAGACCGAACTGTTACAGGTTCTAAAGATATTTTTTTATTTTGGGGGCTAATTTTTTTTTTTGGAATTTTTGCGAAAGTTTATTTTAACCAAACCGAGGATGTATGCCAAGGAGTAAGATCTCAAATTCTCTGGAGAATAATAGTTTTGCAGCTTCTTTTATTCATTGAAATTAAAGTAGGAACAAAAGGAAGATTACATTAGGATGGGAGAAAGCAAGGCGGGGATTGAGTTTCAAAATAGTTAAGATTGTATGCTCTCTTGATTGTGTTTACAATGTATTTCAAAGGTGTGTTAACCTGGCTCTCAATGGTGTACACGGCTCAATTTGTTGGGTGTCTTACCACAAAGTGGAAGGTTGCTGGTTAGATTTCTGGTCAGTGTTTGGGTTGTGGATTTGTTCCCTGGTTGAGGCAACTGATGGATGTTTCTCTGTCACATCAATGGTTCTCTCCCTCTTGCCCTCCTTTCCCCTCTCTCTAAAAATAAATAAATAGCCCTGGTTGGTGTGGCTCAGTGGATTGAGTTCCAGCCTGTGAACCAAAAGGTTGCTGGTTCGAATCCCAGTCAGGGAACATGCCTGGGTTGCAGGCTAGGTCCCCAGTAGGGGGCACACAAGAGGCAACCACACATTGATGTTTCTCTCCCTCTCTTTCTCCCTCCCCTCTGTCTAAAAATGAATAAATGAAATCTTTTAAAAATAAATAAAGTTTTAATAATAAATAAAGTATCTGTGTTAACCTAGATACATACAAACAACAGACAGGGTTTGCTTCAGACAAAGATAAACCTTTCCCTAAAGAAGTTGTGTGCCTGGGGTGTGACTACCCACCATGACCTTCCCAGTGAGGAATTTATGATCAGATAGGTTACTGTGAGGTTACTTTCGACAGAATTTGGGGCTAATCTTTGAGTGTACTGTGTTTTAGTTGTGCTTGGGAGGTGGGGGAGAAGGGAGTAGCATCAGGAGAAGGGCACACATTTTAAATTTAGATAGGCTTTGATTTGTTGAGCTGTGGCAAGTCCAGTTGTGCAAACAGGCAGATTGTTCAGTCACTTTGAGCTTTAACCTCTTCATTTGAAAAACAGAAAATATAATACCAGAACATACAGGCTCTTGAGGCTTAACTGAAACAGCGTATGTAAAGCGCGGCAGTGATTTTAAGACAATCTGTTCCCCATAAGACATTGTTCGAACGCCCCAATATTTGTACATGCATCATTGAGTTCCTCTTTGAGCTCACAGCACTTAGTGCTGCCATCACATAGTGGGAACTAAAAAAAATTGTTGGACTAACACGGGCCCTTGAGCAGTACACACACTTTACAGCCAAAAAAAATTTTTATTTGAAAAGAGATTGATATTTATTTTCCATTCATCCTATTTCCATTTTTCGTTGAAGAGCCTATGGAGGAACAGCTTAAGACCGCTCTCTGGTTGCTCCTTCCCGGCAGTGGCCTGAGCAGTGGGGGCTGCAGGCCGGTCTTCGGGGCGGCTGAGCGCTCCGGGCGTCAGTGGGGAACTGCTGGACAGGCCCGGGGAGCACCGCGCGCACCCTCAGAGCAGTCTGCGACCTCAGGCTGAGCAGCAGTGAACGCGGGAGCCGGAGCAGCCGTCCACCCTGAATTGCCTCCTCAGTCACAGCCCTTTCAGTGGTCTATCCTTCCCTTCAATCTCTTCAGGGTCCCTGCAGAAGTAGAGATCAGGCATGACCTCCCGTGGGTGTTCACAGGAGATGGTACCACGCATGCGCAGAACTTCCCAGGCCAGCACCCACGACATCAGACCCGCTGAGTGAGCCCCTTTGTTGTTGCAGGGATGGCAACGTCCACAGTACAGAAGACAGTCTGTGATACCCAGAGAGTGGTGGGCAGGTTAATGTAACACGCGTCTGTGGGAGGCTGGCCGTCAGCCCTGGGACCAGTAACCCCCAGAAGCTGTGGCTCCCAGGAGGCTGCCTGGATCTGGTCAGTGAAGGCTCCCGAGGGGAAACGTCAGCACCCAGAGTGGCCGCAGGGGCAGCAGCGAACTCCAGCACAGCTCGCTGGCGGGTCGGGTGTTTTCTGGACAGCATGACACACAGCAGCCAGGTTTGCAGTGGTAACAGTGGCTCAAGCCGCCAGCCGGAGCTTCTCCCGGGTGCCCTGCAGAGTTATGCTGTGGATGCCGTAACTCTTCCTGCTGCAGATGTGCTGTTGCATGTGGAAGTCAAGGCTGCTGCCTCCTAAGTGGCTTCCTGCTGCAGGGAACTTGAGGACATTCTCCTCCTTCATTTGCAGGATGTCAAGCCTGCAGACTTTGTGAAAGTTTCCATTTATGTTATTGAGGGCACCCAGAACAATGCCATCTGGACCCCTCTCTGGGTAGTGTGCAGTGATACACCCAAAGTTTGATTGCTAGTATGCTCCCTCTTCTGTGGCTGGAAATCCTGAAAAATAAAACCTTAAGGGAAATATTATGTTGAATAAAACACCCAGGCTTAGGGACTAGTGTGCATAAGACCTCAGATTTCTTTCTGGCTCTCAATATGAGAGTCACGATTGTTTCCCTTGCGTCATCGGCCACATGTGGCTTTTCATCTTACATTCTGGCTTTGCTCCAGGCGATGACACTCTGCCTTATGCCAGGGTCCTGGCGAAAGGTCGCAGCCAGAGTGGCCAGGCTGGGAGGAGCTCCCTAACAGTGTGGGTCCCTCACCGTATTTTTAGTGCTCCCCCTCTGCTAGGTAAAAGCAAGAGTGAAAAATTCCAAAGGGGCCTAAAATTTAGATTTTGGCCTGATAATATAAGTTGTTTTTTTTTTTTTTTTGCTCTGACTTGCTATAAAAAGTAGTGGGTGAGTTTCTCTCATTTCCCACACCAAATTAAAAACAGGACATGTGATGGATAATTGTTAAATAAACTGATCTGGACTCATTCTTTCCAGCCTAGTGAGACCCATTCCAGCATTTTACAGATAGTTTTTTTTTTTTTTTTCAAGGCGGCATGAGAAACCTCAGTGTCCTCTGGAGAATTTTGCAAATGGATGTTAGCCCAGCCTTTTTAAACCAGGGCTTTAATGTCACATGATTACCCAGTTTGACACACTCCTTCCTGAATCTGCTTGTGCAAGGACAAAATGAGTTGAGGGTTTTCTTCTGCTGCAAATGCTGATCTTTGGTGTTTTTTTGGTTTTTGTTTTTACAATTTTTTCCATGCTGTACCGGAATTTCATGAAGTTTCTCTCTTTCTCAGTCTGTTGTTTTTTTAATCTTCATAGATTATGTCTACTGAGATTGATAGTCACCTCAATCCAATTTAAAGTGCTACAGCAAACATTTACTGAGCATCAATTCTTTTTTTTAAAAGATTTTATTTATTTATTTTTATAGAGGGGAAAGGACGGAGAAAGAGAAGGAGAGAAACATCAATGTGTGGTTGCCTCTCTCATGCCCCGCACTGGGGACCTGGCCTGAAATCCAGGCATGTGCCCCGCCCGGAAATCAAACCGGCCACCCTTTGGTTCGGAGGCCAGTGCTCAATCCACTGAGCCACACCAGCCAGGTCCTGAGCATCAGCTCTATACAAAGCACGAAGGAGCTGTTTTCTAAGACGTTTACATAAACTCTTTAGAGCTGCAACATCCAACATCGTAACCATTATCCGCATGTGGCTGTTTAAATTTAAGTTAATTAAAATGAGGTGAAATAAAGATTTAATTTCCTCAACTGTACTAGCCATACTTCAAGTGCTCCATAGCCACGCGTGGCTCGTGACGACTGTGTTAGCATAGATCTAGAACATTCCCGATGCTGCGGGGGCTTCCGTTGCCCGTTCAGTTGCAGGGCTTCCATGACTGAGAGCCACGACTCTCCACTAGTCTTTCATCTTTAAAATAATCAAAAACTCATGTCTCTCAATGGGAAATTTTTCTTTTTCTTTTCTTATTTATTTATTTGTAATTCAAATAACATTTATTGAATTTCCCTGTTGGGTACTATAGGAAGTACAAGGACAGATAAAGTAAGTTTCTCGTCCTTTGTCATCAGGAACTTAAAATATATTGAGGAAGACTGGCACATAACACAACTAATGGGATTGCAAGGCAGACTATGCAAAGCGATGCAACAGAGGCATCGTCAAGGTGCAACGGACTAGTTCAAGGAGTGATTTATTTCCACTCTGCATCAGGACCTTCATTTGGCAGGCAGCATCTGGAAAGGAAAGGACAACAGGAAGACAGAGTCGTTTTAGGTGCCAAGGGAGTACGGGAGTAAAGACATGGAATAGAGAAAGGGGCTCAGTCTGAAGCAGATAAATGGAGCATGGAGATAAAGGCCATAGACTCTGGGGGCATACTGCTGGGCTCCGAAACCCGGCTTTGCCTCCTGTTAGCGTATGAATCTATCTCTCTAAGTCTTCGTTTCTTCATCTGTAAAACAGAGCTCATAATAGGAGTCACCTAACAGGGTATCTGTGAGGGTTAAATGAGATGTATTTTGAGACTTGGCACAGTGCCTGGCTCATGGCAGTCCTGCTAGAGGGGGACCCGGGAGAAAGTGAGGTTGCAAATAACAGGGCCTCCAAATAGTGGCTGAATTTAGTGGCTGAAATAAGATAGAAAATAATTTCTCTCCAAGTTGAACATCTGGAGAGAGGCAATCCAGGACTGGTATGCTGACTCTGCTCCACAAAGTCCTCAGGGACCCAGTTCCTTCAACTTTCTGCGTCCCCATCCCTGGAGCATGGCCCCTGGCATGACAGGTCATGACAGAACTTCAGTTGTAACATTCGTGTCCCAATCAGCAGGATGAGGAATGCATCCTTTGTCTCTCAGGTTTCCCAGAAGTTGTCATCTGTTGTCACCTGACATTCCCCCCGACAATTCCACTTGCATCCCATTGAATTTAAATTTAACAATTCTTTTGTTATAGATTATTTATTTTTAGAGGGAGGGAAATGAAGGGAGAAAGAGAGGGAGAGAAACATCAATGTGTGAGAGGTACATCGACGGGTCTTGCACGCCCCCAACTGGGGATCTGGCTCACAACCCAGGCATGTGCTCTGACTGGGAATTGAACTGGCAACCTTTTGGTTCACAGGCTGGCACTCAATCCACTGAGCCACACAGCCAAGGCTCATTGAATTTAGTTGCATGGCCACATCTAGCTATAGGGGAAACTGGGAAACATAAACATTTTTTGGGGGGTGGCCTCATTTCCAGCTAAACATTTTATTACCAATAGAAGAGGAGGGGACAGAAATTGGAGGAAACTAGCAGTCTCTGTTACAAAGAGAAACATGACTGAAGCCATGAGAGATCTTTAATGCAGCCTGAGTACGTGCTTCATAGCTTGGGCTTTGTGGAGCTATTCATGCTTTCAGTGTAGGGAGTTAATATCCTTAGAGGCTGTTCATGGTCATGGACTTGGACATGGTTCCTCAAGCCAGCAAGACTCACCCCAGCAATACTCAGATACTGTCAAGAACAGTTACTTTCAAAATAAGGTAACCTGAGGGGTGGGAACGTGAGAAGGCACCCACCCCACCTGCAGCTCTCCTTTATACTCCCCGCAGTGTAACCTTAGCCCTCTCAAAGGTGCTGCGGATGGAAATCAATTCTTCCTGTCGGATGAGTAGTGCTGAGTAGAGGAAATTTCTTATCTTTTTTAAAGATTTTATTTTGTTTATTTTTAGAGAGAGGGGAAGGGAGGGAGGAAGAGAGGGAGAGAAACATCAATGTGTGGTTGCCTCTTGCACACCCCCAACTGGGGACCAGGCCCACAACCCAGGAATGTGCCCTGACTGGGAATCGAACCAGCGATCTTTTAGTTTGCAGGCCAGCACTCAGCCCACTGAGCCACACCAGCCAGGGTGGGAATCGGTATCTTTCTGTCAAGGTAGTGTGCTTGCTCTCAGCACTCTGTGTCACCTCAGAGACTGCACTGCTGTTGGCACGCCTTACTAGATTCTACTAGAAGGAGCTCGAGGACAGAATTCAGGTTGTACTTGAGTCTATGTCCTCAGATGTTAACACAGTGCTTAGTGCAAGGAGCACATGAGGTTCTTCGTGTTCCGGGCACATGCTGAGCCTGTATGACTGCTGCCTCGATTGCAGTGGCTTTAAAGCAGCTGCCCTAGAGCTGAAGTCCTGCTGCTGCTGAGTTTGCGGTGAAAGCCTTTCAGGCAAAGGCTAAGAGAAAGACTTGAGTCAAATGAAGACATAGCTGTGTCCACCTGGAGTCCAGTCCTGCTCAGAGGACCCTGGACAGTGACACGGTGAGATGTGGTCAAATAATTCATGTTAAGTCCTGAACTCTTTTCTTACTGTCGTTGTTCCCTCGGCACTGGTTTACTAAGACAACAAAAAAGACAGTGAATTTGTCTGTTTATAAAATATATCCAGAGGTAAACCCCTCTGACAAGATGTTTTAATCAACAAATATCTATGGAATATATGTGAAACATTATGATAGGAGTCATGAAGGATAAAAATAAACAAAGAGCCAGGTATTGCTTTCGAGGAATTTACAAACAGTGTGCTAGGCTGTGGGAATCCAAACGTGGGTGACCAGGTGCCTACCCACGGGAGGCTTATGGTAAGGTATGAACAGCAGACAAACGATTACATGTGTTGTGATCTAGTGTTTGAACCTTTCTCAGGGCCAAATGTACATATTTTGGTACAGAATTTGAAGAAATTGCACAGTTGATATTGTGTAAAAGCTGCAGACACATTCTATTCAACTAGTATGTAAAATGTTTTCGGGGACTTGGATCCATTTCAGGAGTGGCAGTGATATGATATGCATCCAGGAGAGAGAGAGGGGGAGGAATAAAAAGAGGATGGATCATTTTGAGATGACATTAAATTATCTTTTGACACCAGCTGTATCTTTTTTATAACAGAAAATGGAAACAACTCTGTCCTTGACCTTCAAAAAGAAATTGACTTACCTAGCTTAACTATTCAAACAAACAACTGTGTACTCTCTTCAATTCCTATGATGATTTTGATTTACTGTAAATGACTGAATTTAATGAACTAAATTATGCTATTTAAATGCATTTTGTGAATGGTATTGTAGTGTGTTACAAAGCATTATGTCTATGCTAAATTGTGCTGTAAATGATATGGTATGGAACATATGTGCTGTATTCATAATTTAACTGTTGCTGTGGAGCGCCTTCCTGGATAGGACGTACTGAAAAAGGGGCCTTTATTTACCTGGTGAAATGAAGGTGATATCTCAGCAAATCACTAGGTCTCACTGACCTTGGCAGAATTACAGTGCTAATATTTTCACATGGATGAACTGTTCTTGAACAATTTCTCTAATGTATATGGCAGAAATAGGCTTTCCATTAACATTGGGTATATACGGTATATCTTCTCTTTCCATTTTTCTTCTCCTTCAACAAACATTTACTGCAGTCTTTGCAAGGATAATTCTGCCTCCATGGAGGTCGGTGTTTTCTCTTGGCCTCTCCAATAGGAGTTATCGTAGGGTATAAGGCCTTGTCCTGCCGTGAAACTGGTGGCCTCTGAAAGGATTTGCATTGAATAACATCCCGCTTTTCCTTTTTGTGAATAATCTGAGAAATTAAAAAAGAAAGGAGTTACTACTGCAGCCAAACACCACCTTCATTACTGATACAGGTTTAATGGGCATAGTGCAGGAACCGAATGGGCATTCTAACAAAGAGTGACTTAAGGTACACACTAGGTCCTGGGTTTCCTTATATGAAGGATTCTGTAGGTAAGATTTTTTTTAGAAAGATTTTATTTATTTATTTTTAGAGAGAGGAGAAGGGAGGGAGGAAGAGAGGGAGAGAAACATCAGTGTGTGGTTGCTTCTCGCACACCCGCTACCGGGGAACCTGGCCCACAGCCCAGGCATATGGGTTCCCTGACTAGGAATCGAGCTGGCAACCCTTTAGTTCGCAGTCCGGCACTCGATCCACTGAGCCACACTGGCCAGGGCTGTCGGTAAGATTTTTAATACGGAGGAGCAAAGAATTTGTGCTTTCTGTGGACAGGCTCATCTCAAGAGAAAGAAGAGTTGAACCCGTTGGAGCATGCCTAGCGAGTCTTTACAGATTTTATTGTACCAGTTAGAGGCTAATGTGTAAGGCGGAAAGAGAGAGGCCTTAGCTCTCTTCATGGAAAGAAACATTAAACATAAGAAAAAAATCATTCCCCAATAACAGGTGGAAAGTTTGAACACAGGAATCGGTTCAAAAGTTTATTGCTAGGGAGAAAGCCACAGGCTTGGCTACACGGTTATGAGGATGCTCCCATGCTTCCCCTCCGAGGGGTACCTTCAGGATAACAAGACTTCTGCTAGTTGATGGCAAATGAAGAGACAGCAGCTCCTGCGGCAGCCACGACAAGTTCAGGAAAAACTGCTTGAAGTTTGTGTGATCATTCTCAGTACTTCAGCGCCGGCCACTGCACGGCACTGATGCAGCAGAAGACGGAGAGTTAAGAGACTTGGGCTCTAGAAGTTTCACGATCATTAGCTCTGTTTTAGTCAGCTTGGGCTGCCATAAAAAACAGTACTGTAGATTGGATGGCTTAAACATCGGACACTTATTTCCTCCCAGTTCTGGGTGCTGTGAGGGGCGATTAGAGTGCCACCATGGTTGGGACCTGGTGAGGGCTTCATCCTGGTGTGCACGCGGCCACCGTTTGCTCTGCGCCCGCCCTCACGACCTCTTCTTCGCATGCACTCGGAGAGATGGAGAGAACACTCTTCTCACAAGGACACTCATCCTATCACACGTGGGCCCCACCCTTCTGACCTCATTTACCTTTGATTACCTCCTTATAGGCGCTTTCTCTAAATAGTCACATTCCCGGTCAGGGGTTCAACACAGGAACTGTGGAGGCGGGGGAGGCACAGTTCAGTCCACAGCAAGCTTGTTGTGTGACGAGGCAAGTGATCTCCATCAGATTGTTCCTCCCTGCGGATGGCAGTTCGTGCCTTATGTCACCTCATAAGGGTATCAGTACGTCTAGTGATATGGAGGGTTACATGTTGAAATGTTGGCAGTGCCATGCATACACCATTATTTTTATTAATTTCTGCATCTAATAGTTACTGAGGCCAGGCTTTTCTTGTTATTTAGATTCTTTTTTCCTTACCTGAGTGTTTCTGGATGACAGCTAGGAAAGCTGGGTAATGACTGTGGCCTCATCCCCTTAAGAAAACAACATCCTTTGGAGGCAGAAAATAGCATGAAGTTGGCATTGCACAAAAAGAGATGCTGATTTTTCCATGACGATTTCAAACATTCAGAAACTAGGTTTTACAACCAACCAACCCTCTGGCAAGAAATCAAGAGTTCAGTTTTATTCTGTATTTTTGAAGCAGAGTTTTTGGATCACAAGCATGAAAGGTTAATAGAAGAAAGAAATCGGTAAAGGCCCATCTCTAATTGGAGTACAAAAGAATATTATAAGGTAGACACAGGACAGAGAACATGAAGCAGTTTTCTCATTTTAAAGAGTATACTTCTGAATTTAGCAACCTAGAGTTGGGTGTAGGCAAATGACCGGATGGTCCATTGTGATGCTTTGCTGTAAGAATTAGTTTCAGTTATTTCTGTATGCTGCAATTGGCATTGTTCTCAAAGTGATTCATTCAACATGTCTCTTAGTAATATTCTCTCTCTATTATTTTAGAAGCAGCAGTAAATGATACAAGTCATATTTTAAAATACTGTAATGGTAATTTTTAAAAAAATGGAACCTGGAACTCATCTATTTGCTCTTTCTTAGGGTTTTAGCACATGGAGTTGCTTTGGGAACAGGAGCAATGTGATTCTTATCAGGGATGTAACGCTGTTTGGTAATAGTAATACAATCCACAAATTGAATGTTTGAGCTGGTGTGTGAAGACAATTGATAACTAAAGAAGCTTCCAGGACTCTCCTTTGTGATTGACTAGCCATTATAAATGGGTATTGGCCATTATAAATGGGGCAAACAGGTAGAAGTTAGTTATGAGTGTAGGATTTCCCACATCAGGAACATGGAATTATAATGTCAGAGGTTTTACATTTTTCAGAATGCTGGAAACATCTTTCGGCTATTCTAGCAAGGTGCTATGCTGATGTACAGGTAAGAGTCAGAGACTTGGAGACTCAAACTCTATAAAGTGCAGTGAACTCTTGAGACAGGGTCACACTTGCTGATGAAAAACCAAAACCAAGAAATCTTAAATGATTGGTTCAAAGTCATCCAACAGTTTAGACCTGGTGATAGAACCAGAACTACCCTAGGTCTTTTCTGGTTTAGTATTTCCTATATACAGTAAAGGGACAGGTATTACAGTCACCCTATGGAGAAATTAAGACAAAGGAAGTTCCTTGGAAAACCACCAAGGCACTTAGGATCATAGAATCAAATCTTGTGAACTTGAGAAAGACTTAAGGATTAGGCCTTTCAATGCCATCCAATCCAATCTCCTGTACAACACTTGAATCCAATCTAAACAATCCCTGCCGAGTGGTGAGTGGATGTTTGCACTCTTAGAGTGGTGGGACACTAGGGTTTTGATCCTTGTTTAGCTCAGATGTTTAAAAAGTTTAGTCTTTTATATTGGGCCTAGCTTGTCTTCCTGTAATTTCAACTCATAGGTTTTAGTTCCGCTTTCTAAAGGTGATTCAGAAATCACACAGTTGACCATGGGAGTTTTATCTTTTACCCTCTTTCATGTTTGGTACCCTCATCTTTCCTTAGTTTCAATACTCTGTGTGTTAATAGGATGTATTTAAATGTCCACTGCACCAGTCTAATCTATCAGTATGCTCAATAGCAAGTAATTCCAGTTTATTTTGTAAAACAGCCCTGAAAAATCTCAAAAGGAGGTAAGGAAAGGGAAATGAAAGTCCCTTATAATTTGTTTAGGCCAACTTGATTTCCTTGAGCTCTGTGCAAATGCTACAAATAGATTACATGTGGATTTCAGTATGGATTTCATGTGGATTTCAGTATGACCAATGTAATCTATTTGGCCAAGCTGATTCAACCCATTTTCGAAAACTCATGGTCTGATTTGTTATCTGTATGTACTTTTGTGATACTAACATTTCCCAGTGTCCATGGACAGTACTCAGTAAATTATGCAAGGTATTCCTTTCTGCCCAGGTTTACAAATATACTTGGTTAACAATTTATTTTGTATACTGTATTTAAGACAAATTTGATACATAAAAATCAGACTTGATCAAAATTTTCAGGAAATAATTACTTCATTCAAAGAATTCTTTAAAATAACTAGTTCTCCAAATGCCCATAAAGTGTAATTAGATTGGAAAAAGTTCTGTTTCATCCTAAGCACTCTGTAATACTTAAAGTTCATAAAGCAAGACACAGACATTTGAAAATTCCATGAGGGAGAATAGAATTACAGAACTAAACTTGTATATGAACAAGTAGAAATGGGGAGGTGAAATTGAATGCAGAAAGACTCTCTGAACATCAATCACCACATTGTTGGGGGCTGTAGACATACTCCAAGCTTTGCCCTTTGAGAGCTGGTGGAACTTGGGCCTCAGCTAAAAATTTTAAGTATCATATCAAACAATCAAATATTCACAGAGTTATACAAAAGACAGATCAGGTACATGGCAGATTTTACTAGGATTATATCCATACCATCTAGTCATAACAGAATCTGAATTTAAGACTTTAAGAAAATTCAACCTGGCTGGTGTGGCTCGGTGGATTGAGCACTGACCTGTGAACCAAAGGGTTGCCGGTTTGATTCCCAGTCAGGGCACATGTGTGGGTTGCAGGCTAGGTCCCTAGTTGGGAGTGCGCGAGAGGCAACCACACATTGATGTCTTTCTGTATCTTTTTCTCCCTCCCTTCCTCTCTGTCTAAAAATAAATAAATAAAATCTCAAAAAAGAGAGAAAATTCTATTTTTGTTTTGAATTCATTCCAGTACCAGGAAGTTTTTCTTTATGATACAACCCTAAAACCTCTAGCTTGTTTATAATGGAAAAAATGGTTACGGCTGGTAAGCACCTCTTTGTGCGCACACGGGATCCTTTTTCTCTGGTGTGTAAAGACGTGAACTTGCCACTAAGTAACTGGTGATTGTGTGAGGCCCTTGTAGGTGGGAAGATTCTTACTGATCGCAAGCCCTATCTTGCCCAAATGAATGAAAGCCAATTAAAGGGTAGAGGTAGTGCTTGTCAGCACATATTTGTCTGGTTCAGGATCTACCTCTGCGCTTGTTGGGGCCTAATTTGATATTTTATAGTAATGTTTTGGTGTATAAGCCTAGTAACCTTACAATGACAATAAGAATAGGAAACAACTTTTTATAAAATCAGTAAGTAAAGAGTGGAATTCATGATAAAACTTCTGAAATACCTTATACTTAATGGCAAAATTGACTTTGCATTAGGTTGAAAATTATTCTTAGAAAATGTTATGGGCCAATATCACAAGATTCAAATATAAGACTACCTTTGGATCAGGTCTGGACCAATATGTACTGGGTTTTGCTAGAGGCAATTAAAATATATCTAAAGTGCATTTAAAAATGAGCATAGTTTAGACTATTTAATTTATGATGGGCCTTGGTGTAGCTTTGTGTTTCTTGGGTATATAATTTTCATGGAAACTGTAAAAATTTCAGTCATTATATCTTCAGATATATTTTTCTCTCTCTCTCTGTTCTTTCCAGGGCTTCCATTACTCACATATTAAACTGCTTGAAGTTGTGCCACAGCTCACTGATGCTCTGTGCATCTTTTTTGCAGCCTGCAGAGTCAAACCACTGCTAATTCTGTCCAGGGTAGTTTTTATCTGAGCCGTTGTATTTTTCATCTTCAGGAGTGTGATTTAGGTCATTCTTGCGTCTTCCATGTCTCTCCTCAGCAGGCTCCTGATTTTCTCTGTCGTCTGGACCATGTGCGGTGTATTTACAACAGCTGTTTTATTGTTCTTTTCTCCTGGTGACTGATGTTTAATTTGGGGTTCTGTTTGCCTTGACTGATTTTTTCTCCTCATGATGGGTCATGTTTTCCTGCTTCTTTCATGACTTAGTGAATTTGGGTACTTGACATTGTGAATTTTATGTTGCTTAGTGCTGGATTCTTTTGTATTCTTGTAAATACTTTTCAGCTTCATTCTGCGACATTCAAATAAATTGGAAATAGATTGATTCTTTCCAGGTTTGACTTTAAGTTTTTTCAGGTAGGACCGGAGCAACTTTTAGTCTAGGGCTAATTTGCCCCTATTACTGAGACAATATCCTCTGAGTTCCCTACCTGTTGCCTTATATGTTATGAAGTGTTTTGGTGGGTATTTTTAAAAAACTCTGGCAGTTGGGAAGCCCTGTGAGAGTTCTGAAAATTGTTCCGCCTGCTTTTTTCCAGTGGTTCTTTTCCCCACCCTGGCTAGTTTTCTATTGTGGGTGTGCTGATTACTTCTCGGGATTAGACTCGAGGGGCACTCTGCAGACCTTCAGAGCACTCTTCTTTGGTCCTCTGGGGCTCTGTCCTCCCTGGTACCCTGTCCTGTGAGCTCCAGCCACTTTGCCTACCCCAAACTCTCAGCTCCATCTCTCAACTTGGGGAAACCACCTTATTTATTTTCCCTTCTCTCAGGGATCGTTATCTTGTACTACCTGTTATCCAATGTCTGAAAACTATCATTTTATATATTTGTCTGTTTTTTTAGTTACTCCATCATAGCCAGAAGTGGCACCCTAAAAATCAGTATACTTTAGGACACTTAAGTGAGAAGAATGGTTTCCAACTTTCTACTAGTATACCCTAAAACTGTTTAATACACTGTACTTAAAGGCATGTATATGAACAATAGAAATCTTTCTTTGGGGAAATTAAAACAACAAAACTTGATTGCATATCATTTCATATTTTGCAGATGTTAATATTTAATCATATGCAGAGCCATTTAGCTTAAGTGCATTAATGTAACTCATTTAAAAGAGGCCAGTAATTGTCCTATTAACTCCCAGTCTGGATGTTATCTGCTCTGCCCTGCTGGTAAGGCCAGAGGGGGACTCTTCTATTGGCACCCACAGAGAGTGCTCTGATCTGTTGAAAATCCTGTTAAAATCTAATTACTTAGGAGAATCAGCCAGGGAATATCTAATGAGCTCTAGGAAACCTGCTAGAAGAAATTCTGTGTTATTAACGAATGAAATGTCTTCTGTCTTTCAATTATCCTGGTAGCACATGAACATAATTGCTGCCTTATAAAATGTGACTCTTGTTTGCTGTGTTTTAATTGTGTCATGAATTTTTTGATCATTTGAAAATAACTTAATTTCCCATTGAGGAGAAATGACAGTGTAAAGCTTAAATACTTGTGTTTTCTTTCCTTACAGATATTTGATAATTTATTATTAAATGCTTTAAGAAAGTATGTATATTATTTTGTGAAACCACTCTACAGGTGTGAAAAACTTAATGATGAAAAGACCTTGAATTTTTAGTCTAGACTGAAAACATGTTCAGCAAGAAACTCTGAAAGGGATTATTCTCTGAAATCGTCTTTAAAATATTGTCAAAAGAAACTAATTTCTTAAAAATGAAAATTCCCTCCTCAGTTTTCAACACACCCAACAGGAACTCGGGGTTGCTGTGTGGAGGGGCACAGAACTCATGCCCTTCCTGTGAGCAGACACCCTACATGTAGGGAAAAAAAAAAGAAAATTCCACCCTGGCTGGTGTAGCTCAGTGGATTGAGCACAGGCCAATGAACCAAACTGTCGCTGGTTCAATTCCCAGCCAGGGTACATGCCTGGGTTGCAGGCCAGGTCCCCAACTGGGGGTGTGTGAGTGGCAACCACACATTGGCCTTTCTCTCCCTCTCTTTCTCCTTCCCTTCTCTTCTTTCTGAAAAATAAATAAATAAATTCTTAAAAAAAGAAAATTCCTTTGTCCCATTTGTTTTGTAGATGTATCTTTAAGATTCTTAGCGTAGTTTCCATTTCCTTCTCTCTTTAATGATTAGCAGTATCTTTTTTTTCTCTATAGCCAACCTCTCTTTGTATTTTAACTTTGTTGACTTTCTACTTTTCCATATTTAGGACTTGGCTTTCTTAAAATTGGATGGTTAATTATGACTATGGCTTTGGACTCAGATAATAACCTGAGGTATTTAAATCCTGGTTTTTCTATTTACAACAAATTTCTTATCTCCTGAGTCTCAGTTTCCATTGCTATCCAAGGGGCATTCTAATTAATATGCACAGACCGCATGGGCTGCTGTGAGGGTTTTGTGAGGCAAAGCATGTAAAGTGCTTAGTACTGTATCGGGTATGTTGTGACGCTCAAGGGGTGGTAGTTATTATTTTTGAAGACTAATTAAAATTTGGAATATAGAAGAATTGTGATATCTAAGATTCATTAAAAACTAATGTAGGGTGAATTTCTATTATCCTAATGTATTTCTATCACCATATTCATATTCAATTTGTTGAAAAAATTAAAAAGGTTCTATTTTTAGTTGCATGTCAGTGAACTTCATTCCAAAGTTTATCAAGTTTTTAGCCAATGTGTCATTTTATAACATGGATTGATTTCAGCAGATGACACCAGAAACAAAATGTGGTTTGGTGATACATTACTTAGAAAAATACCTGTCTTAGTGATAAATTATTATTGGAATATTATATAAGATTTTAATGATTGAGGAGAAAAAGGACTATTACATATTATTTCAACAATTAACAATGTAACTATTATTTAAAATTATTATCTGGCCTATAGAACTCTGGCAGTTGAAATACTTAAATTGACAATGCTTTTATTTTTAATCATTGGGTAACATGTTACAATTGGACTCTCTTTTTTGCCTAAAATATAGGTTAAAACATTTTTAATTAGACTATTTGGAAGTTGATATATAAGCAGCCTTATAAAATGATTCCTGTGTATTATAATTGGACAAAGATATGGAATTATTATAATAATGTTTTCTCTTAGAATAGGCTTTTTAATACTTAAAAATCCTTTCTCATATAATTCATTAATTCTTACAGCAATTTTATGAAATAGCCACATAGTACTGCATTACAGGCCATAAAAGGAAACTGAACTTTTGTATATTCATAGCTCTGATTATATTTTGTATAAAAGATATACATAAGTTAATACATAAATTAGGATATTTCAATGAAAGAATATTTAAATGCAGGATGGGGCAAAGTAGACTTACAGTTGTAAGTACACAAAATACACAGTTTATTCTTGTATTATTATTTATTGATTATCATATTATTTTCCATATGAACAACAGGAAACTTACTTTTGCCTCACCCTGTATTTAAAATAATTTTCTAACATTTTATTAATTTAATATTTTAGATGGGTTTGATTTTTGAAAAGCTCTGAGAGACAATGCTGTTTTTTGGTAGGGGAAGATATTAGAATTGATGAATTTATGATGATGTGCTATTTGTGTAAAAGTTTATGTATAATAAATAAGCATGGTGAACATAGTTTATCTGTCAGGAATTATTACGCTATAATCAAGGAGCAAACGCCAGCTAATTTGTTCATTCAACAAATATTTATTTGAGGGCGTATTTGCTGCAATGGGAATGCAATGTTGAACGAGACAGTCAGGGAAGAAGAATTAGCAGATTCATTATTAAAGCTAATATTTTGCCACAATGTCAGTTCGTGAAACTGTTCACTAAGCTGAAAAGTTCCTGGCAGAAAGTGCTTTGGTTGTTGATATTAGCATGTGAAACCACTGGCTAAGCCTGGCTTTGCTGGGCCTTCTATACTACACAACTGGATTAAGTTAGCACATTTTCATTAAACAGTTTCTGTTGATAACAGAAACAAACACTTGACCTTGAAAATGGAAGTAAAAGAAAAAAGAGGTAGTCTAACATCTTTCCCTGTGCCTTTGCAATAAACTCTCTGCTTGTCACACTTCCAATATCCAGATCTCTGTGACGCATGTGACATCACTCCTCCCACCTGCCCTCCCCATGCCACCCCAATACACGCACTTCTGCAACTTTGCGGGTGTGTATTAGCATGTGGTAGGTGCTCAGTGAGTGCTCCTGATTAGTGTAATTAATAGACCTGTTATTGTATTAGGTTATAGTCTTAGTTCTGTTGTTGATTCCCCTGTGATAATCAGGCATTAAGCCAAGTCACAGGACCCCTTGATTTTCCTATATATAAAAATGAACTCTACATTTTCCAAATAACTGATTAGAATATACTGAGGATTGTGAGATATTAGTTTGACTTATATGGACTTGTGATATTTATTTATCTTTTGATTTACAAAAAAAAATTTTTGGTTTTATTTGATTCAACCTAATATTTTTCCTAAGTTGTTTTTAACTTGACCGAAAATATAATATAATTATCAAAATAATCACAACTCCAAATATGTTAATTACATCACTGCTAATAGTTTCCTTTCTACTTTTCTACCTATTTCACTTTGATTGCTGATTTTGGCCTTGCTTTCTTCACTGAATAATATTTTATTACAAAAAATTAATTGCATAATATACCTGTCACTCCAAATACTAAATTATATATTTTTTAATGTTAATGAGTCTTGAGTCCACAGGGCTAGGTCAAGCAAGCAGTATTATTTGACTTCTTTAAGGACATTTAGGTACCAGGAGATAGTGGGTAGTATTAAATTTCCAAATTTAGTTAGTTTTAAAAAATATAATTTTTAACATATAAAAATTTTTTACTGTTCCTGACAAATTAGAAGTTTTCATTGGCCTGTAATTTAAAAATTATTTTTGTGTTTACTCTGAAAACTAAAATTTTAAGCTCTGTTCCATTAATTTCTGATTTATGCAGATAATACTATAAATAAACATAATCTTAACAAAATATAATTATGAAAAAATAATTTTTCTCCAGAAATTACAGTTTATCTCTGAAGAAACTGGATCTCCCAAAGGCTACTTTTTCTGAAAAGGCCACAGATGATCATTCTTTATTTTTTTTAGATATAAAGCAACCCCCTGAATGATCTAGAGCTCCCCCAAAGTGAAGCCCAAGATGCTCTGTTTCACATCTTTTAAGCAAAGGCAACATAATTTAATTTGCCTAACCCAGGGCATCTGGAAAGATGGCTGGAGAACAGAGGTGTAACCCAGCTCTTTATTCAAACACCATGAAGCTCTCATAGTCCAGAGTTCTGAGCAAGTAACTCAAGTGAATGGTCCCCAAATTCAGGGCTTATGAAAAGGCTTTCACTGACTAGCAGCAAAATGAGAAAAATAAGGATAATGTCAATTTTCCATAAAGCTAAATTTATTGAATTGAAAGAACAGTTTACATTCATTAAGGAAAGTTTTTTTGTTGGAATCATATAATATGTAGCCTTTTCAGAGTGGCTTCTTTTACTTGGTAATATGCATTTAAGTTTTCTTCATGTAAGATAGCTTATCTTTTATAAAATTATAGTCAACAATTTTTTTCATTTTTCCTATTTGTTCAAATAATAATCCTATGCAACTCCCTGAAATATTTTTGAAATGTCTTTAAACTCTAAAAATCTTGAAAATACCTATTTTATGTATATGTTTTCTCACTTGTTAAATGGAAGTAATGATTCTTATTTCATTGGATTAGTGTCAAGATTAAATGAGATACAGAGGTGGAGGTGCTCCGGATAGTACCTGACACTGTGGATGCTTCCAACTGTAGTCTGACCTAAAACTCTGGTGGGGGCCCGCAGATTTCATCCAGTTTTCCTTTGAGGAGAGTGAAAATAATAAGTTCAGACTGGGACATGGCTTGACACAGGGTAGATGCCAAATAAATATTTTTTAAGCCTGTGGGACACTATCATAGAAGAGTATTGTAGGTAGATGGGAATGAGGGTCAGGATTCTAGAATGGGCTATGGACAGGAAACCATCAGGGCGCAGGTGTAACTGAAGTCGGGGAAGTGTGGAGACGAGAGGACCTGGGATGCACATCCGGCCTTCAAAGCTCATGAAGCCGTGTTGCCTTCCCAACATCCATGTCCAGGAAGCCCAAAGGTCAGGACATCGTACACCATCCTCAGAGCACTTGTTTCTACCGTGTTCCTCTTAATTTTGGGGGCTTTCTATCCTAGATGAAAATGAGAAAATCTTTGTACTCTTCCTGTTAAATCTTTAATTCCAGAGCTAGAACCCCATTTCCTGTGAGGGCTCAGCTGCTCTCGTGCTGTTGGCAGTAAAGATAATCCTTAAGAGTGAAAAATTATGTCAGAAGTAAGAAATTATTTACAGGCTCTTGAATCAAGTGGGGTTAGTCCCTGATAACAAGTGTACTCTTCCCTGAAGAATGGCCCATTAGAGAAGTGTGCCCTCTTGAGCCTGCTGCTTGAGAAGAGAGGCGTGTGCAAAGGTAAGGGAGGAAGGAGACACTAGCCTAGCCGCCCAGAACTAATGAAGCCAGCCTGGCAATCGATGGTGTGACAGACGTCGCAGCCACCTCGCTCTCACACCCAGCAGAGGTGCATGGTTTTCCTGCTCCTATGTAAACGGGCAGCCGGAAAGACTTTTGTGCAGTCCGGCCTTTGTTACCGGCTGTTTGGCTGCTGGTGGGACTTGTCTCTCGTTAGAGTACCTTCCCCATTTCATCGCACGGGACGCATTTACTGCACAAACCCCATCCTCATGTACTGGGTCAGCCTGTTTACCTGAATAGTTCTAAAGTTTTCTTGGCTTAATTTTAATTCTTGGACTTGTTGTTATTGAGAATGGGCCTCTGGCAAGCTGTGGATTTGGCAAAGGCCATATACTGTATTTATACAGTCCCTGTTTCAATGGAGGTCGGGGAGATAGTGTGATAAACCAGTAAATTGCAGTATTTATGGTGAATGCAACTTCTTTACACCCCTAAAAGCTAATCTGTATGCACGTCCACCCTTGTCTTCCAGTTTAAACATAGGGATATGTATCCTTCAATCTAAGGCTGATCCCTCACTCAGCAATAAGAAGGAACAAATTATTAACACATTCAACAATGTGGGTGAATCTCTGTTTGTGTTCTGGATCTCATTCCCTCCTCCTGTCTTAGGATTCTTGCTTTATCATCTATGCCCTCTTTCTCCTGTACTTTCATTCTTTTCCTCTCTTAAAAATCTGAGTTCTAAATTTGGTTTTTGCCACCTGCTCACTGTGTGAACTTGTGGGTTTGTACTTTCACTTCTCTGGGCCATAATTTTCTCACCTGTAGAATGAAAGAGTTGGACTAGATGATCTCTAAACTCCCTTTTTATCTCTATTTCATGAGGCTGGGGTTTATGAGTATGTTTGTATTCTCACATATTGAGCTACCTGTCTTAGTGTTAAATTATTATTGATATATATTAATGATGGAGGTGCAAAAAGACTATTGAATAATATTTCAACAATTAACAATGTAACTATTACTTAAAATCATTATATAAATTGGAGGAAAAATTTTCTGGCCTACGGAATTCAAGATATATTTGAATTGACAACACCTGTCAGGTGCATCATATTTTGATGTTGTTCTAGTTCTTTTTAGGAAGCAAAATGATGTTGCAACTCACTTTACACTGAGGTACTATTGATTTGCAAAAATTTTACATATTTCCTCTTGTGTTAGTCAGATCTCTTTTCATTGCAAGAAATTGAAACCCAATTCAAATCAACTTAAGGAGAAGGATTTTCCAGGGAGCTTCAAACAGAGATGGCTCTATGTACTCAAAGCAGGTCATTAAGGCTTGGTATTTTCTGTTAATCAGAGTAGGCTAATGCTTTGACAAACCCCAAATCTCAAATCTCAGGAGCTCAACACAGTGGAAATTCATTTCTGTCCATGTAATAGTTTAACGAGAACTTTCAGTGGGTGACCTTTCATGTGAAGATTCGGGACTTCAAGCCCATTTCACTTCTAGCTGGCTGGTCCTAGGGCCTTATAGTCCTGTGCTGGACTCTCTGCGTCTAGCCAACAGATAGGGGTGGGGGTGGGGGAGATCCCGAAGATCACAGCCACTGGCCAGAGCTCAGCTGCAATGGTCTGCAAGGAAGACAGTAATAAAGCCTCACTGTGTTACCAGAAGGAAGAACAGGTTTTAGCAAGCAAGCCCTTTGCATCGGTTGGCTCTTCTGTGTCCTTCACCAAGTTCTCTCCATGTGGGAGCAAAAATGGCTACAGGCAACCACAGATTCAAGTCCTCTAACTTAATCTCGCTGGAAGAGATCATCTTCTTTTAGCTGCAGCAGCAAAGCCTCATCTGCGGCCAGCTGAGGCTAGTGGAATGAGTCACACTAGTTAGCAAGGCCTGGGTCATTTGCTCCTCCGGCATCATCCCCACACAAACTGCATGAGTGGGTTACCCCAGCACAGAGGAGTTCTGTAACCAAAAAAGACAAGGTTGCTGCACTGGTAAAAACCAAGAGATGTATACTTGTTCTGCCTTAGGAGCCATGCTTATTTTAATTTTGTTTAAAATATTTTTCAGTACTCATGCCTTAGTAATTGGTAAAACGCCTCTTCTTTCTTCTCCCTGCTGATTTCTTCTCTTGTCATTTTCACTGATATGCAAATGTATTGATTTTTACCAAATGAATACAGGAAGGGACAATATATTTGAATAGATGTGTGCCAGTGTTATTATGAAAAATGTTCCCAAGGGTACTGTTGCCAGGACAGGCCTGTTTAGAATATTGCTAACGTACGGGGAAGTGGGCAATGCTTACCCCACAGGAGTTAATCCCAAGGAAGTTTTAGGTCCCTGATTGAGGAAGATGCTTTAGGCTGAGTTGCTGCTCTGAAACCTTCAAACAGACCACATGGGTGACTCCATGTAGATGAAAGACCAGTGAGTGAGGTTTCAGTACCTGTGAACCAGCTGCACCGCGGGACCCCATTGCCTATATTGAAGAAGGTGACTTGGGGAGGCTGACAGAACCATAAGCAGGGGGTTGGTTTGTGATTTCAACAGAGAGATGAGAAATTTGGCTAAGAAGCCTACACAAGGTCGGGAAGCTAGAACTGATGCCCCTCTGTAGGGCCTAGAACTTAGAAGTTCTTGTATTCACAGGCTACAAAAACTGCCTCTCTGGCTCAGATGTGTGGTAAAGAAGCTTGCCATCTGTCAGGGAAATTAAAGCCCCAAGCTTGTGCTATGTGTATGTGTGCTGCCCAAATTTATTCAACTTGTGTGATATAGGAGTCATAATCTCTGAACTAGTACAGGGCCACCGACACCATTGGGAAAAACAGGTTTGCGGAAATGAGCCTGAAAATACTGCATATCTTCTATACTTTCACAACCCAGGGCACCCATGACTGTGACAGAATAAACTCCTTTGAAAGTGGAATAGAAAAAAATTATGAACCATATAAGGGAAAGAGCCTCCGTGAGGGAGAATCAGCTGTTGCAACCGATGGAATCATCATACTAAGAACCAGAAATAATGGACTAATTTGAAACCTGTTGTAAGATAATTATGTTTCTAATGATATGCACAATAAAAGGAAGAGCAGAAGCCATACTGAAGTAAGAGCATTGTATAGAAAATGTACAAAAGATGTATAGAAAGGTAACAAAATATGTACAAGATGTATATGAGGAAAACTACAAAACTCTGATGAAAGTAGAACTAGTAAATGAATTCAGCAATGTTGTAGGATACAAAATCAGAACACAAAAGTCAGTTACATTTCCATACACTAATAATGAACAATTGAAAAGGAAATGAAGAAAACATTATATATTTATGATAGCATTAAAAAGAATAAAATACTTAGGAATAAACCTAACCAAGGAGATGAAAGACTTCTACACTGGAAACTGTAAAATGTTGCTGTTAAAAAAAAATTAAAAACAAACATTGAGAAAATCCCATGTTCATGGTTTTGGAGATTTAATATTGTTAAGATGTTTATACCAGCCAAAGCAATCTACAGATTCAATGTGATCCCTATTAAAATCCCAATGGTATCTTTTTTGTTGACATAGAGAAACTCATCCTAAAACTCATGTGGAGTCTCATGGAACCCTGAATAGCAAAAATAATTTTTTTAAAGAACAAATTTGGAGGATTCGCATTTCCTGATTCCAAAACATATTACAAAGCCACAGTAATCAAAACAGTGCAGTATTGGCCTAAAGACAGACACCTAGGCCAATGGATTAGATTAGAAGGCTCAGAAATCAACCCTCATGTATATGGGCAATTGATCCTCAGCAGGATACCAAGGAATGCCAAATGTATATTGTTAAATGAAATACACCAATTTTAAAAAATCATACTACGTTATTCTGATTACATGACATTCTGACAAAAACAGGACTTCGGAAGCAGTAGAAGAGTCAGAGGTTGACAGAGGTAAGGAGGTTGGGAGGGATGAACAGTTGGAGCAAAGATGATTTTTAGGGCAGTGAAACTACTCTGCGCGATACTATACTGGTGAATATATGTCATTACACGTTTGTCTAAACGCAGCGCATACAGCAGCAGGAGGGAACCCTAAGGTAAACTTTGGATGCTGGGTGGTCATGGTGAGTGAGTGTAGGTTCATTGATAGTAACAAATGCACCCCTCCCATGCTGGGGTGTTGACAGTGGGAGGCTGTGAGTGTGGAAGGGCAGGGGGTGTATGGGAACTCTCTCTGCTTTCCTCTCATTTTTGCTGTAAACCTGAAAGTGCTCCAAAAATAGTCTATTTTTTAAAAGCGGGTATTTCAAAAAAGAATATTCTAGAAATTATAGAAATCAAAAGCTGCACGGATGGTGTGGTCATCATTACCGTAGTCGGCAACATTGTTTTCTGGGCACGTGGAAAACCCTACTTCTCAGCCCCCTGGTGACTGGGCAGCACGGTGTAACTGGTTCCAGCCCGCGGACTCAGAGACGAAGTCGTGTTTAGACTTGCAGTCTTCAATTGCTGATGTTAGAAATGCCAGCGCTTGTTTCCTGTCTGTTGGCCAAGGGAGCCACTTTTCTGTGGTAATGAAGCTTCTGTCGTGTCGGGGGAGGCATCGTGCCTTTCCTGTTCCCCCTTCCTTGTTCTTGTTTTCTTGTGACCTTGCCGCTTGGGGCAGCCATGAGACTCGTTTTGACCATTTGACCAATGAGATGCAAGGCAATGCCTGATGCAGAGCTTTTTGGGAAAGTCCTTAGATAGCATAAGAGCTTGAGGAGAAGGAAGCTTTTTATCCCTTTCTTTGGTGCTTGTAACAACGATGTGAGGGCGTTAGGTTTGGAACTGTGACATGTCTGCCTGTCATGCTGTAACCAAGCACGAGGACCAAGGAGAGAGGAACAGAAATGCAGAGCCCGCGTCTGAAGCCACACCATCAAGCCCTGGCTCTAGGCTTTCAACTCCGGATCGCCTAACTTTCAGACTTCCAGTTTTACGAGACAACTAAAGGTCTTTGTTACTCAAGTCACTCATAATGGGGTTTTCTGATACATTTCACATTGTTGTCAAGCACACATGTAACATTTAAAAACACGGATCCGTACTGGGCCAACAGGAAGTTTAACATATTCTAAAGAACCCAAACCATATACTCTAGTGATGTCATGTAATACAATGCAAGGTAACATAACAAATATGTTATATTGTAAGATGAATATCATGAGCTGGTATAAAAATTCTTACACTTGGGAAACTAAAAATCATACTTGTAAATACAGGGTTGGGCAAAAGTAGGTTTACAGTTGTTTGTATAGAAAATAATACAATAATAAATAAATAATAACACAAGAATAGACTCTGCATTTTTTGTCCTCACAACCATAAACTGGCTTTCACCTCACCCTGTACATAGATCTAAGGGGAAATTGTGATAGAAATTATGGAATATTTTGGTAAGAGCGAGAGCACTGCATATCAGAACATACAGCAGTATGAACATACTCAGAGGAAAATTCATAGCTGAAGTGCATACATTAGCAAATAAAAATATTAAAGATCAATGAGTCAGAGACAGGAGGACAGTGGTCCCCGGGGACCAGGGGCAGGAGTAAACAAAGAGTCCGTGTCTCATGGATGCAGGATTTGGTCTGGAAAGATGCGATGGTTCTGGAGAGGGATGGCCAGGGCAGCTCCACAACAAGGTGAATGTGCTCTGCACCCCCGAACTGTACACTGGAAAGTAGTTAAAATGACAGTTTGGCGCTATACCCATCTATTGTACGGCAATAAAACATTTTCTAAAAAATTTGATGAAGATTTAGTTCAAGAAGTTAGAATCAGAATAAAGTTCCCAAAAAGGAGAAGGAAAAAATGATTAAAAAAAAAAGACCTTAATTAAAGAATAAAAATAGAGAAAATCCACCAAGGAAACGATGGCCCTTTGACAGGAACAATAAGAGGCTTATTAAAAGAGATGGCAGGAATGGCTTGCTGAGTCACTCTCTTCAGGGGTGACCTGTAAGATGAGGACTGTCAGGTGTCCTTTTGAATGAACAAGAAGCATGGAATGGCAAGGGCAGTCCTGGTACAGTCAGACACTTCATTCACTTGTTTTTGAAATGAATAAGCCAGGAAGAATTAGAAATATTGAGCACAGATAATTCCTTCAGGAAACTTGGTGAAGGAAAGTAGGGTAAGAAAACAAGAGAGAAAGAATACCACTTGGAGGGGGAAATGAAAGCACCATGGAGGGAGGGAGGGAGGGAGGGAAGGAAGGAAGGAAGGAAGGAAGGAAGGAAGGAAGGAGAAAAGAGCGATAAGTTGGCGTAGAATGTTTGAGGGTGCCTGCCCTGCACAGACTCCGTGCTTATGTGCGAGATTAGGCAGCATGGTATTTTTACCATGTCACCCTACCTTTTTCCGTCACAGATGATTAGTGGAGGTGGGCGGTCACTTAGATTTTCTCTCTCAAGAATTCGTCCTAGGACACAGAGATCGTACTGCTGGTAGGTGTTGGACCTTTCAGATATAGACTTGAAGCTGGCAGCCATGTAGGGTGTTGTGCATCCAGAGGAAGCTTGTTGGGAGAAGATGGGGTTGGGGGTGGATGGGAGGGAAGAGGAGAAGAAAGGAAAAGGGAAGGGAGGGCAAAGGAAGAGACAGAGGAACACAGAAGGAAGTGGAAGTGAGAAAGACTGTGCAAGCTCTAAAAGAGAAGAAAATTTTGATGTTTTTAAAAGCTTTCTTAGCTCTTATTTCTATAAAGTGTGGCTTTCACTTAGGTTGTTTCACTTTGGCTATTGTGAACGATAATTGCGGTGAACATGGGGGTGCAGACATCGCTCCAAAATACTGCTCTTGTTTCCTCACACCCAGAAGTGGAATTGTTAGATCATATGGTAGTTACATTTTTAATTTCTTGAAGGACATGCCATATTGTTTTCCTGGATGATTCAGCCCCACCCCTACCCCCTTCTTCTTTTTCTTCATGAAATCACTTGTTTGATAGCTATCATTCACTGGATTCTTAGTATCTGTGCTTAAAGGTTTATTGCATCTCAATTAATTTTTACTAGCCCCCTGAAGAGATATCATTATCCCCACCGAATAGATGAGGAAACCAAGACTCACGGAGACTCAGTAAGTGTCCTAAGATCACATAGCTAGTAAGTGACAGAGCCAGAATTCTAACATACCACTACACCTATGCCTTATATTTAAGGTTCCTTGGAGGGCAAAGAGATGTTTTAGTTTTGCTGTAATAGAGTTTCCTGGTTGAATTTCCTGTAGACACTGGCAGGTATAATGAAGAGGCATTTCTCTTACAGTGAGAGTTTGCACAGTACACGTAGAATACATGGAGGTAGAGTAATTAGAGAACGTGATTTGTATTACATGCAGCTGTTGGATATACATCATTGCAGGAGAAAGGTTGTTATTCACGCAGCATTGGGAACACACACATGTTTGTTTTGAGTGGCTGGCTGTTCATTTGACAACTTATTCTTCTATGTGCGTGTTTTTTTTTCTTTTTTCTTTTAAAAATTATATTTTATTGATTATTCTATTACAGTTGTCCCACTTTTCCCCCTTTATTCCCCTCCACCCTGCACACCCCCTCCCACCCACTTCCCCCCCTTTAGTTCATGCCCATGTGTCATAAGTTCTTTAGCTTCTACATTTCCCACACTATTCTTGCCCTCCCCCTGTCTATTTTCTACCCACCATCTATGCTACTTGTTCTCTGTACCTTTCCCCCTCTCTCCTCCTCCCACTCCCCTGTTGTTAACCCTCCATGTGATCTCCATTTCTGTGTTTCTGCTCCTGTTCTGCTTGTTTGCTTAGTTTGCTTTTGTTTTAGGTCTGGTTGTTAATACCTGTGAGTTTGCTGTCTTTTTACTGTTCATATTTTTTATCTTCTTTTTCTTAGATAAGTCCCTTTAACATTTCATATAATAAGGGCTTGGTGATGATGAACTCCTTTAACTTGACCTTATCTGAAAAGCACTTTATCTTCCCTTCCATTCTAAATGACAGCTTTGCTGGA